>BTPG01000005.1:51174785-51754785 GCA_036245525.1 Semisulcospira habei | reverse complement strand
CACGCTGGTCATTGGAGACTCTGTTGTTCGCAACATCAAGGCAGAGAAGATGCCCACCTACCCTATAGAAAAAGTAGACGTATTATCTGTCTCTGGCCTGCGGACTGTCCACCTGCTGAACTGGCTCCAGCGACAACACGCGTCCCACACAGCGGTGGCACTGGTGACCTTCCACATGGGGATCAACGATTGCAAACAGAAGGAAGTGACCAGCGCTGTGTGGGAACAGCTCGTCCGGGAATGCAGGCGGGTATTTCCCGGCGCTCGTCTGCAGGCATCCTCCATCCTGCCGACCGACAGTAGACACCAGCTGTATAGGGCCATCACCGCCTCCAACAGTAACCTGTTCCATGTGTGCAGAAAGCTGGGTGTCACACTGATAGACAACACTCAGGTCTTTACTGCTGTTGATGGGTTGCCGCGTAGAAAATTCTACAGGCGCGGTGACCACATCCATCCTAGTCGCCAGGGCACCATAAGTCTGGCCCTCAACATAAAGAGAGGAGGGCCCGCTACTGACGTCACCACTCCCAACAACCAGCCTGCAGGTGGTGGCCGTCACCGCCGTCAGCGACGTGAAGGACACGCTGGCACCACCAACACTTACGCTAATGTCGCAGCCGGCAGACAGTCAGTGTCCGCTGCAGCACCCAACCTGGAATCGCTCTGTGGTGCATCCAGCTTTGGTGCTGCACCGGAGAGTCAAGGTGGACTGTCAGTGTCCTCTGCTGTAGCACCAAGTCTGGAATCACAGTACAGCGAATCCAGATTTGGTGGTACAGCAGAGAGTCAATGTAGCTATCAGCAACAAATGCCGGGCCAGTATCCTATGTGGCAGCAACCGCCACTACCACCATACAGTGCCGCATTTCCACAGTATCGCGAGGCGGGACCATGGGGACACTTCAGCATGACGCAACCAACGTATCCTTTCAGCGTCCCCCCGCTCACATACACGCCATACGCACAGCAGGAACCGTGGGCACAGTACAGCCACCCCGTGCGTGTGTATTAGACTCATTTCCAGAACATTCAGTTACTCTTCCTTACATAACTTTGTGCTTTACTTTCCAGGCTAACGCTGAACAATATCGATTGATTTTCTTGCGTCTCATTGCTCATAATTATTGTGTTTGCGCAGAGACGTATTCATTTGTTTTTAACTTCAACCACTGCACGTGGTCCAATATTAACATTGTCATCCTATTGACTTCTGCCGACAGTATTCGTGAATACCGATCTTCTCACTCTGTGCGATTTGTGACGCTTATAGCACTAGTACTTGTGCACCGTGACACTTTCTCTACTAGTGCTCTACGTATATTCACACTACGATCATATCTGTGTCCTTTCGCAGCGCTGACTTTATTTCCCCTATCGCGCAGCGGGGTCGTTTAGCTTTGACTGTTGAAGTTTGCTAAAGAGATTAGTCCCTGTTAGTGACCGTTAGTGACCGGTAGTGTGGTCTATATCAGTGAATGCGTAGAAGAAACTCTTTTTTTTTTCACTTGCCTCCCACATTCTGTGTGTTAGAGCGGACTGATATTCTTTTGCTTTGTTTTATTATTTCAGCTCTTATTTGCCTTTGCATAAGCTTTTTTATTTGTACTCTTTGGTATTGACATACATTAGCAATCATGGTGTATGATCGCCAGTTACATATTGGCCATTTAAATGTTTATCATTTAACTAACAAAGTTCCCGATCTGTGCGTGCTCTTGAGTCAATCCAATCCATTTCACTTGTTTGGTGTAACGGAATCGCGTCTCAATCGTAACATCAGCGATGAGGCCGTTTCTATCCAGGACTTCACTGTACTGCGCCGCGATGCTGAATACCCGGGACATACGGGTATTGCAGTATACATTCATAATTCAATTAGCGGTATTACTGGCAGGCGTGGGAACCTGGAGTCAAAAACCGTAGAATGCATTTGGGTTGAGTTAAGGGCAAACAAATCCAGCCCCGTGCTGGTCGGGTACATTTACAGGAACCCAGCATCAACATTTCAATGGTTCGACGACTTTATCGCCATGATGGATAAGGTCAGACAGTCCAGCTCTGAAATTTTGATCCTAGGCGATTTCAATATTAACATGTTTTTGAATAACCCTGCTTGGGAGTGCACCATGTCTATGTTTGGTTTAAAGCAGCTAGTTAAAACAGCAACTCGTGTTAGTCCAACTTCCTCCACCCTTATAGACCACATATATACAACTACTCAATCAAGGGTGATGGCAGTAGACGTGCTTCAGGTAGGGATTAGCGATCACTACCCGGTGTGCTGTTGCTTGGCATTAAAAGCGGATAATTCATTCCGAAAACATCAGCACACGACTATTAGATACAGATCACTTAAACACTTCAACAAGGAAACATTTCTTTGTGATTTAAGTAGCACACACTTTGATACAGTGTACTACCATAATGACCCCAACGATGCTTTGTCTGAGTGGTACGGATTGTTCCTTGGTGTTCTCGATAAACACGCTCCATTCAGAGAGAAACGGGTGAAGAACCCCCAGCTTCCCGCCTGGTTAACTCATTCTACCCCAGACACACACCGGCTTATAAGGATCGACCATGATAGTTCAAGGGTGATGCCAGAATAGCTTGGCGCCTATGGGCGCCAAGCTATTCTGGCATCACCCTTGAACTATCATGGTCGATTTGTGTCCTGCACTGCAATGCAGTCTTCAGAGGACAACGGCAACATTTAAGGATTTCGGTGTTGGGGTAGAATGAGTTAAGTAAGGAAATCAAGGATGCCATGCAGCTCCGAGATGACTATAAAAGAAAGAAGGATTTTGTTGCTTATCGAAGGCAAAGAAACCATAGTGAGGAAAGCTCAAAGGTCACTTTTTCACCGTCTTATGAACGGCAAGAAAGATGTCATATCTGTGTGGCGAGCGATCAATGCTTTTACGAGGTCCAAAAATACCGCACAATGTACACAGTTATCAGCTGATATCTTGAATCAGCATTTCCTCTCGGCTGCCAATACGTTGCTAAAAAATACATATTCTGGTCAGTCAGTTCAGCTGTGTCCGAAAAGCTAAAGACGTTTTGTGCAGAACGGCTGGACCCTGATACGTCATTCAGCATTCCGCTGTTAACGATATACGACGTGGGAAAATCCATCTCGTACTTAAAGAACAAACGTACGTCTGGCCATGATGGTATTAGTAGCTCAGTTCTGAAAATGGCCCTACCGTATATTGTAGATACCTTGACATATATATACAACCTTTGCATAAAGCAGGGGATATTTCCATCTTCTCTAAAAACAGCCAAAGTGATCCCACTACCTAAAACGAAAGACCTTGCCGACCCTAACAAGTTCAGGCCCATTTCGCTACTGTCAACAACTATCTCAATAGTTTGTTCCACTTTGCTCATACGAGGTCCAGTCAACACCAGGGAACAATCTTGTTGTACCGATGCCTCGACTGGACATTTATAGGTCGTCGTTGTCCTATTCTGGTGCAAAGTTATGGAACTCCATTCCTGCGGATGTTAGAGCCGCGCCATCGCTTAAAACTTACAAGACCAAGCTGCTCAAACATCTAGACAAAACTTAATTTTTCTTTTATTTTTTATTTTTATTTTTACATGTAGCACTCCATGCCTTATGCGGCATTTCCCGGATAGTCTGCATTCTCTTCTAACATTTATGAACGCATGTAATATACCGCTGGCATTCCAGCAAGCCGCATTATGTAATATCCATGACCCCATGGGCTCGGCTGGCCAGACGATAGACACAGCATTGGGCGCTCGCGAGGCGTGGCAGTGCTGTGGTTTCTTCGCGTCGACCCGCGCGCGCGGTGGTTGCGGGATCGCTATACAAGTCTAGTTTAATTCCATGGCAGACTATAGCATCTAGCTGTGCGCGGTTTAGTGGCGCGGGGAGGCCGCTATCGCGTGTGTGCGCGGGTGTGTGTTTATCTGTGTCAGTGTGTGCAAGTGTATGTGTGTGCACGCGCGCATTCCTACGTGCTTGCGCACGCGCGCGCGCGCGTGTGTGTGTGCGAGTGTGTGTGTGCGTGCGTGCGTGTGTGTGTGTGTGTGTGTGTGTGTGTGTGTGTGTGTCTGTTTATGTTGTTGGAGTGAGCCGCCGTATTGATTTTTATGATGAGAACAATAGCGGTTTTATGTACAAAATCCTTTATACTTTTTATATTTGCTGTAGTATAGTTTTAAGTGATAGAATGTATGTGTACATGATATACTGATGTGTGTGTATGTGTGTGTCAGTGCGTGTGTGTGTGTGTGTATGTGTGTGTGTGTGTGTGGAGGGTTGTGCAGGTTTGGCTTGGCGCCTGTAGGCTACAAGCTAATCTGGCACAAACCTGTGCACGCGGCAATTGCACACCGGCGCGCGTGTGTGTGTGTGTACGTTATTTTGTTTTGTAGTGTGTAGCAAGGACAAGAATGAAAACAGGTCTGCGCACCTATTCTTTTATCCTTGGAAAATAAAGTTTCATTCATTCATTCATTCATTCATTCTCTCTCTCTCTCTCTCTCTCTCTCTCTCTCTCTCTCTCTCTCTCTCTCTCTCTCTCTCTCTCGTTGCCTGCCCTTGGCAAGATGGCGCCACGAAATTTCTGGCGTCCAGAAATTCAGTGCGATATTATTGCTGTCAAACTACGTCAAAATGCCCGTCACCGGACTCCCGTCAGCTGCAGAAGCTGTCCTGCAGTCTGTACTGTCCAGCCATCACACCACGTCATGGAAACTGACCGGAGAAGGGACTAACCTGGTGTTTGTACTACGGTTGTGTTCAGCAGACAGGGACCAACAGCAAACCGACATTGCACCGACCGACTACTGGCGACGAAAACCACCGTCACAAGTGCGTAGAGACTTACAGAGGGCACAGGCCAGAAACAAGGTAGGCAGTTTGCTTAGCAGTAACAGTTTATTAAACAACACGAACGTGAAAGAAACTGAGGTTCACACTGACAATAATAACTACAATCAAGAATGTGGAAATGACAGTACGCTACAATACACGAGAACCATCACCCAGCCAGACAACACACCGTGTAGTGACCATGCAGCACGTGCAACAACACCACCGTTAGCTGAGACGCACGAGATCACAGTACACGTGGAAACTGGAACACCAACAGAGACAGTGCACGCATGCACCGCTGATGTTGACAAAATTAACTGTGCTAGATCTGAAACGGGTGTGTGTGACACAGAAATCAGAGATGCAGAATCACGTGGCTTTGACCCCAAATAAGTGTACACGTTTGTCACCTCTCAGACCGAGTCAACAAAACAGAAACTACTGGACACATCGAGGAACCAAGGACTAAAGAAGGTAGTCTCTCACGAAAAGAATGGAAAGAACTATTTAGTGGCCGAGAGTGACGATTTTGGGCTTATGTACGACACTCGTATCTCAGGGACTGTGTGTTATGAAGTCAAGTGTGAGCCAGTAATCGGCAGAGTTTTGGAGATGGTGTTTGCTCTTGGTCTTCTGCCGGCTGTCAGTACAATGAATATAAACAGGACATTGAACGTATACAGCAAGACTTGCTTGCCTTGGCCAGGATTATACAGTGCTACCTGGCTAGGGCAAGCAAGTCTTGCTGAACATGTGTTCAGATTAATCAGCTGTTATTTTATTCTCCCGGACAAGAGACATGACAGTGCTTTTTGCCTCTAGGTGATTCACGAACGCTGCGTTCACAGGACCCATCATGTCGCGTATTCATAAACAAAAAGAACTGAACTTTAATGACATGGATTCCATGTCATTACAAACCCCCACCCCTTCCCTAACCCCACCCCAAATCCCCTTTATACCCCCAACCCCTCCCCTGTCGTTTTTCTGTTGTTATTGTGAGTCTCGTCACTGTATTTTGCTGATGGGCTGATGCCTGAAGCAATAAACGAGTTCGAGTTCTCTCTCTCTCTCTCTCTCTCTCTCTCTCTCTCTCTCTCTCTCTCTCTCTCTCTCTCTCTCTCTCTCTCTCTCTCTCTCTCTCCCTCTCTCTCTCTCCCCCTCACACACACACACACACACACACACACACACACACACACACACATGCAAATTTCCATGCAAAAAGGAACGAATCGTACTAAAAAGGTTCGTGATTCTAATCTAAAATAACTCAACTGAACACCGGATATTTTCTTATGATCAACACACTCATGCCCTAAACAAATAACATAACCGCAAACGTAACAACTTTGAACACGTAGTCAATAGACGGACTGGGTTTGTTGCCTGTGAAAAGAACTGCTATTTCATAACAATGTCGCGTCCACTGGCAGTGATGGGGGCCAATACAGTTCATTTGTATTTGTGTGATATCCCGTACGGCCGTAAGTGGTACATATAAAAGTCCAGAATTCTCATCTGCTCGGGCTTGATGTAGTGAAAGGAGATGGCGAAATCACTGACTGCCGACGCGCCCTGCAAATGAAACAAATGCAATGATCGGTTATTTTTAATTTTTGACATACGCAATGAACACGAAAGACAATGTAGTCATAACGATATTTATTGTCCGTAGAAAAAGAAAGAATGAAAAAGAGAAAAAAAAAAAAAGAAAGAGAAAAATGAAATGAAGTGAAACTTTCTTTTCCACGGATAAAGAAAAAATATAGGTGCACAGATCTTTTTACATTCTTGTCCTCCGAGAGAGAGAGAGAGAGAGAGTCCATTTTTGTTGTTTAACCCCTCCACTGCTAGAGGACGGACGTTTTGTATCTAAAATCTCTGTTAACACCTTTAACACTACTTAAGAGCCCCAGACGTCCAATGAACATATATACAAAGATGTGTCACTACTCACCAAGAGACATAGACAATCATTAGCCCCCGCAACTGCGGTGAGTTAGTGCAACTACGGGGCTCATGAGGATCTATGTCTCTTGCAGTCGGATTCTGTTTCAGTTTTTTCTGTGCAGTGAATAATTAGTCTTTACGGTTTTTTGTTGTTGTTTGTTTGTTGTTGTTTGTTTGGTGCGTTTTTTGGGGGGTGGGTGGGTGGGGGTGGGGTGGGTGGGTGGGTGGGGGTGGATGGGTGGGTGGGGGTGGGTGGGTGGGGGTGGGGGTGGGTGGGTGGGTGGGTGGGGGTGGTAGTTGGTTGGGGTGGGGTGGGGTGGGGTGGGTGGGTGGGTGGGGTGGGGTGGGGGGTTAAATAACGGTTTCAAATTTGATCTGATACTGATTTGACTTTGACAAGGCGTTGGCTTGGATTGGTTGGTTCAAACTTACGATTCTGACGACATTGGCGTCGTATTTCTCATAGCCGGCATGCATTCCCACCACAACGTGGCTTTCGGGTGGATACGGATGAAACCGGCTTCGTCCTCTGACGTCTGAAGAGTTGAGGAATCGAACCCCAAGCCTCTCTAAGCATCGGCCCATGTTGACGTCCTCCTGTCCCCCGTCCTCGACGCAGGTTCCCTGCCTGGTGCCGAACCTCCGCAGAGCTTCTTTGCTCAAGATGTAGCCGGCTCCCCCGCTCATGAAGGACTTCATGGACAGACAAAAAGCACGTTAAAGACCCACTATCGCCGTAACTCTTCAAAGATACACTTCTGTAACAGGTGGTTACGAAACGCAACGCACAGGTCTAGTGATGTTTCATTTAGACACAGGAAAATCCACTTCAGCACACGTCTTCTTTATATCACGTAATCTGACAATGACTCACCTCCGTTCTAGAAATACAACGCTTTCAATACGAGAAACAGCTAAAAATAGATTGACAAGCTAACGGCAGCGCAGAATAAATAAGTACGATTTCGCGTGTGCTTTTAGTGCGTGTCCAAACTGCTGTTAAAATATCATTAGGTGTGTTGACACGACATAACAAACACAAATAGTGCTGAAACGTGTCTACAGATGTATGCGTAATGGTACTTTAATGTAAAACTGTGAAGCCTCAAGTCTAAATTTAAAAAAAAAAAACTTACTGGTTACACACTAGCCCGATGATCGAACGTGGTAGTTCAAGGCTGATGCTAGAAAAGCTTGGCACCTGTAGGCGCCAATCTATTCTGGCACCATTCTTGTACTCTCATATCATAAAGAATACACGAATTAATCACTTCACTGCAAATGGACGCACACTGTGTATATAAAATCGTTGTACATTTCAACGTCACAAAAGCCAAGCCGTCAAAGGAATAGGTTAGTTAGTTATTTGGGTTTAACGCCGAGCAGGCGACTAAGGCCATCGCACTCAAAGGAATAGGGATATAGTGTGGTTTCAACAACAGAACAAGCGATTATGAGCCACAACAACTGCGGCACATAAGGATATATGTCTCATGCATTTGGGTATTATTTGTTGTGTTCCGCACCGAATATGTTAATATGTAATTTTTCATCTTGCTGCTTCGACAGACGGAATGAAAGAATTAAGTGCCTGCTGATGTGTCACAGTGTAATGGACCTCACTGCTTCTTGGCATGTTGTAGACAGTTAGTAATGGACCTCACTGCTTCTTGGCATGTTGTAGACAGTTAGTAATGGACCTCACTGCCTTGGCATTTTGTAGACAGTTAGTAATGGACCTCACTGCTTGACATGTTGATGACAGCTGCGAGTCAACAAGGCACCTGGTTGTTCTGTGTCGGCTCCACCATGTGCCGCCCAGTCACAAGAGGATCACTGGCGTCCTTGTCCGACAGGAAGTGACGTAAGTTCTCCATGATGATGTAGGTGTCGTCATCTGCCTGTTAAAAAAAAAAGACACATGATAAGCAAGCATCAGGACAGTGTTAATAAACATGTATAAAGCTGGACTAAACTAAAGAGAACGCATGGTCTGGATTCTGCTTTGTTATTAGGTCCTTTGTTAACACATTCTGCCCCAGGAACGAAATCCCCAAATTTTGAAGTTGCCTTCTAAAGGACTGTATTACAATTCTACAGACAGCTCGAGCATGATAGTTCAAGGGTGGAGACAGAATAGCTTGGCGCCTATAGGCGCCACGCTATTCTGGCACCACCCTTGAACTATCATGCTCGATCCATGTCGTGCTGTGGTGTGTCGGGGCTGAATGCGTTAAAAAACATATGCAAACGAATAAAAAGTGCACTTCCACATACCAAACCGCATACATAATTATATGCACAACTATCAGTTCAATCGCTCGCACACTAAATGACAAGGCACTGTTTCTTGTCCTTAACCTTCATGAACCAGTCAGCCTGGTGAAAATGGTATCGGATTATATAGTCAAAAGCCTGCACTGTCTTCGCGGTCAGATGCTGCCTCCCTTCCGGAACATCGAGACCCAGCGCTGGTAGCTCGGCGTTCGCCTTAGAACTGAAGAACAGAAGCTGGCTGCATCTTTTCCCCCAGGTTTCCTTGACCGCTCGTGCCCTTGCCAAAGTCGCAGGTGAGGTCATGACCCAGATTAGCACACGCACCTTTGTCTCAAGGTCACTTGCGACCGAGTTATCCACTGGAAAATAATTGTAAAAGAGCAGATTATTAGGAGAAGAAAAACAAACATCCGATAAAAAAATATTCAGGAACAAGATGGACATTTCATTTGAGACGTGGCGCGTCCGGATACGCGGCAAATTGCCGCCGATCCGAATGCGTCACGCCTCGAATGAGATCTAACTGACTAACGCTTTATCCTATAGTTGTTTCTCTGTTAAGCGTGTTTCATCCTCTGTTAGTGACGACAGGAAGCCAGAGGCTGAGGTTCCCAAATTAGAGAGTTATCGCCTGAAGACTACATACCAGTTCAGGAGATAGATCGACCACGATAGTTCAAGGATGGTGCCAGAATAGTGCTTGAACTATCATGGACCAAACATGTCCTAATTGCTAGCACGTGTCTGATGTCATTGGCTTAAGGTTGTTGACTATACTTACATTTTTTAATTGAAAACTGCCCTTTATAGGGTTTTTGTGAGAGCCTTGTTGAGTCTGGAGGCTATTGCCACCCTGACAGACCCATAGACCCGGGCATATTTGTAAGATAAAGCCGTTTGCGTGACGTACCCCATGAGCAAAAACACGCAAAATAGCTAATCCAGACCAAAAAGGTGACTGCCAAGCGTGTAATATGCAAAGAAGTACCCAACGGAGAAAGAAACACGCTTAGAAAAGACGGGTACAACACAATTTATTAATATTTCGGGTAAATACCCTTTGTCAAAATAGACAAACAAACAAACAGAGAGATTAGCCGCTACTTATCTTCATTGGCAGAAGGAATGTGGCAGCTGAAGGAGGTGACGTAAAATAAAAGAAAAGGAAGAACAAAAGTGCGGAAAAAGTAAAAATGACGTCAACGAAAAATCGTAAGAGAGAGACTCGGAAAAAACCTGAACACGAGAGACAAGAGTGTGTGCAAGCACGTGCAGGAGCGAGCGAAAGAAAAGGCGTGTAGATGAGGCCAGAGAAAGAGAGAGAGAGAGACAGACAGAGACAGACAGACAGAGACAGAGCAAGAGAGAGAGAGAGAGAGAGAGATGGAGAGAGAGAAAGAGAGAGAGAGAACGAACGGGGAGTACCCTTGGGCACGAAGTAGGCTGAGTGTCTAATACACAAAGCCTGCTAAACACCAACCCGAAGGCAAACTTTATATCACCTTCAAGTTGAGGACTACCTCGGGGAAAAACGGGAGGACCCCGGGGAAAAAAAACCCAGCATTTAGCACGGTACACTACAAGTAAAATAAGTCATGAAAACAAAGCAAATAATCAAATTCAGTAAGAGAATATTGGTATAAGTAGAGAGTAGGTAGTTGTGAAACCGTCTTCAAGGGTAACTAAAAAAATAAGGGGGGGGGGGGGAGAGAGAAAGATGAAGATGCCAATGAAGATAAGTAGTGGCTAATCTCTCTGTTTGTTTGTTTGTCTATTTTGACAAAGGGTATTTACCCGAAATATTAATAAATTGTGTTGTACCCGTCTTTTCTAAGCGTGTTTCTTTCTCCGTTGGGTACTTCTACGCAAAATAGCTGATTTCAGAACACAATAAAAATTTATCGAATAGTGTGTTAAAATAAAAAAGAAACATTTAGGTCACTTCATATAGTATGTTAGTATTTTCTCGTAAAAAAAGTTTGTTCTGATAACTGGAATTCTATTTGCATCTATAAAAGTGTATTTTGTAAATTCGCAAATTGCCCGGATGTTATCAATAACATTACCAGTGTTTGCAATGTTGGGCGATTGCTCAGGCCCTTTTTATTCGATAAAGTTGTACTTTAGATCATATCCAGCACATCAGTTATGAAGAAACAAGGGGGTCCCACGCAAAATTTGGCACTTTGGGTCGTTTGCGAGTGCATATTCAAAAAGGGATACAAGCGATGTCTGACTTCTGGCAGAACATATCTCCGCCGTCGCCGGTCCCCAAGCTCGCATGAGAAAGAAGGAGGGAAACAACTAGTACCTCAAAACTGTTGCAAACTACGCCCAAACTGCTAGTCCTCGATCACTATTAGTGACAGTGGGACAATAAACTGAAACAACGGCAGATACGGGATGAGAAAGTTTATCTATAAGTAATTAAATGCAGCCACTATCTTTAGTAATTGAGGTAGTTCAGTGGTAAGACACTCTTTTGCCACGCAGGTAACCAGGCTTCGAGTCCCGTAGACGGTGATTTTTTTCCCTGCTGACATTTGAAACCCATACAGTTTCTACTTCACTTAAATGAAACAAACACAAAAACCCCAAAGGAAAAAAAAATGAAAAACAAAAGCGTGGTAATTTTGTTTTGTTTTTTTAAATATGCGATTATTATCACTTTGGTAATGTGGATGTTAAACCATGAACCAACCATGCAAGCAGATTCAGTCGTAGATAAAAAATGCACACTGGATACCTTGGTACATTTGTTCATTCATTGTTTCAGCCAGGCATTGTGTAAGCATGTTTACATTACATGTTTACATTCATTCAATCATTCAGATTCACTGATGAAAAAGCACACCAAAGAGTGTTGTCACAGACAGTTTATTTTTACTGGCATATTCATCTACAAACATTAATTGATGTGAATTTGTTTTAATTTACTTGCTGCAAGCAATGCTACACGCTCCTTTGGTGTCTCCGTGAAAGCAGGTCGATGAACATCTCTAGTTGAAAGATGTTTGTGAACAGATTGGTAGTGGATGTACCTATCTCTCTAGCTGAATCTCATTTTCCCAGCAGTTTTTGGTTACAAATTATTAGGAAACAAAACAAATGTCACATGGTTCAATATGCCCTGTTATGTTTACACATGATTATTGTGAGTAAAGAATAATATCTCTGTTTATTTTCAAAACAAATGCTATATTTGCAGACATTCATTTAAAGTATACAGTCAAGTCTGTTGAAAGCATATTAGGCTACAGTGCAATTAGGCACCTATACAAAAGTAACTACCTCAAATACAAAACGTTAAACGTTTAGGGCTTAACATCTTTTGTCCATAAAAGGTGATTTCAAAAATGGGTCACAGAAATAGGGTCTGAACAAATTTTGACCCCAGCTGGATTCGAACCCAGGACCTTTGGGAGGAGAGTCAAACACACTACCACCGAGTCTCCCAGCTCCCCCTCAAAATACAGCTTTACTGTTTTACAGCATATTTCAACTACATTATTCACATTTACATTGACAAAGTGCTGACTTTATACAAGCTAGTTGGGAGAAAGGTGGAGCTGATGTCATTTTTAGTTGTGTGCATGCCAACTGAGACTGACATAGGCAACGACTTGCTCATGAGGTATTTATTTGGGAGCCAACTGCACAGTATATAAAAGAAAACATTTATTTGTCAAAATACGGCTATTTTTCACCTATTTCCTGTTCCCCTGTGACCTTGACCTTTCCATAGTCTCCAAGAAATTGCCAATGTTAAAGTTTACCACGGACGACGATGGACAGATGACCACTGGGCCAAAACATAGACACACACTTTTGCTTCGCATGTACGCGTGACATCGAGCTAAGTGACAGGGTGCTAAAAGCAACAGCAGCCAAAAATATATTGCTCGGTCGAGTGATTCAGAGGCGATTTTGGCGAGTGGGTCATGCCTTTACTGCAGTGATGGGGGCGTGGTTTTTACTGCACTACAAATTAAAACATGGGCGTCAAATTGCTTTGTCACGTTGTTATATGAAAACACACAAAGCACGCCCCCATCACTGTACAATAACCCCTGAACCGCTCGACTGCACTTTACAATTGTGACCCTCTCTCACGAAACCAGTCTTAAGTCGCAGCAAGCCAAATTATCTCTACACGCAATAATATGTGGTGGGGGTCAATCTGGGTCATTTTCACTTTTCTGCAGAAATGTATTCTACATACACAAAAGTATCATATGGTTAAAATCGTTATCATGAAAAATGCCATTAAATAAGTTAAAAATGATTTTAAAAGTCTGCCCTTGGCCCCAATTATGCTGCTCACAGAAAATTCACAGGCAGTTTTCTCAAAATGGCCACCAGAGGCTTTAACAACTTTAAACATTAACAACTTCTACAATTTTTGCACTACAGCACACAGTCATATATCACAGTAATCAGCAAACACTGTAGTTTTCATAAATGTATATATGTCAAAACATCCAAAATGCGAGTTAAGACTGATTTTATGAGAGAGGGTTACAATTTTTGGGCCTTGCTGCTTCTATGTCAGGTTTATGGAAACGCTCCCTCTTTATTTATATGTTCTGGAGTTTTGTCGCTGTCACTTTGTTGTCACTGCCCCACTGCTGCTGTGTCTGCTGTTGAATAGGCAGGCCTAAAGCCTGCTTGCCCATCTCCTAATATATGGCCATGCATCAGCGCAGGTAGTAAGGCACAGGCTTTTGCTGCATTGCGAAGGATGTGACTGTCCAAAACCTTGGCATTGTGGCCAGCCTGGTGGATGGACAGCAAAATAACAGGACGTCTGCCCACCTACACAGGACAATCAGTTCACTTCCTTTGCCTTCCCGTTGGTTGGCCATCCCGGAGAGACATACCCGCTGAACTCTTCTTCAATGCGGATATTGCAACCTGCAAAAGATAATTTAGAATCAAAAAAAGTTTTGAAATGCACATCATGTGTGCATATATGTGTTTGCAAGTACTTTTACAAAGTACATACATGCATAATATGACAGTAGTCAGAGCAAGAACAAGAAAGACAATTAATGTCCTTATGGTTCACATGTATGACTAATCCACATAATATGTCTGACCTTTGTGACCTTGACTTCTCCAACTGGTCTCTGAAATTGTCTAAACATAAGTATAGGGCTGGATTTTGTACCAGCGAAGCCTGAGTTTTCTCAAAATGCCTACATTTTTCACAAATTTGTCAACCCTCTGTGACCCTTGACCTCTGTGAGGGGCTGATTAAATTATTATGCACAGAAAGGTGTTATCACCATGCCAAATTTTATTGAAAAGTTTGAAAAAACTTTGATAAAAACTACAATTCTACCAAAAACTAACTTTTGTCACCCTCTTGCCAACCTTGAGCTTTATGAGGGGTCATCCAAATTAAGGCCCTATCCTGTGGTATCTCCATACCAAGTTTGAGTTTGAAGTTGAAAATAATACTTGAGTAAAGACAGTTTTTGTCCAGATATGGCTATTTTTTACCCCTTTCTGGACTCCCCATGACCCGTGACCTTTGAGAGAGGACCAGTAAATTTGTACACATTTGTACACATCAGGCATCTTCATACCACATCTGGGTTTGAAGTTGAAAGTAATATATGAGGAGAAACAATTTGTGTCAAAATCTGGTCATTTTTGACACCTTTCTGGACCTCCCCTGTGACCCTGACCTTTGAAAGGTCACAGAAATTTGTATGTTTAGAAAGATGTTACCACTAAGTACCCGTGTGCCAAGTTTGAAGTCTGAGGCTTGAATAGTCTCAGATGAAATGGCAATGTTAACGTTGCCCACAGATAACAGTCAGTCGACAGACGACCCATTATAACCACTTCCTTTTGCTATCACACGTGAGCCAAAAATGAGACGCCATTGAGCTTGAAATGACCACAATGGGTGTATAGTACTATACATATCTAGAACCGGCATCAAAGTGTAACTTGCAGAAAATGTTTCCAACAGGACACAACACATTAACATTGCTGTTTAGCAACAGCATTCACTGGACCAAAAGGGTAGTATTCAGTGTTTTCTAGTCCTTCTGTGTGCACTAAATGCTTATTAAAGAAAATGACAGTATTTGCAGACTTGCCCAAGCCTCCCAAATCAAATGCAATTTGGTGCCACTTGTTGACAGCAAGTGATTTTAGCATTCGGTGTTGTAGAGAATGCTGGTACTGGTACAGTGGAGTCCAGTTAACATGAACTCGCTTTACACGAATTTCCGGTTAACACCAACCGATTTTGCATTCCCGGCCGACGACCTTCTTATTCTGTATTAAAATTTCACTGATAACACGAAATGCTTAACACGAAATTTCGCTTTACACGAAGCTTGTTTCGGTTCCCAACCAGGGCAATTTCACTATTATTCACCTGTTTAACACGAACACATATTCCATTCACCGAAAACCAATTCATGTTTCGCTCTCGTGCTGTAGTACTCGACAGATCAGAGCGAACTCTAGTCTGTGATTGGCTGAATAGCCTTCGGCTGTTGTAATCCGTCTTCTCATTGGCTAGCGTTTCTGAACTGTATTCATGTTGTTTGCATCATTCGTGTACCAACACAACCCTTTTACTGATGCGGGATTGTACTTCAGCCCGTGTTGCTTTTACCTGATGGATTGTAACTTACTAAGGATTTTACCTGATGGATTTTACATTAAATATGCGAGCTGAACACCTTTACGTATTTTCCTAGCGAGCTGAAGGTATGCATATAACGTACGATAATGTGCACTTTTAACCTCGTACTCATTCACGCACACATCTCTTACACACTTTCTCCTTGAGCGCCGTGATCAATTTTGAGGCCATAACACGAAATACGTTTAACACGAAGTGATTTTCAGTGTCCCCAGAAATTCGTGTTAAGCGGACTCCACCATCTTCAAAATGAAAGAAAGCATTACAGTATGATGTGTTTATTCACACCAGTTGTGTTTTGTTCTAAACCTGATTCTATTCACAAATCAACCGGTATGATTTACCTTGAGTCCAGGAGAATAAGTGTCGCCTTCTCTCACTCTTGTTGATCCACTGGAACTGGCATTGCCTGCTTTCAGCTGTGGCTTTCTCCTTTTGAGCAAACATGACCTGACTAGTGCCTGCCTCTTCTTGGCGTACGTGTCATACTTCTGTGCTTGTTTGCAAGTATACCCTCTAGGCGCGACTCTGCAGTGAGACGTCAACACCAGCATTGACCTGAAATGAAATACATGTTTATTACCATGTTGTTCGGCAGCATGACAATTTCACTTCTGATCTTATTTCAGGGTGGGTCGGTTCCAAACTCCCCAAAAAGGGACTTTGTTATAGCATTATAAACACTTCGGGGCTGGGACTGGGGGGAGGGGAGTCCCCCCCCCCCCAATCTGCCCCTACATTTAGTTTACGCATTACTACCTTCAAACTAATGTGAAATAACCTGTAAACACCACAAACAACAATGGTGAAGCCTGGATCACTCAGGTGCATTTAAAACTGATCATTTACATAATCTGAACTGTGTGACCTTTCCATAAGGTTACTGAAATATAAGTGCCATGAGTCTCAGCATAAGTAAAGGGGTGGTTTTTGTACTAGTTGTGAATAGTATTTGAGAAAAAAAAAGACATCTTTTGTCAAAATATGGCTATTTTTTTTTACCTCTTTCCTGATTTCTCATGACCCTTGGCCTTAACTCAAACTGGTATGCTAAGAAAGGTCTTGGCACAAAGTATCCTTGGGCCACGTTTGAAGACTGTGGTGTGAATAGTCTCCGAGAAAATGCCAACATTAAAGTTTACCATGGACCACCAATATCCCAGAACATAGCCTCACACTTGCTTCACGCATGAGCCCATGACAGAAAGCATTACAGTATGATGTGTTCATTCACAATCACACCATAGTTGTGTTTTGTTCTGCACCTGATTCTAGTCACAGATCTACCTGTATGATCTACCTTGAGTCCAGGAGAATAAGTGTCGCCTTCCCTCACTGCACTTGAGCTGTGGCCTTGGTGTAGGCGTCATACTTATGCGCTTGTTTGCAAGTATGTCCTCTGGGTGAGTGTACTGAGACTCCACAGCGAGAGGTCAACAGCAGTATTGGCCTGAAATGACATACATGATTATTACTGTGTTGTTCGGCAGCATGACAATCAGTTCACTTTGCGTGAACTATATGCAGGAGCAGATTATTACTTTCAAAATAAATGCAACATAAACTGTGTACACCGCAAAGAACAAACAACAATGGCAAAGTCTGTACGCCTCATGTGCATAACTGATTCACATATAAACTGTGTGACCTTTCCCAAACTGAGGTAGCTGAAATAAGTGTCACACGTCTCAACATAAAGGCTTGATTTTGTACTAGTAAAATTTGTATTGAGCAAACTAAGTTACTAAGTACTGGAAGCAGTTACTGAGTTAGTGGTCCATAATGCCAAATTCTCCCTTAGCAGGACTTTTTCCTACACACAGTACGTTTTCCTATATAATAAGCACTGGCGCTGGTTTAATATAACTACAATGTCGACTACATACCCTCTACCATATTAGTAAAGGCTCTCCAAGAATGTATGGAAATGTTCTACTTCTAGGTGGTGACTGACATGGAATGCATGCCCCTGTCAACCCACAATAAAATGTAGTCTTCTTCATTGCAGGTAGGCAGTAACGACGGCAATACTACTGTGGGGACTTAGATTTCCATGAATAAAAGGACAGTTAGCTATTGGACTTTTACGCCGTGCAGGTGACATCTCACGGCGGTGCATAAAGGGTTGGAAAACCAGTGAGATATGCCACTTATACGTACATTTTGCTTCCACTAGTAGTGAGTAGTAACTCGTGTTCTAGTCACGTAGCAAACACCACCACCCTTTTTTCTAATTTAGTTTACCTTTTCGTTGCTGATGTCTGAAGAGATTTTGTTGTTTTCCTGACTGTCACGTAGACTGCTTCCCGTTTGGTTGGCCCGTTCCTTTTTTTTTTTCTTCAGAAATTACGTGTTGTTTCGCGCCACCTTATGCAGGTTATGCGTTACGCTCGATAACTTGTCGCAACTTATGCAAAAGTATCTTATTTCTAAGGAAACAAAACATTTTATGCATAGAAACAGTTAGCTTACACGCCTATTTCAGACAGTATATCGCTTTTGTCAATTATCGATAAATTGAGCTTGTTTGCAATACGACCTGCCGTACGGCGTTTTTTTTTTCCGGTGAACTCCAGTCTCAGGTCACGGCAGACGCAAGATAGCGTTATCTAAATGCTCAGAAAAGATGCGCGAAAGAGGTGTGTCATACAACCTTAAAATTGTTCGTTAACTGCATAGGTCAGGAAATTAATTTAATGTAATGCAAAATGAGCGTAAAGTACTCGGATCGACGTCAGTTTTAGCTGCCCCGCATACATTCTTAACTTCCACGGCCATATTTCCCAAAGTTTGGAGGCGTCATCTAATGACTATGCACCAGTTGCAGGAGATGGATCGACCATGATAATTCAAGGGCAGTGCCAGATTAACTTGGCGCCGATAGGCGCCAAGCTAATCTGGCACTACCCTTAAATTTTCATGGTCGACCCATCTCCTACCTTAGTGCGTCGGTCCCGCCGTGAGATGGTCTTAGTTGCCTGCTCGGTGTTAAACCCAAATAACTAACTGTAGTGCGTCGGGGCTGAATGTATTAATATGTTTTTCTCCTTTGTTCAGTAAACAAGGAAGTCAGTAGGTAAGTACATAACTAAACATAACATGACATAACATAAATCAACATCACCTAAAATGGTTACCAAAAATAAAATTAAAAAAACTTAATACATAGAGAGACCTGCAAAATTATCTTCTATTGCGTCAGGGTCTACATTTAAAGATGTGTTTCCTGTCTCCATCGAGGATTCCGCAAAAGTAGAAGGTGAGAGAATCTCCTTGCGGTAAGTAGAAGATGCGGGGGCAGAACTCATGGTGCACCAGATGTAAATACCATACAGGATTAGCCCCAACACGACTGTACAAAACGCGCATACTCTCCGTGGTCGTTTATAGGCAATTAGTCGCAAGGTCTCCATCAGAACTGAAAAATAACAAATAATAAAGCATTTGTGAATTTGGCGACGACTTCAATTTTTCAGGCACAAACTGATTGTATGTGACAGGTTAACCCGTTTACTGCCAAAAACACGTAAACGCGATTCAAGTACAAGAGGCATAGATCATCAAGAGCCCCCACAACAGCGGGGGCGCTTGATGATCTATGTCTCTTGTTGAAACCACTTTGTATCCATGTTCCTTTGGTGGTTGGAGCTCTTTGGCGTTCCCTGCCTCTCGCTTAAACCGCCTCTCATCTATGTTCCGTTGATAGCTGGCAATCTTTAGTGGTGAACTAACAAAGCTTCAAAAACACAGTCTGCGTCCAAGGGCGGGGAAGGGGGCAATAAGGTTTTTTTCCCCTATTTTTGTAGGGGAGTTAAATTTAGAGGGGTGACAGGAATTAGTTGGTCACCGGGTGAGGATAGCACGGGTAGGAAAATAGGTGAGTTGTTTGGCCTTTACACGAGGAATTGGCGCCGTGCAAGAATACGAAGGTCGGCGTGTTTCACGTGATTGCTCAGTCCACGCCATCGGAGTGGTATCCGTTCCGCGTAGTCTTACATAGCACCTTTTTTTATTCTGAGCGCTAATTTTTATAAAAGTCGGCTTACGATATCCAAATTGTTAGTCAGTCACTTTCCATCAGCGAACAAAGTCAGTCGCTCCCAAGCAGCGGAAAGAACATCACATTCTGAGGGGGATTTTGCGGGCGTGGCTAGCCATTTGCTGCAATCCTCAAGCAGCTGTGTCGTTCTTTTGTAACGGCCTTGTGATACGGCCTTGGTCGCTCCAGAGCCGGTGTCCGAGGAAGACAGAGAGAGAGAGGGAGAAAGAGCTGCGACGACTGAACCCCTGGCTTGTCTTGTCTTTGTCTTCGTCCCATCCTGGGCGACTTCACGGATGACAGTGAGTAAACGCAACAATTCTTTGGTGGGCACATGCTCGGGGGGGTTGTCTGTGTTTGTTTGTTCTGTTATTATTATCATTAGTTTGGTTAGTGAGTATTGGGGGGCAAGTGTAAGAATGTAGAAATAAATGTCATTCATTTATTTTGCCTGGTAGTATTTAGTGTTGGAAGTGAGCCATAGGGTAATGTGTAAATATTGCGTTTAATTGAGTTTGAATTTATTATTGTTTTGGGAGAGACGTGAAGGAATATAAAAGACGGCAATTGGAATTGCGGGAAGGGTGATGTGATTACCTTTCCTCTGTTAGTTATTCATATGCGTATTTTTGCACCCTTATTTTAGTGCATCCAAAGATTCTAAAACCAAAAGCCAAAAGATCCGAGTGGACTAGTCCGAACGCTGTTACTGTACGGAAGGCCTGGGTGTTTCGTTGTTAGAGTGGAGGCTGGCTGTGTCACCCCGCCTCGTGGGACTACGACGCCGTACCTGAGCGCTGTTGCGAGCTTCGCGGCACGCCCTGTGTTTAGCCAGGTCGGGTCGTCCCATTTTAGCGTTTATTAACTAATTTAAATAAGTTTTGTCCATTTATAAACTTGTAAAGGACGTTGCGAGATTAATTTCATTTTCTCGTGGTGACAATATTGTGAGAGGAATTTGTCGCAGTGACAGAAATATTGTGTATTTTGAAATATTAAATTATTTAAAAGGAGCCATGTGCTATGTAGAACCTTATCGCTGAGGCAAGAGCGTTGAGCTGAGCTGAGCTTTTTTCATTTGTATTTTATTAAGGATATTTGTTTTATTATATGTTTGACGTTATTTTGTATTATTGTGTATTGTGTATGTTGAATATTCGGGTTGGAGTTTGGACATGTGTGCGTGTGAATGTGATGTGCGAGTGCGTGGTTAAGATTGAGTGAAGATACCGTTTGATTGTTAGTTTTATATGTAATATACTAATGGTCGAAACTTAAGGGCCATCCCACTTTTTGTGTCATTGTTTATCGTCGCAAGTACGCTAATAAAATACAAATCTTCTTTCGATCCGTAATGGGTTAAAAGTTGACCTTAGACAGTCCACTGTACAGGGAACAATAGACAACAATTCATCAATTTCCACGAACGTGTGAAATGCACGTGAAACAACGTCAATTTTTATGAAAAGCTGTGCGATATTGGAAAGCGTACCAAAGGCAGGCAGGTGAACAAAACTCGGTAAAGTCGTGATGCACGTGCTAAAGGGGTCAGTCCTGAACACTGAGCACTTCTGTTTCGCTACAAATACCGGTATAGTAGGGGCATAATTGTCATTTTCCTAACCATGCCACCACGACGAAGCCTAACGCCAGTAGATCAAGGCCGGGCGCTTGCATGGCCTGCAGGATGGCATTTCCGGACGAGAAGTCGGGAGACGCCATGGGGTGTCCCATTCAGTGATTCAGAGGCTGCTAGCACGATTCCAAGAAACTGGAAGAGTAGAACGACGACCCTGCTCAAGACGCCCGCGCTGCACCAGCAAAAAGGACAGATTCCTCTGTGTGGCGGCTCTGCGCGACCAAACTGTCACGTCAACCACTCTGCGATGTCAACTGATGCACGTTGCAATCGTTAACGTCAGTATATGCACAGTCTGCCGACGTCTGCGCGAAATTGGCCTAGCTTCATGCAGAGCAGCAGTGAGAATACCCCTCACTCCAGCTCATTGCAGAGCCCGGGTTGCCTGGTGTCGTCAACATGTGAGGTGGAACAGATTCCAGTGGACTCAGGTTCCGTCTACTGATGAGTCACGGTTCACTGCGTCCTTCAACGACGGCAGGGTGAGGATCTGGAGACGCCAGGGCGAGCGATTCACAGATAGATGCTTCCAAGAGGTGGACCGGTACGGAGGATGCTCAATCATGGTCTGGGCAGGCATCAGCAGGGAAGACAGGACCTCCCTCCACGTCATCCGAGGCACCCTGACTGGACTGCGCTATCGGGACGAGATTGTGCAGCCCCTCATCTAGCCAGCTCTCCAAGCCACAGGCGACAATGCTGTTATGCAGGACGACAACGCTCGATCTCATCGCGCCCGTGTGATGGATGAGTACTTTGAGCAACGGGGCATCGTCAGGATGGAGTGGCCAGCTCATTCACCTGATCTGGCTCCCATCGAGCACGTCTGGGACGTGCTGGGGCAACGTGTAGTCAGCAAACATCCCTACCTCAAGGCGTTCCCAAGCTGTCTCAGTTCCTGCATCAAGAGTGGGAAGTGATCCCACAACATGTTCTCCGAACCCTGATGAACTCCATGCGTCAACGCTGCATTGAATGCTTGGCTGTAAACGGTGGGTACACTCGCTACTGACTGGACCGGTCTTGTGTGACTTTTCAAATGAGGGGTCGGTGAACATTCTAACGTACTGCTGAGTCGACTAAATTAGGATACATAGGAAGGTCTTATCATCAGCTACCTTTGTGCGAAATTTGATTGAAGTTTGCCAAAATGTTGATAATAACTTCAATTATTGGCATTTTATACACATTTGTCGACCTCTTGTGACCCTTGACCTTTTCCGAGCGGTCATTCAAATTAGTATACATATAGGTCTTACCATTAGGTATCTCTGTAGCAAGTTAGGGTTGGGAGTTGTGAATAGTAATTGAGAAATAACATTTCTTGTCAAAATATGTCTATTGTGTTTACCTATTTCCTGAGCTCTTGTGGCCCTTGATCTGTCCGAGGGGGTCATCCAAATCAGTATGCATAGATAGGTCTTACCATCAAGTATCTCTGTAGCAAGTTTGGGTTTGAAGTTGTGAATAGTATTTGAAAAAAAAAACACCAACACATCTTTTGTCAAAATACGGCAATTTCTTGAGCTCTTGTGACCCTTGACATTTCCGAGGGATCAACCAAATGAGTATGCATAGAAAGGTCTTACCATCAGGTATCTTTGTACCAAGTCTGGCTTTGAAGATGTGAATAGCATTTGAGAAAAAAATAAATTATGTTCAAAAATAGCATTTTTTTCAAATATATATTTCCTGTTACGTGGTGGAGTTGTAGTCGTAGTATGATAAACACACCAGACGCACGCACGTAAGGTTCTTTTAAATAAACTTCATTCAGCTGCAATCCGTCACACGTGGCTTAAGGATGTAGACAATACTGGAGTAACAGTTCCAATAATATTTTAATTCAGCGATGCGATCTCCACACAATGCAGTTCCAAATGCACCAACACTGATACAAAGTCTCTTCTGCAAATATTCACACTGTCGACACAAAGTTCCTCACACAACGTACACCACTGTCACGCTGTATCTCTCACAATGTACACCCTATACGGGCCACGTACCTACTATAAACTGTGTGTCTCTACGACTGACAATGCAAGACAATGTATGTGCGCGCTTCTTTTCCCCGTCTTTTATAGTCGAACAACTTTCTAGAACAATCCACAAAAACTCGCACACCACAACCAATCAGAATGGAACACGTAACTAAAATCATAAATATTAATAAAATAAAAACTTTCTGGAAAATTCACGATCTTTCACAAAACACAAAAAAAAACGGCTGCTCAGTTCACGCGCACAGTAAACAACTAAAATTATTACAATGTAGCAAAATGCTGCTTTTACTTCAACGTCACATGTACGAGGTCACTAGACAGCGCGATTATGCTCGAACGTTCTGGTTCAATCTCAGCTAATCTACGCAAAACAATAATCGACCTCTCTTCTCCTTGCGACTTTTCTAGAAACTTCCGGACTAAAATTAGCGTATCATAACAAAGCCGGCAAAATCCGTGCGAACGATAAAGAATCTCACTAAAAAGGTACGTGAATCGTAACCATGTCGGCTTAAATAAATATCGGATCGTTTCCTACGATTAACGCATGTATGCTCTCACAGGACAACACAACCACAATCGTAACACCCTGTGACCTTGACCTTTGTGAGAAGTCACTGAAATTGGTATGTTTAGAAATGTCTTGCCGCAAAGTTACCTTGGGTCATGTTTGAAGACTGTAGCTAATCCCAACATAAAAGTTTACGGCCACGGACACGACGGCGGACGGACGACAGACGAAGGACGGACGACCAAAACATACTCACTTTTGCTTCGCACGTGAGCCAAAAATGACAGTCAATCCAAACCTGATTGATAATGCCACGTAATGACTGATCTTCGCAATAGAACATCTTTGCGCCTTTCCTACAAACAAACAAACAAACAAAGAAGCAAACATACAGGCGAAGTACTCCACTGAGCTGTGTCCGTGAGGTGTGCCCGTAGGTAACGTAGGGGTCATTCAGAAACCCGCTCCTCCTGAAACAATAGTGTAAACCCTATTTACACTATCACGCAGAGAACACATAGGCACAAGCACACAGAGTCACACATACACGCACACTTACCCCAGACCGCTGTGGTAGATGTCGATCCATCGTGCTCTTGTCAGCCGTCTAAACGCTCACACAGGCTGGAGACACACCAGTATCGGGCAGTACAGTACACAGCTGCACACAGTTTACACCAGTGTAGTACAGAATAGAGTTGGTTGTGTTCTATGTCCTACAGACAGACCTCTAGACTAACACCAGTGTAGTACAGAATAGAGTTGGTTGTGTTGGTGGCGGTCCGTGGCGCAGTGGTTAAGGCGCCTGCCACCAATTCCAAAGGTGAGCGGTTCGATACCGGGTTCCGGCGTTGGACTTTTCTCCTCTGGTAAGTGTCACCGTTAATTCGGGCGGACCGTCGGGGGTTCTTTCTCCGGGTACTCCGGTTCTTCCACCCCCCACACTTTGGTACCGGTCTCAGGCCACTTTACAAATTTAAAAAAAAAACAAGCGATCAAAAATCTCTGTAACTTCAGTAGCTGACTGGCCCTTCGTTTGTCTTGTACTGTGTTTGTCTTAAATGGCGTAAATCCGTGTCTGTTTCGTGAGTGTATGTGTTGGGTTTCAGGCGCGGCGCTTTGAGTCGATTTCCCCAAAATTGAGAAAAGCGCCTATATAATAACGGTATTATTATTATTATTATTGTGTTCTATGTCCTACAGACAGACCTCTAGACTAACACCAGTGTACTACAGAATAGAGTTGGTTGTGTTCTATGTCCTACAGACTGGTTTATGCACATTTTCAGAAGCAGATTCAAGGGGAGGAGGTGTTCCAGGGTCCACAGCTTCCAGACCGATTTTAAAATTTTTTATACCCCCCCCTCCACACACACACACACACACACACACACACACACACACACACCTCCTCCCGCGGCTTTTTTTTTTTTGTTTTAAATTGGAAAATGTCCTTGAGAATGTGCACCCCCTCCCGTCGTTTGATTTTTCGGCCAGTGGTGAAGAAAAGGTCTCCAGACTCTCTCCTCCTTCCCTCGTCCCCCCCCCCCACCCGCACTAACACCAGCACCACCCACCATGGTTTGATAGTCAGCAAGTGGTGCATTTGTAGGTCCTCACTCTCTTTACATTTACAGCAACTGTGACATCGCCAACAGAGAGAGTTCCCCTGAAAAGCTCTACGGAATCTCCCGCACGTTCTTTATTTAACTGCCCTCTACCTTAAAGAGAGGTCATTCGGAACAGTATTCACGGTATAAAAAGCATGCTTAGGTACTCTCAAACTTTTGCGCCTACAGTTAATTTTTTTTAAAATGTGTGTGTGCGAAAAATGACAAATCTTTACAAATACATCGACCTATGATTAACTTGACCTTTTCTACAAGTGAAATATGTAGGTAAAGATGTTCTTGTAAACTATATTTGTGTCGAGTTTAAAGTCTGTGGATGTTATAGTCCCTAGGAAATAGACAAACGTGCGAATACACACACGACGGCTGAAGAGCGGATGCATGGACGATTGGTAACTCATTTATACTGTTTCACATTTAATGTCACACCTAAGGCAACACGCTACGGAAGAGAGCAGGCGCAGACAGCATCGCTGAAACCATCGCCACACGGAGATGGAGATGGCTAGGCCACGTTTGCAGAATGTCACCTGACTCATTACCAAGGGTGGCACTGAGATGGACACCACAGGGGAAGAGAAACCGTGGGCGACCAAAGGAGACGTGGCGCCGAACCGTGGAGCGAGAGCTCAAGAACAGAGGCCTTACTCTGCAAACAGCACCCAAAATAGCAGCTGACAGACAAAAGTGGCGCTCCCTTGCCGTCGCCTCAAGCACCAGACGGCGCAGAGAGGACTGAATGAATGAATGAATAAGGCAACACGGTTTGCTCTTTTAAGAAAAACTGTTGATATTTTAAAAATTATATATATATATATATATATTATTGTTTGTCTAATATCACCAATCTGTGAAAAGACGTTAAATAAATTCCTGATCCTGACTCAGTGTGAATTTGGGATGCTGAGCCGACGGGCAGTAACCCCGCAGACAGTAACGCGCCATTGTGTCTGTTTGAAAGCTTCCCCAACAACTGTGCGCGTCATCTTGATATAGCGACATAAACTTGTTTTTTGGCATATCTGTCTTATTCTCTTCGCTACCACTATATCGTATTGGTCTGAAATCTTTCTTAATTCAGTCCCAAGGAACCCCAACCGTCAAATAAATATATCTCAGTTGTGTCAGCAAGAGCTAAAATCGCCAAGAGCCCCCGCAAGCGCGAGGCTCATGAGAATCTATGTGTCTTTCAGACGGATCATAATAAGAGTTTCTCGGCTGCGAAGGGTTTAGGTCAAAATATCATCAAGTAAAATTTGGGGGAAAAAATCGGGCCTGTGGTTTCAGAGATTTTGCCTGCACAAAGGCTCACACAGATACTGAGATGACACTGAAATCTCTCAGAGTAGTCTACTTGGAGAATTTCAGTCTGTTGAAACCCAGAAAAAAAAAACAGAGTTACTGCCCGTCGGCTCAGCATCCCAAATTCACACTGAGTCAGGATCAGGAATTTATTTAACGTCTTTTCACAGATTGGTGATATTAGACAAACAATAATATATATATATATATATATATATATATATATATATATATATATATATATATATATATATATATATATATATATATATATATATATATATATATATATATAATTTTTAAAATATCAACCAAACACACAACTTGTGAATATCAAAGAATAGCAATAATTAACATCCAACCACACACACAAATTACTTATTATAATAGTTTACCCACCGGACTATGAATTATTATATTACCTATTGGAATGGCAATATTTCTATGTAAGATGTCATACAAATTTTCTGATAAGTGATCAACTGTTATGTTATTTTTTGTCAACAGATTCATTGTAATAGGACACTCACAGATTATATGTTTAACAGAGATGGGGCTTAAGCACGCGCATTTGATGTCTTTTGCGAATTTTGTTTTGCAAGAATTTAGTCTTAACTTGTATATCAATGAAACCGTTTTTCTTGAACAAGGTGGAGCATTATAAGTATATTTCATATCATCTTTGTGAAAAACGCTGTTTAGCACAGAGTACATTTCATATAGAAATAATTGCATATTATTACAAACTGCTCTGAGTTTTCTCTATTTATAGCTCCTTTTTTGCTTGTCTGTCACAAATTTCATTCCAATAAATTCCGCAGTGTGAGGGTATCCAAAGTAAATCGATCCCTATTCCTCTGGACGTAATACAGCTCATAATATGTTTTATTTCATATACTAAGTCTTTTCTAGTGTTACAATCGCAGCTAGACTATATAGGACAGATTTAGAATCGACACAAATCAAAATGTTAAATATATCATAAGGTAGAAGTTGAATAAATTTATTGCCATGAGAATCGCATACAGTTCAGACGTAAATATTGAAAATCCTTTATCGAGATAAAAAGATTTCTTCACTTTTCAAATGTTTAAAATATGTTGTCTGTTATTTTTCTTTCACTAAATTTGCTAAAACGTTCACATTCTTATCTTTTTTTCAAATCTGTGTAATCTACTCTCATGACGACCACGACCGGACTCAACGTAGCATGCTGGAACGTCCGAACCATGCTCGACAAAGCAGACAGCGGACGCCCTGAACGTCGCTCCGCCCTCATTGCCCATGAATTGCGGAGGTTAAACATCGACATCGCCGCGCTCAGCGAAGTACGCCTTCCGGACGAAGGCAGCCTCCAAGAACTTGGTGCTGGGTACACCCTCTACTGGTCAGGCAGGCCTGCATCAGAAAGACGGCTTTCAGGCGTGGGTTTCATGGTCAAGACATCCATTGCGACTAAGCTGGAAAACCTACCAACGGGCCACTCAGACCGCATCATGTCCATGCGCCTCCCACTGAGACACCAGCAGCACGTCACCCTTCTCAGTGTGTACTCCCCAACCCTCCTGGCAGAGCCTGCTGAAAAGGACAAGTTTTACACTGACCTGCGCAGCCTCCTACAGAGTACCCCTGCAGACGACAAAGTCATCATCGTTGGCGACTTCAACGCCAGAGTGGGCCAGGACTCTGAAGCCTGGAAAGGAGTCCTCGGCAAGCATGGCGTGGGGAACTGCAATGACAATGGCCGCCTACTGTTGGAGTTCTGTGCGGAGCAGCAACTGGTCATCACCAACACTACTTTTCAGCAAAAGGACAGTCGAAAGACCACCTGGATGCATCCTCGCTCCAAACACTGGCACCTTATCGACTATGTCCTAGTGCGTCAGAGGGACCGCAGTGACGTCCTCCTCACCAGAGTGATGCCCAGCGCAGAGTGCCACACTGACCACCGCCTTGTCCGCTGCAAACTCAGGCTCCACTTCAAGCCAAAACCCAAGAAATGGGGGCCCCCCAAGAAAAAGCTTGACGTTGCCAGCCTTCAGCGTGACGATGTGAAAGCTGCCTTTCAGACAGATTTACAACGCAGGCTCAAAGACACAGCGGACCCAGTAGACTCCTCCCCTGAAACACTTTGGGAACAACTGAAAACTGCTATTGCAAAATCCTCTGCAGAAGTCTTGGGTTTCGCCAGAAAGAAGAACAAAGACTGGTTTGACGAAAACGATGTAGAGATCCAGGAACACCTAGCAAAAAAAAAGAGCCGCCCATCAGGCCCACCTAGCCCAGCCTTCCTGCCCTGTGAAGAAGTCTGCCTTCCGCCTCGTCTGCAGCAGTCTCCAGCGCAAGCTCAGAGATCTCCAGAATGAGTGGTGGACCAGACTTGCACAGAGGACCCAGCTTTGTGCTGACAATGGTGACTACAGGGGCTTCTACGAAGCACTGAAAGCAGTGTATGGCCCCAGGCACCTGGTACAAAGTCCCCTGCGAAGCGCGAATGGCCAGGCACTCCTCGCAGATAATACCTCCATCTTGAACCGCTGGTCGGAATACTTTCAGAGCCTCTTCAGCGCTGAGCGCACTGTTCAAGAAGCAGTCGTCCTACAAATCCCACACCTCCCAGTAAAGGTTGAATTGGACGAACCGCCCACCGCTGAAGAGACCCTCACAGCCATCCACCAGCTCAAGAGTGGCAAAGCAGCAGGTATTGATGGAATACCGCCAGAGATCTGGAAACATGGAGGCACAGCACTGCACAACAAGCTCCATGACCTCTTTCTCTGCTGCTGGGAGGAAGGAACACTACCAAAATATCTCCGTGATGCAGTCGTTATCACCCTGTACAAGAACAAAGGCGAGAAATCTGACTGTTCCAACTATCGGGGAATTACCCTGCTGTCCATTGCTGGGAAAATCCTTGCAAGGCTGCTCCTGAATCGGCTGGTACCTGCCATCGCTGAAGACCACCTCCCAGAGGGCCAGTGTGGCTTCAGAGCAAACAGGAGCACCACCGATATGGTCTTTGTGCTGAGACAGCTACAGGAGGAGTGCCGCGAGCAGAACAAAGGGCTGTACGTAACATTTGTCGACCTAACAAAAGCGTTCGACACTGTGAGCAGGCAAGGCATGTGGCAGATCCTGGAGCGACTTGGCTGTCCCCCAAAGTTCCTCAACACCGCCGTGAGATGGCCTTAGTCGCCTGCTCGGCGTTAAACCCAAAATAACCAATAACCAATAACCAATTCCTCAACATGATTGTCCAGCTACACGAGGACCAGCAAGGCCAGGTCAGACTCAACAATGATCTCTCAGAACCATTCCCTATTCTCAACGGCGTAAAGCAGGGCTGCGTGCTGGCACCGACCCTCTTCACCATCTTTTTTAGCATGATGTTGAAGCAGGCCACAGTGGACCTCGATGATGACGATGCAGTGTACATCAGGTATCGTCTCGATGGCAGCCTGTTCAACCTCAGACGACTGCAGGCCTACACGAAAACCCTAGACCAACTGATTCGTGAGCTGCTTTTTGCTGATGATGCTGCCCTCGTTGCACACACAGAGAGAGCCCTGCAGCGCATCACGTCTTGCTTCGCAGATGCTGCCCAGCTCTTTGGACTCGAGGTCAGTCTGAAAAAGACAGAGGTCCTCCATCAGCCGGCACCCAAGACAGTGTATCGCCCTCCTCACATCACCATTGGCGAGTCTGAACTAAAGTCAGTGCACCAGTTTACTTACCTTGGCTGCATTATCACGTCGGACGCCAAGCTGGACAAGGAGCTTGACAGCAGGCTGGCAAAAGCGAACAGCGCTTTCGGGCGACTTTTCAAGCGGGTGTGGCACAATCAACAGCTGAAAACAGGCACCAAGATCAGCGTGTACAGAGCTGTGGTCCTCACCACCCTGCTGTATGGTTCCGAGTCCTGGGCCCTCTACCGCAGCCAACTACGACTCCTCGAACGCTTCCACCAGCGCTGCCTGCGTACCATCCTGGGCATTCACTGGAGTGACTATGTCACCAACGTCGAGGTCCTTGAACAGTCTGAAACTGTGAGCATCGAGGCTTTGCTGCTGCGGACACAGCTCCGCTGGGCGGGGCATGTCTCCAGGATGGAGGATCATCGCCTACCAAAGATCACCCTGTTCGGCGAGCTTGCTACTGGACACCGTGACAGAGGGGCACCAAAGAAGAGATACAAAGACTGTCTCAAGAAGTCACTTAGTGCCTGCCAAATCGACCACCACCAGTGGTCTTCGCTTGCTGCGGTCCGTGACACCTGGCGCTCCACCATTTACAAGGCAGCTGTCTCCTTTGAGGACTCTCACAGATCTAGCCTTAAGGACAAGCGGCTCAGGAGAAAAAACAGAGATGCCGCAGCTCAGAACCCTGGCCATACCTTCCCCTGCAGCCACTGCGGTCGAACCTGCCTATCTCGGATTGGCCTCCGCAGCCACGAACAAGCCTGCAGACGTCGTGGGCAACTCCTATAAAATCTTCGTTCGCGAAGTCAAGCCAAGATGGTAATCTATATCGAAAGTAGCACTAATATGTTCCCACGGAGGTATAGTAGGAGTTACTGGTAAAGCGGGAATAGACTTGATATCTATATTGCAGTTTTCTATAGCATCTTTGACATAATTACCTAGAGGTAAAAGATACGGGATTGTTTGCGCTCTCTTTGGGAAATCCAAATTTGCGTCTAAAAATATGTCTTCTCGTACTGAATTTTTGACGGATAGGCTTCGGACAATGTATTTTGCAGTTGCTAATTTACGTTGGTCAGATAAAGACAGAATACCTGCTTCTTTGTAGGTTTTTACAGTATTAGAATGAACTGGCACTCCAAGGGGTAATTTAACTGCTTTACTGTCAATGCTTTGCAGCTTCTGTAGAAGTGTAGCTGGGGCAGTAAAGTAGACTTCCTGACCATAGATAAGTGTTGATCGAACTAAAGATGTACCAAGGTGTAAAACAGTTTTGATGTCCTGACGCCATGGTTGTGAGTTTATAATTTTTAACAAGTTAAGTCTTTTGCTTGCCTTTTTAAAAAAATAATTAATATGGCTTCAATATGAATTCTCCAAGATAATTTTGATGTTAAACGTACACCTAAAAACTTTACACAATGTTGGTAGTTTAAAGGCGTCCCATTTAGGGATAATTTAGGCAATGTTTTAGCACTTTCCCCATTATTGAAAAGCATTAGACATGTTTTTCCCCAGATAGTTCTAGACCATTTTCTTTCATATAGTTTGATAATTTGTCCAATTCAATCTGATAAATTTTTTGAACGTAATCTACGATTCTTTTTGGGGTACGTTTTCTGAGACTAGTGTTTATCCATATAGCAATATCATCTGCATATTGTACCACAGTTGTGTCTTGTGAGAGAGATTTTGGGAGGTCGTAAATTAACACAGTGAATAAAAAGGGTGAAATTATTGATCCCTGTGGAATACCCATATCTATTTTCTTAAAGGTTGAATAACTTTTACCAAATCTTTCAGACAAAAAGCTTTTATTGTATTCATACATAAACCCGGTTATGCCAATCTGTTTTATTTTGTATAATAATCTAGCATGTCAAACACTATCATAAGCCTTTTTTTACGTCAAAAAAGGTTGCTAATATACTTTTTCTTCTAGAAAATTGTTTTTTAATGTTATTTGTGAGTTTATCTAAATGGTCTGTCATACATCTACCTTTCCGAAAACCAGCTTGATGAACTGGAATTATATCCTGTTTTTCACAGTAATGAAATAGCCGATTTAAAATAATCTTTCCCCTTACTTTGCAAGCTTGTGATGTTAGCGCAATAGGTCTATAACTACTAATCAATGTACGCGTTTTACCCGATTTGAGTACTGGAACTACTACTGACTGCTTCCAGATAGTAGGAAGAGGTCCATTAAACCAACAGTTTTGGTAAAATTCATGGTAGTAGTTTTTTCCACGACTCAGGTAAATGATAAAGTAGTTTGTAAAAATTTTTATCAATACCCACTGCACTAGAGGTATTTGCAAACGACTGTAAAACATCTAGGAATTCATTATATTGAATTGGAGCATTGATATACTGAGCATGATTAGAAGCTGGATCTTGATAATCTGCTTTGACTTCTTCTTGTTTTCTGAGGTTTATGTTTGGTAAACTAAGACTTGATGACCCCACCCGGGTCTGCCCTGGGGGACTTGGGTGGGGTTAGGTACTTTTTAGTTCCCAGGGTCACCCTGGTCAGCCCCACAGGGTGGGTTTTTCTCTCTATTCTGGGGCATGTGTTTCTGTCTACCCGAGGTCCATTCACCTGTATTTGCCTTTTTAAAACTCTCCCTACTGTCTGCACTGCCTGTAGCTCTTGATATTGGATGTGTGTTGCTAAATGGTCTTAGCTTTATTTAGCCCCATGTGTTAGGTTTATTTAACGTATTGGACCGGCTGGCGACATACATTCAATGTTCTGTTTCGTGTTTTTTTTCACAAGCAGTGCAGGCACGTCCTGAGAAAGCCTTGTTGCTGTCGGGACGTTAAGCAATGTACAATCAATCAATTAAGACTTGATGTGAGACTACTTTCTGCAAACATATTAACAAATGCCTCCGCTTTATCTACTGCACTATGAAATGTGTTGCCTTCTACTGCGATTGGATACACTTGTAATCTGTATCCATTTTGTAATTCTGATATTTGTTTCCAAACCTTATAATGTATCTTTTGATTCAGACACCTCATTTTTACAGAACTCAGCCCAGTGAATCTTTTTGGCTCTCGCCACAATTCTGTTACAGTGTATTTTAGTTTTCTTCATTTCCCTAAAGTTCTCTTCAGATTTGTTTCTTATCCATTTGTTTCTTATCCATTTTGTAAAGTGTTCCTTCTTAATATTTACTGCTAGTTCACATTCCTTATTCCACCAAACATTACCTGAATATTTACCTTTTGATTTTCCTTTGCATTTTGGTATTTACTTCTCCGCAGCAGAAAGAACAGCTTTTGTAATATTTCCGTAAAACGTATCTATACTTTCATGTTCTATACTTGCAATGTTATGGGACATCAAGATTGTCTCATACAGTTCCCAATTAGCATTGACATACTGAAACTTTGAAATTCTGTCCTCAATATTGCAATATTCATCTTTATTTTTAATGTTTAATTGTATAATGATTGAAAGATGATCACTTCCCAAATAGTCTTCCTCAGTGATCCAAGTGCAATTTGTTGCCAGGATTGGGCTTACTAGTGATATATCAAGAGCAGATGCTTTATGGGTATATACATCTGGGATTCTAGTGATTCTACCATCATTTAAAATGATTAACTTAGAGTCTGAAATATTTTCTACTAGACGATTGCTTGTAACTATCGTACATCCAGACTCCCAGAACGGTGCATGAGCATTGAAGTCTCCTAGGACCATCTCTGCTGATACATAATCTACCACAAGTAACCGTATCAAACATGTGCTTATCGTGTAATCAGTGCATGCTGCTGTATGGTTTGTCCATACTAATAATAATCGCCTAATTACATAATTCAAGTTTCTTTTATAATCCAAATATTTTTTGCTGTCTGAAGTGAATTTTCACTTTGATCCAAATGATTTGCTTCGTATGTAGGTCAAATTATCATTAGCGCGTGTCTGTGTGTGCGCGCGAGCGTGTATGTGTGTGCGCGCGTTGCGTGTACTTTCTGTTTTTCGTTTGTTTTTGTATGACCGAATGAATGAATGAATTTTGTTTAATGTTTCTTCATGTTTAATGTCTCCTAATTTTTCTTTGTGTAATTTGGTACTATTAGTATTACAATTATTATCCTGTGTTTGTAGAGTAGCAACGGCAAGTATGAAAAATGGCACACGTGCTAATTACTTCATCCGTTGATAAATAAAGTTTCATTTCATTTCTCTCTCTCTCTTTCATTGTCATTTGTCATTTCTTGTGCAGCATAACATCATAAGTTTTTTCTTGGTGTCAGTGTGTGTGTGTGTGTGTGAGTGTGTGTGTGTGTGTGTGTGTGTGTACTGGTAGAAATCAGTACGTGTGTGTGTGTGTGTGCGGACTGGTATAATTATATCAGTGTGAATGTGTGTGTGTGTGTGTGTGTGTGTGTGTGTGTGTGTGTGTGTGTGTGTGTGTGTGTGTGTGTGTGTGTGTGTGTGTGTGTACACGAAACCACTGAAATGGGTGACTTTCTTTAACATCCTTATGCAAAATGGGTGTGTGTAAAATTCTGGGTGACCAAGTCGGGCACCCATTTTTTTCTGAGGGTTGTTTCTGCATTATCTTTCATTCAAAAAACAGAAAAAAATATCAAAATAGCATGTCCCCATTTTCCCAGATTTACTTCATGTTGTGTTTTTGCGACGCCCTAGGCCTGTGTGTTCACATGGAAGCGAGTATTTTCAGATCAATTTGATGATCGCTGATTGGTCAGTAACACCGATGAACGGAGTTGTTTCCCTTGCCCTTCCTAAAACGTCTTTCGTCCCCGCTGGCCATTCTTCACGTTTGCAGAGGTACTTTATGCAATATTTCTTAGTTAAGAGCACGCCCAAATGTACATGTTCAGTGCAGTTATTTAACTGTGAGATGCCTCCAATCCCCGATACCCGTTTGGCCCAGAAAAATAAGGCGTCTGCTTCGGCCGTGGCTCGGTCCGTGTCTTCCTCTCTGACCGTTGAGTCTTGTAGTAAATGATAATAGAAACCCACGATTTTAACAAAAGCTTTCTTCTTCAATGAAAGGAATTCGTTCAATAACACCATTACAAGGTCAATTTGCCACGCGATTTTGTTTCTTTTTTTTTCTGACATGTGTGATTGTCAGTGATCGAAAAGTAACTTGACACATGCATGCACAGTATGAGTTGACTTTTTAAAAAAAAATGGCGCCAGATTTCAATCCTCGTTCGCAAAACTTCCTCGCGATTCGAAGAACAAACGACCACAAACAGGTCTTTCGGATTGTGCAACTGAAGTGTCGCTTTTTTACTGTATTACCAGTTTTTAGTTCCCAGGGTCACCCTGGTCAGCCCCACAGGGTGGGTTTTTCTCTCTATTCTGGGGCATGTGTTTCTGTCTACCCTTTGTTCATTCACCTGTATTTGCCTTTTTAAAACTCTCCCTACTGTCTGCACTGCCTGTAGCTCTTGATATTGGATGTGGGTTGCTAAATGGTCTTAGCTTTATTTAGGCCCCATGTGCTAGGTTTATTTAACGTATTTGACCGGCTGGCGACATACATTCAATGTTCTGTTTAGGTGTTTTTTTCACAAGCAGTGCAGGCACGTCCTGAGAAAGCCTTGTTGCTGTCGGGACGTTAAGCAATGTACAATCAATCTGATTCAAAATGTCAATGGTTTACATGGTTGTATTGGACATGTTTGCAGCAACACCGTTTTGGTCACACCGGCTCAGGACTTTCTGCACACACCCAGCGCTGGATGGCAGCAGGATGTCGAAACCCATCGGGATCTATGGAAGTGGACAAGCACGCCCCTTCCTGGCACATGACCAAGGCCCATGGCAAAATTAGTCAGCTGCAGCATCATAGCCCCCCAGCCTCTGCCACAGAGGGTGCATCTGGTAGGAGGGTGCATGGACGGCAGCGGAATGCTCCCAATTACAAACTGGTAAGTAAAGTGATTCTATGATCATCTTCATTTTATTGGCTGGCGTGCGAAGCAAAAGTGAGTTTATGTTCTGGGCCACTGGTCGTCCGTCCGTCGTCCATGGTAAACTTTAACTCATTCTACCCCAACACCAAAATCCTTAAATTTTGCCACTGTCCTCTCAAGACCGCATTGCAGCGCAGGACACAGATCGACCATGATAGTTCAAGGGTGATGCCAGAATAGCTTGGCGCCCGTAGGCGCCAAGCTATTCTGGCATCACCTTTGAACTATCATGGTCGATCCTTATCCTGCTGTGGTGTGTCTGGGGTAGAATGAGTTAACGGTGGCATTTTCTCGGAGACTATTCAAGCCACATTCTTCAAGCTTGGCCCAAGGATACTTTTTAAACATGCCAATTTGAGTGACCTCTCTCAAAGGGTCACGCAGGGTTGACAAATGTGTGAAAACTGCTTGCCTTTTCAGAAAACGTGGATTTTGCTGCTGCAGAAGCCAGCCCTCGTCACCGAGGTCACACATATGTAAATCGGTCATACACGGGATTACTCTTTTTATTCTTGTGCAAGGCCCCTTAAACCAAAATTGGGATGTTTCTGTCCTAATGCAGCTTTGGTTTCAATCTTTCTTTCTTTCTTTCTCCAGTTGGCAAATGGAGCCTGGGATGGACCTGAGACTGAGAGTGCAAGCGCATCGCAATACGACGGCAGTGATGACGAGGAGTTTGTTCCTGGCTTGAGCTCACCGGATTCAGACGGTGTGTCGGCATCAATTGCTGGGAGCTCTGACATAGACAGTATTGTATCGACTATGTTAGATTTCATCAAATTGGCAGGTTCGGGGTGGCCAGGTGTCGGTGACGTTAGTACCAGCAAGGTGCAGTGTGCGTTAGGGGGTGGCAATGAGAATGTGGATAGGCAGAAGGAACATGATGCTGGGGGTGGGGAAAGAGCACTTACAGAAGAAACAGGTGTGCACGTGTCGCAGAGAGGGAAAGGAAAGTACAAATGGGACAAGAAACATGCATGCAAATTGTGTGGCAAGCTTGTCTTGAAAATGAGCACGCACTTACAAGATGTCCACGCAGATGAGGCAGACGTTGCTAAAATTTTGTTGATGAAAAAAGGGACAAAGCAGAGACGTCGAGCATGGATCAGACTACAAGATGAGGGTGATTACATGCATAACGTTGCTGTTCTTGAAAACAAATCAGGATGTTGTTTGATTCCTAAGTATCGCACCAAAACTAGTAAGGTAGACGACCTTCTCGCCTGTAGCCATTGCAAAGGGCTCTATCAAAAAAATCTGATCTCTGTACACTCAAAACGTTGCTGTCAGGAACTAGAAGGGTTTCAGATCACTCAGAGGTGAGGCGGCGCGCCGTGGTCGGCTAATGCTTCCAATACCCTTAGACGTTGAATTTTCCTTCTATCACAAGGTATTAGCCAGGCAGAGAGATGATGAGATAAGCCGTCTCATCAGAACTGACCTCTTGCTTCTTGAGTATGGAAAGAGATTATTTGACCGCAGGGACATTGAAGAACACAAGGCTGCACAAATCAGCTCCAGGATGCGGGAGTTAGGGAGACTATTAAAGATTATCAGAGTGAGGTCAGAAATGAAAATCGCAAGTTTAAATGCTGTGATCAATTCAGCTAGCTTTGATCATGTTGTCCTGGCTGTAAAAGAGCTAGCAGATTTTGAGGAGGACACACATCAGTTCAAAAAAGGCAATCTCACAATGCGCATAGGCCATGCTTTGAAAAAGTGTTCACAGATCAAACAGTCACAGGCATCCAAACAGCTTGGGCAGGGTTCAGACGACAGGTGGCGACAGGAGCTCTCTGAGGCGCAGCGGTTTGACTTGGTCTTCAACTGGGACTGGTATGATTGTGTGTCCGCTACAGCAGCCCAGTCGGTTGGGAAAATGACCATGAACAAACCCAAGCTGATCCCATCATGTGAAGATGTGAGGAAGGTCCAACATCTTCTTGAGACAAGGATGGTTTCAGAAGATTATCCGACAGTGGTTAAAGCAACTCTTTGTGCTGTATCACTTTTCAACCGAAAACGAGGGGGAGAAGTTCAGAGAATGAAGGTGTCAGACTTCCAGAATGCTAAGATTGGATCGATCACCAATCAAGATATCTTGAAAGGTCTCACAGAGGTTGAGAAGAAAATGGTGAATCATTTTCAGCGAGTGGAAATCAGAGGCAAGTTTAATAGGAGTGTTCCCGTTTTGCTGACGAAGAAGATGATGACAACTGTGGACAGAATCCTTCAAATGAGGCAATCAGTGCCAGCTCTCGCTGATTCCCAGTACATCTTTGCCACACCTTCTGGTCAGAGGCCTTACAGAGGCCATGATGTTCTGAAGGCCCATGCCCTAGCAGCACGGGTGTCATACCCAGCCATGTTCACATTTACTCAGTTACGGAAGCAGGTTGCAACTTTGGCTCAGTCAATGGCCATCTCGGAGTTAGACCAGGATCAGCTGGGAGATTTCCTTGGTCATGATATTCGGATACATCGCCATATCTACCGCCAACCTCAAGACGTCCTTCAAAAGGCAAAAGTGGCAAAGATTCTTCTGTCAGTTAACAATGGGATGACAGATTTTGAGAGTTGCATTAGAGCTGAGCTGGGCGATGATGAAGAGATTGACTTTGACAATGAAGACACATCAGAAACTGGCAGAGAGTTGGTAACAGTTTCAGCCCACTTAATCAAATTTCAAATACAAACGATTTTGAATTTCCAAAAACTACAGTAGCTCGCTTGAGCTTGCCCTTAGCACCACGTGAATGTTCTGTGTTTATGTACAGTGTGTGAGTGAATGCGCGTGATTCACGTGAGCGTGCTTGTTGGGTTCAGTTCGCGGCGGCGCTTTGAGCCGATTTTCAATTGGGATAAAGTGCCTATTTAATGCGCTTATTATTATTATTAGAGAGGTCTCGGGGGAAACAGCACCTGTGAATGAAGCAAGTAGCAAGTCAACACAGGAACCAATGAGCATGACGGAGAAAAGACATCCAGAGCCTGATGACAATCTAGATAGTTTTGATGATGACAGTACTGCGTCAGCTCCTGTTCGAAAGAAAGCTAGATTTTCAAGGAAACCATGGGGGGAAGCTGAAGAGAAAGCTGTTCAAACTCGTTTCAAGACACACCTCATCATGAACAAACTTCCTGGAAAGGCCGAGATACAGCACGCAATGGCAGAAGAGCCTGCACTTAGACATAGGCGCTGGACAAACATTAAGAATTACGTCCGCAATAGACTGATAAAGTTACAAAAGAAATGAATTGAGGTTCCCCGCCACTAGCGGCATTTTCGGTTTCATACAGATTTATTACAAGAGTGTTATTATTGGGGTGGTTTCAGCATGTATAGCCTGCTTTTTTTATCTGATGGACCCCTGGATCATAACCTTTGGATTTGCAAAACGAAACAGCCGGCTGGGGACAAAAGACAATAATAAGATAAGAAAACCATTGACAACGTAAAGATTTATTACAAGAGTGTTATTATGGGAGGAGGGGGGGGGTTGGTCTGCCTGGATCATTTTTGTATACTGCATACCATTTAAAAATCTGCAAACGGAAGAATGGTTGGTTGGGGATGAAAGACAATAATAAAGGCTGAAGTTTCAAGTGATTTCTTATGTTGTCAGTTAATTAATTAATGTTAGTGTTCTGTTCTGTCATTTTAACTCATTCTACCCCAAGACCGGAATCCCCAAATGTTGAAGTCGTCTTCAGAAGACTGCGTTGCAGTGCAGGACACAGATCCACCCTTGAACTATCATCGTGGATCTTTATTTTGCTGTGGTGTGTCTGGGGTAGAATAAGTTAAGTGTTAGTTTCTTCCTCTGGGTCTTTTTCTATCTTTCATATTTTTCCACACTTTTTGACCCGCATCATACTGAGGCTAAAAGCTTCAAATTTGTTCACTGCCACAATTCTATGCAAGCTACATTACAGTACTTACAGATGAGGACATAGACCAATGGCTTTAGTTCAAGGGTGGTGCCACAATAGCTTGGCGCCTAGAGGCACCAAGCTATTCTGGCACTAACCCTTGAACTATTTCAGTCACACTTGCTACACACACTGGTGTATTCCGAAAGATAAGGGTTAATATTCATAATGCTCTGTTGCTGTTTGTCTGAAACTCCGGAGTACCCAAAAACACAAAAAAGTCCTTTAATTTCCAGAATACATTATGTTGAGTCTCACATAAATGCCATGATAAACTGTTTTGCTTCAGAAGGACAAAACGCAGCAATGTTTAAAAGATTTCCTCTGTAAAAATCATAATCGAAAGGTTATGGGCCAGTGTTTATTGAATTTTGCACCATACAATGTTAAAAATGTTAAAGCACACATACACATTAAGTTGGAAAAAAATTAACGTGAAAAAGAAGTATTCCATGAACTTGACCTTATTACAGATGCCTAATGTTGTGAAGACACCCATTTTTACTGTAATGCCAGTTTTTGTGTGAGAGGCACCCACTTTATTGGTAGAAACCCATTTTTTCCCCATCTAGTGGCTCTGTTTCTAGAAAATGTCTATTTTATTTTAAGTTATAGAGCTTAGTTATAAGGTGAGTTCTAAACATTCGCATCAATTCCAGAGCCCTAGAATAAATAGAAATATGGGAACCCATTTTGACATAAAATGGTAGGTAACCCACTCTGACGCTTTTGTCCCCATGTGTGTGTGTGTGTGTGTGTGTGTGTGGTGTAATGTGAGCATTGATTATTTGAAATGGAATTTTTGTTGCCTGTACTTTTCACTATTATGTATACTTTTATATATAAAATTATGTGTATGTGTGTTTACGTGCATGCTATCGCTTAGCAAGGACATGATTGGAAAAAAAGGTCATTGAAGGTACCTAATCATTTATCCTTGAAAAATAAAGTTTCATTTCATTTCATTTTCATTTCATCTCTCTCTCTCTCTCTCTCTCTCTCTCTCTCTCTCTCTCTCTCTCTCTCTCTCTCTCTCTCTCTCTCTCTCTCTCTCTCTCTCTCTCTCTCTCTCTCTCTCTCTCTCTCTCTCTCTCTCTCTCTCTCTCTCTCTCTCTCTCTCTCTCTCAAGCGTAAACAGTGCAATACCATTCCAGAAAATCACTCTGCTTAGGAGTTTAATAACCACTTTCTATCAGCCCCCAAAGACTTACTCAGTTCTCACAATCGCAATCAGTCGATATATTCCACACAGAGAAGCTAACAAAGTTCTGTAAGCAAAGATTGTCCTCAGATGATATTTTCGCCATCCCTGATATTGCTGTACACGAGGTAGGCAAATACATTTCTATCCTAAAAAAAGAAAACGTCTTCGGGCTGTGATGGTATCAATGGATATATCCTTGACCTGTCGCAACCGTACATAGTGGAAACTCTTACATACATTTATAACCTATGTATACAAAAAAAAGTCTTCCCAGTAGCTTTCAAAAAATCAAAAATAGTGCCTGTTCCTAAAGCAAACGATTCTTCTGAAATTAATAACTTTCGCCCCATTTCCCTTCTATCAGTTCTCTCGAAGCCTCTGGAAAAGCATGTTCACAAACATCTTCTGGAACTTCTTGAAAAACGGTCCCTATTATATCATTACCAGTCAGGTTTTCGTCCCAAGCATTCATGCCACACTGCACTCGCACGAATAGTGAATTCGTGGGTCAACAGCATAAATGATAATAAAATGGCTGGTGCTGTTTTCTTGGATCTAAGAAAAGCATTTGATCTTATCGATCATATCATCTTATTGAAAAAGCTTGTCACCTACTTAAACAAAAAGAGCCCCTCAGCTCTTTCGTTCCTGAAGTCCTATCGTATAAAAAGAACACAAACAGTCTACCGCAAAGGAAAATGTTCTTCTGAACAATTTTGTGGAGTATGGAGTGCCCAAGGGGTCTATTTTAGGCCCACTACTGTTTTGTATCTTCGTTAACGATTTACCGTTACATGTAACGTGTACTGAGGCTAAGTGTGACATGTTTGCCGACGACTCAACATTACATTCCGCTGGTAAAGCCTGAAATTGCAAATAATCTTCAAGAGAGTCTTCATGAAGTCTCTCGGTGGTGTAATGAAAATCGCATGCTTGTAAATCCCACAAAAACAAAAAGCATGCTTATCACAACACGCCAGAAACATCAGCTCATACCTCCATCACTCAACCTGTCTTTGGACTCCATCCCAGTTGAGCAGGTCAGTCAACACCGCCTGCTTGGAGTAGTAATAGATGATGATCTAAGCTGGCATAACTACCTATATTATATGAGAAAACATTTGTCCAAAAAGTTGTTTTTACTTTCCAAACTTAAAACGACCATTGACCTTAAGACGCGCAAACTATTTTTTAATGCCTACATTAAACCACACATTGGTTATGCCTCAACAATATGGGATGGCTGCAGTAAAAATCACTTCAAGAAGATAAACTCATTATACAAGCGCTCTGCTAGGTTTATCCTCCCTGATAAGTCTTTATCCACTGATGCCAAGCTGCAGGCCATCGGACTTCTCCCTCTGGTTAAGCACCTCGCACTAAATAAATGTGTACTGATGCACAAAATTCTTAACGGGAAAGCTCCACCTTACTTATCTAGGCTTTTTTCGCCAACTGAAAAAAGAAATACAGCACCTCCAGGAACAGTCTCTCTCTATAAAAAGGCCCCGTATAGACGTGTTCAAATCTAGCCTGTCTTATTCAGGTGCTCTTTTATGGAATTCCCTTCCTCCCACTATTCAACAAACCACGTCCCTCTCTCTGTTTAAAAGTAGAGTACATGATTACCTTTCTAAGACAACGTTATGCTGATCCTTTCTTCTTTTTTATTTCTCGACATAATACGCTTCATGTTTTTAAATTTTTGCTATTTGTTTTTCACATCTAGCCTCCAAATTGTTTGTTCTGTTTTCTAACTTGTACACAAAATATCATACCTACTTATATGTTAGATAATTATATGTGCACGTACGTGTGTATGTATATGTACAAAAGTGCGCATGTGCACGAGTACATGTATATGTGTGTCTGTGTGCGTGTGTGTATGCGTGTGTGACGTTTATTACTAGTTAGTTTTTGTTGTTTGGTTGGTGTTCCTTTTTTTTAAAAGTAGCTTAGCAAGGACAGATTGTAAGAAAGGCCTGCACGCCTAATATCTCAATCCTTGGAAAATAAAGTTTCGTTCATTCGTTCGTTCGTTCTCTCTCTCTCTCTCTACCCCACTACCTAAAACGAAAGACCTTGCTGACCCTAACAAGTTCAGGCCCATTTCACTACTGTCAACACTGTCGAAACCGATAGAAAGACACATTCACACCTTACAACATTATCTAGAAAAACACAAACTCATACATCCATTACAATCTGGCGTTCGGCGGAAACACTCCTGTCACACAGCATTGGTACACCTAGTTGACAGATGGCTTACTGCCATAAATAGCAGTCAAATGACTGGAGTAGTATTTTTGGACCTTTCAAAAGCATTTGACCTCGTCAATCATAAAACTTTAGTTCAAAAACTTAATGTCTATCAACTAAGCGCAGAAACACTTGCCTTCCTTACGTCATATCTGCATGGGCGTACGCAGTATGTCTACGTGAATGGTAAAAACTCACCTGAAGGGGTGATAGAGCACGGAGTACCACAGGGATCGATTCTTGGTCCATTAGTGTTCTCTGTCTTCATAAACGACCTTCCATTACATATATCACACTCCAGTGTAACTTGCAGTCTTTTTGCGGACGATGGAACTCTGGACGTTTCGTCATCAGAGGTAACATATATGGTGAAGATTCTCCAAGACAGTTTAAATGAGGTATCTGAATGGTACAGAAATAACGCCATGATACCTAATCCCACTAAAACCAAATGCATGCTGATTACCACACGGCAAAAGCATCAGTTGAACCCCCCTCCCCTTCAACTAACACTTAACGGCCAGCCTGTGGAGCAAGTCAGAGAACAACGCATGCTTGGAATCAACTTAGACGACAAGTTGTGCTGGCAAGGCCACATTACTAAACTGTGTAAAATAGTATCCAAAAATGTATTCCTCCTGTCGAAATTGAGACATTTCGCTGATGAGCCAACAAGGAAACTCTTCTACTATGCCCATATTCAGTCACATTTGGATTATGCCTCATCTATTTGGGACGGTAGTAGCGATGCTAATTTAAAAAGTCTGAACTCGCTCCACAGAAGAGCCATTAAACTCATTGTTGACAGACCCTCAGAAGTCATTAGTACTGACAATAAGTTCAAGCTGTTAGACATTTTGCCACTTGAAAAACAGTTTAAGTATAATAAGTTGGTGCTCATGCGCAAAATCACCCTCTCAGAAACACCAGCCTATCTCAATAGTTTGTTCCACTTTGCTCATACGAGGTCCAGTCGAACACCAATGAACAATCTTGTTGTACCTATGCCTCGACTGGACATTTATATGTCGTCATTGTCCTATTCTGGTGCAAAGTTATGGAACTCTATTCCTGCGGATGTTAGAGCCGCGCCATCGCTTAAAACTTACAAGACCAAGCTGCTCAAACATCTAGACAAAACTTAATTTTTTCTTTTATTTTTTATTATATTTTTATTTTTACATGTAGCACTTCATGCCTTATGCGGCATTTCACGGATAGTCTGCATTCCCTTCTAACATTTATGAACGCATGTAATATACCGCTGGCATTCCAGCAAGCCGCATTATGTAATATCCATGACCCCATGGACTCGGCTGGCCAGACGGGATGCCGTCGATAGACACAGCATTGGGCGCACGCGCCGCGTGGCAGTGCTGTGGTTTCTTCGCGTCGACCCGCGCGCGCGGTGGTTGCGGGATCGCTATACCTTTTACTGCAGACTAGCTGTGCGCGGTTTAGTGGCGCGAGCCGGAGGCCGCTATCGCGTGTGTGTGCGGTTGTGTGTTTATCTGTGTGTGTGCAAGTGTATGTGTGTGCAAGTGTATGTGTGTGCGCGCGCACGCGTGTGTGTGTGCCAGTGTGTATGTGTGTGTGTGTGTATGCCTGTTGTATGTTTGTTGGAGTGAGTCGTGTTGATCATAATTATGATGAGAACAACAGCGGATTTATGTACAAAATCCTTTATACTTTTTATATTTGCTGTAGTATAGTTTTAAGTGGTAGAATGCATGTTTACATGATATATTGATGTGTTTGTATCGGTGTGTGTGTCAGTGTGTGTGTGTGTGTGGAGGGTTGTGCAGGCTTGGCTTGGCGCCTGTAGGCTACAAGCTAATCTGGCACAACCTGTGCACGCGGCAATTGCACACCGGCGCACGTGTGTGTGTGTGTGTGTGTGTGTGTGTGTGTCAGTGTGTGTGTGTGTGTGTGTGTGTGTGTGTGTGTGTGTGTGTGTGTGTGTGTAAGAGAGTGATTTTATGTACGTTATTTTGTTTTATAGTGTGTAGCAAGGACAAGAATTAAAACAGGTCTGCGAACCTATTCTTTTATCCTTGGAAAATAAAGGTTCATTCATTCATTCATTCATTCATTCATTCACTCACTCACTCACTCACTCACTCACTCACTCACTCTCTCTCTCTCTCTCTCTCTCTCTCTCTCTCTCTCTCTCTCTCTCTCTCTCTCTCTCTCTCTCTCTCTCTCTCTCTCTCTCTCTCTCTCTCTCTCTCTCTCTCTCTCTCTCTCTCTCTCTCTCTCCCCTCCCCTCTCCGGGAGCGTCAGCACGCATTCATATCGTGCTCCAGCTCGCAGTGGATTCATGTGTCTTTAGTGAATTGCCAAGTATGATATTTGGCACACGGGTTTGTGATTGTGTCTCCTACATTCTGGCGATTTTTCACGCGAGAGGATGGAGTTTTTCGTGAGTAATGACTTATGAGTGTTTTCCCATGTATGATTTCCACTGAACTCTCTTGTCTTCCATTTTCAAATTTTGTACACGTGTACGGTGACTCATATGGCCTCGAGTGTTTTGTAGACAAGGGGCGTCAGACCTGGCTACGCCTGTCATCATAGTCCCAACACTGTGTAAACACACCAGCGCAAATGCCTGGCCCAGGGGTCAGGGGTCTGACCTCATCATCCGACCGCCTCTATATCTGTCAAACATAAAAGCAGAGATAGGAGAAATAAGAGTTTCAACTCTCGTGGAGCCCTGGGTTTGTCAAAATTGGTCGCTGAAGACAACCCAGTGCAAATCATTGTCGACCACTGAATATCTTTTCATTTATACCAACGAAAATCCGTAAAATTCAACTGCGCCTCACCGGTGCGCCTTCAGATAATCCAATTTGCGTCTTCAGACCCCCTCCTTACACCAGGTTTTGCCACCCGTGACCGACCGTGTATTGTCAGGCCAGGTGTGTGCTAATCTGTGCGTTGTCTGTAGGCGATTAGTCTTTGTGTGGTGTCAGCTAGAGTGATGGCAAGATGGGCCCGACCACACGGTCCAAGCTAGGCTTCACACAGACAAACGTAGAAGAGATAAGACGTACTCTGGACCCCATTCAGATCACTTACCATACGGACCATACGAAGCTACCAGTGTGGCGAAAGGTGTTAAATCTACGCTACGTTGACAAATTTCGGCCTCAAGGTGTTACAACAACCTGGGAGGATTATGGAGAACACCATACCATTTATGAACACCTAATTGACCCAGATTTGAGTAGATTGCCCAAAGACCTTGTGCATTCAACTATACGGCTGAAAGATGGTAGGCGGCAACTACTAGTCATTCATGTGTATTACACAACAGCAAGTTTCCTGGTGCAGGGACGGTCCTGCCGCCAGTGGGTGGACAGGGAGTTTGCGGCACTGAGAGACATCGTAAACGCCTTGGCTGCCCAGTCTGGACACAGTCAGTTAGCGCTGCCGTCTAGAGTTGACTCTGCACTGCCAGTGGACCATGACTCCTTGACCAACACTGAGATGGACGACACCGTCAGCCCCACCTGCAAGGACAACGCCATCAGCGGCAGCTGTGCTCGCGCTGTCATCACAACTCTCGTCGGAGACAGTAGCACCACCATCAATACCAGCGACAGCGTCATCAGTACTGCTGCTTCTGACGTTGGCATCACCGACAATCCCACCACCATCACAACCAGTGACAACGTCGACAGTGTTAGTGCTGCCAATACGTCTGACATCGGCAGCACTGGCACCACCATCAGCGACAGCGTCAACAGTGCTGGTGCTGCCAATACGTCTGACATCGGCAGCACTGGTACCACCATCAGCGACAGCGTCAACAGTGCTTGTGCTCCCAATACATCTGACATCGGCAGCACTGGTACCACCATCAGCGACAGCGACAACAGTGCTACTGCTGCCAATACGTCTGACATCGGCAGCACTGGCACCACCATCAGCGACAGCGTCAACAGTGCTACTGCTGCCAATACGTCTGACATCGGCAGCACTGGCACCACCATCAGCGACAGCGTCAACAGTGCTGGTGCTGCCAATACGTCTGACATCGGCAGCACTGGCACCACCATCAGCGACAGCGTCAACAGTGCTGGTGCTGCCAATACGTCTGACATCGGCAGCACTGGCACCACCATCAGCGACAGCGTCAACAGTGCTGATGCTGCCAATACGTCTGACATCGGCAGCACTGGCACCACCATCAGCGACAGCGTCAACAGTGCTGCCAATACGTCTGCCATCGGCAGCACTGGCACCACCATCAGCGACAGCGTCAACAGTGCTGGTGCTGCCAATACGTCTGACATCGGCAGTACTGGCACCACCATCAGCGACAGCGTCAACAGTGTTGCCAATACGTCTGACATCGGCAGCACTGGTACCACCATCAGCGACAGCGTCAACAGTGCTAGTGCTGCCAATACGTCTGACATCGGCAGCACTGGCACCACCATCAGCGACAGCGTCAACAGTGCTGCCAATACGTCTGACATCGGCAGCACTGGCACCACCATCAGCGACAGCGTCAACAATGCTTGTGCTGCCGATACGTCTGACATCGGCAGCACTGGCACCACCATCAGCGACAGCGTCAACAGTGCTGGTGCTGCCAATACGTCTGACATCGGCAGCACTGGCACCACCATCAGCGACAGCGTCAACAGTGCTGCCAATACGTCTGACATCGGCAGCACTGGCACCACCATCAGCGACAGCGTCAACAGTGCTAGTGCTGCCAATACGTCTGACATCGGCAGCACTGGCACCACCATCAGCGACAGCGTCAACATTGCTTGTGCTGCCAATACGTCTGACATCGGCAGCACTGGCACCACCATCAGCGACAGCGTCAACAGCTTTTGTGCTGCCAATACGTCTGACATCGGCAGCACTGGCACCACCATCAACGACAGCATCAACAGTGCTTGTGCTGCCGATACGTCTGACATCGGTAGCACTGGCACCACCATCAGCGACAGCGTCAACAGTGCTGGTGCTGCCGATACGTCTGACATCGTCAACACTGGCACCACCATCAGCGACAGCGTCAACAGTACTGGTGCTGCCAATACGTCTGACATCGGCAGCACTGGCACCACCATCAGCGACCGCGACAACAGTGCTGGTGCTGCCAATACGTCTGACGTCGGCAGCACTGGCACCACCATCAGCGACAGCGTCAACAGTGCTCGTGCTGCCAATACGTCTGACATCGGCAGCACTGGCACCACCATCAGCGACAGCGTCAACAGTGCTAGTGCTGCCAATATGTCTGACATCGGCAGCACTGGCACCACCATCAGCGACAGCGTCAACAGTGCTTGTGCTGCCAATGCCTTTGACGTGGGCAGTACTGGCACCAACGTCCCCATCAGCAACAGCGTCAACAGTGCTGGTTCTGCCAATACGTTTAACACCTGCAGCACTGGTACCAGCATCACCACCAGCGACCATGACAGCAGTGTTCCCGCTGCCAGTACAACAGACGCCGGCGGGGCTGGCACTCATCCATCTGCTCCTGTTGCTGCAGTGTCCACTGAGTCTGCGTGCCAGACAGTCTGCCCGGTAGTACTCAACCCTGACCCCCTGGCGGTTGAGCGCCTGATGGCGGAGATATCGGCTCTCCGATCCGCCGTTGGGGAGATCCGCCACTCGTACAACATCGAGGTGGATTCGCTGCACACGGAGATTAGACACCTGCATGAACGGATCACCCAGCTGGAGGGGGAGAAGGATGGCCAGAGAAGCGACAGGAAAAGCGGCAAGAAGAACCTGTCACCCCCGTCCAACACTCGGCCCAAGCAAGTGCTGGAACAGTCGCCAACCTCAACGACAACTTTTGAGCCCCGCGTGCATCTCCGCTAACCCCCGAGCGCAAAGAGCCGGCACCAAAACGACCATCTTCAGATACCGACAAAGCCACCGACCTTTCTGCACTCCAAAACCCAACGCCCGGCACCCAGACGCTACTTCTCGGCGATTCGATACTACGCGGCCTTCATGGAGACCTGATGTCTGTCACTGGCACAGACAAAGCGCAGGTCGTGTCAGTGTCAGGCCTCGACAGAGCCGGCATCCTCCAGCACCTTCACGATGCCGACCCCACGAATGCAGTCACCACAGTCGTCATGCATGTCGGCATCAATGACTGTAAGCGTGGGTTCATCATCGGCAAGAAGGGCTGGAAGGATGTGATTTCTGCTGCCAGACGAGTTTTCCCCAAGGCAGAAATCTTCATCTCATCCATCCTGCCCACGATCAACGAACGTCAGCAGCCGGATCCATGCGTCACAGACACCAACCTTTGTCTCAGGGAGGTATGCCACTCGCTGAAGGTCAACTTTATTGACAACGACCAAGTGTTTTACACAAGGACTGGCGGGGAAGTGGCGCAGTGGTTAAGGCGTCTGCCTCCAATGCCAAAGGTGCGAGGTTCGATACCGGGTTCCGGCGTTGGAATTTTCTCCTCTGGTAAGTGTCACCGTCTGGGCAGTGGGCAGATGTTCACATCTGCATGGGACATAGACGACCCCGGCCCCCACGAGTCCCCTGCTGCCTTGCAGGCCTGGCCGCTTGGCTGCGGAAAGGCTAAGGGAGGAAACCCCTGACATCAAAGCCCCCTGTCTCCGGGGAAGGCTTTTGAGCCAGAGACTAAGACAAGGACAGTCTGATATAAAACCTATGACCCGAGGACCTCGATGCCACCGTCCCAGCTTGCTAGGCCATGACAAACGAACCAAGGGTTTAAAGGGTGGGGCCAGTACTGCGCACACTGCACTCCACCAAAAAGCTCCAGCGATGGGCAAGGGGCAAAACGGCAGGTGAAAGATGTCACTGGAAGCCGCAGTCTCAAACATGCATGCAGGCGGTTCAGGATATTGGTCGCCTGATGTTGACCTGGGGATGACAACGTCACTCGGCACACCCTGAACGACCAAGCAGCCTTCTCTAGGGACAGCACTGCTTGCTCCACACGGAGAGGGGCCGAGAAAAGGTGGCCTAACCAAAGCTCATCCCCTCGTAACCCCAGTTGGCTAGCCGCGGTCAACGGGCATCTTCTCATGCGGTCAGAAAACAAGAAAAAACAATGGATCCACTCTCATGACGACCACGACCGGACTCAACGTAGCATGCTGGAACATCCGAACCATGCTCGACACAGACAGCGGACGCCCTGAACGTCGCTCCGCCCTCATTGCCCATGAATTGCGGAGGTTAAACATCGACATCGCCGCGCTCAGCGAAGTACGCCTTCCGGAGGAAGGAAGCCTCCAAGAACTTGGCGCTGGCTACACCCTCTACTGGTCAGGCAGGCCTGCATCAGAAAGACGGCTCTCAGGCGTGGGCTTCATGGTGAAGACCCCCATTGCGACTAAGCTGGAAAACCTACCAACGGGTCACTCCGACCGCATCATGTCCATGCGCCTCCCACTGAGACACCAGCAATAAGTCACCTTTCTCAGTGTGTACTCCCCAACCCTCCTGGCAGAGCCTGCAGAAAAAGACAAGTTCTACTCTGACCTGCGCAGCCTCCTGCAGAGCTCCCCTGCAGACAACAAAGTCATCATCCTTGGCGACTTCAACGCCAGAGTGGGCCAAGACTCTGAAGCCTGGAAAGGAGTCCTCGGCAAGCATGGCGTTGGGAACTGCAATGACAATGGTCGCCTACTGTTGGAGCTCTGTGCAGAGCAGCAACTTGTCATCACCAACACTACTTTCCAGCAAAAGGACAGTCGAAAGACCATCTGGATGCATCCTCGCTCCAAGCACTGGCACCTTATCGACTATGTCTTAGTGCGTCAGAGGGACCGCAGTGACGTCCTCCTCACCAGAGTGATGCACAGCACAGAGTGCCACACTGACCACCGCCTTGTTCGCTGCAAACTCAGGCTCCGCCTCAAGCTGAAACCCAAGAAAGGGGGCCCCCCAAGAAAAAGCTTGATGTTGCCAGCCTTCAGCGTGACGACAAGAAAGCTGCCCTTCAGGCCGATTTACAGCGCATGCTCAAAGACACAGCTGATCCAGCAGACTCCTCCCCTGAAACACTCTGGGAACAACTGAAAACTGCTATTGTAAAATCCTCTGTGGAAGTCTTGGGCTTTGCTAGAAAGAGGAACAAAGACTGGTTTGAGAAAACGACGTAGAGATCCAGGAACTTCTAGCAAAAACAAGAGCCGCCCACCAGGCCCACCTAGCCCAGCCTTCCTGCCCTTTGAAGAAGTCTGCCTTCCGCCTCATCTGCAGCAGTCTCCAGCTCAAGCTTAGAGAGCTCCAGAACGAGTGGTGGTCCAGACTCGCACAGAGGACCCAGCTCTGCGCTGACAACGGTGACTACAGGGGCTTCTACGAAGCACTGAAATCAGTGTATGGCCCTAGGCACCTGGTACAAAGTCCCCTGCGAAGCGCTGATGGACAGGCACTCCTCACAGATAATACCTCCATCTTGAACCGCTGGTCGGAATACTTTCAGGACCTCTTCGGCGCTGAGCGCACTGTTCAAGAAACAGTCATCCTCCAAATCCCACACCTTCCACTAAAGGTTGAATTGGACGAACCGCCCACCGCCGAAGAGACCCTCACAGCCATCCACCAGCTCAAGAGTGGCAAAGCAGCAGGCATTGACGGAATCCCGCCAGAGATTTGGAAACATGGAGGCCCAGCACTGCACAACAAGCTCCACGACCTCTTTCTCTGCTGCTGGGAAAAAGGAACACTACCAAAGGATCTCCGTGATGCAGTCATCATCACCCTGTACAAGAACAAAGGAGAGAAGTCTGCCTGCTCTAATTATCGTGGAATTACCCTGCTGTCCATTGCCGGGAAAATTCTCTCAAGGTTGCTCCTGAATCGGCTGGTACCTGCCATCGCTGAAGACCACCTCCCAGAGGGCCAGTGTGGCTTCAGAGCCAACAGGAGTACCACCGACATGGTCTTTGTGCTGAGACAGCTTCAGGAGAAGTGCCGCGAGCAGAACAAAGGGCTGTACGTAACGTTTGTCGACCTAACAAAAGCGTTTGACACTGTGAGCAGGCAAGGTATGTGGCAGATCCTGGAGCGACTAGGTTGTCCCCCAAAGTTCCTCAACATGATCGTCCAGCTCCACGAGGACCAGCAAGGCCAGGTCAGACTAAACAGTGACCTCTCAGAACCATTCCCCATTCGCAACGGCGTGAAGCAAGGCTGCGTGTTGGCACCGACCCTCTTCACCATCTTCTTCAGCATGATGTTGAAGCAGGCCACAGTGGACCTCGAGGATGACGACGCAGTGTACATCAGGTATCGTCTCGATGGCAGCCTGTTCAACCTCAGACGACTGCAGGCCCACACGAAAACCCTAGAACAACTGATTCGTGAGCTGCTCTTTGCTGATGACGCTGCCCTCGTTGCACACACAGAGAGAGCCTTGCAGCGCATTACGTCCTGCTTCGCAGATGCCGCCCAGCTCTTTGGACTTGAGGTCAGTCTGAAAAAGACAGAGGTCCTTCATCAGCCGACACCCAAGGAAGAGCATCGCCCTCCCCACATCACCATCGGCGAGTCCGAACTGAAGTCTGTACACCAGTTTACCTACCTTGGCTGCATCATCACGTCAGACGCCAAGCTGGACAAGGAGCTGGACAACAGGCTGGCAAAAGCGAACAGTGCTTTCGGGCGACTATTCAAGCGGGTGTGGCACAATCAACAGCTGAAAAAAGGCACCAAGATCAGCGTGTACAGAGCTGTCGTCCTCACCACCCTGCTGTACGGTTCCGAGTCATGGGCCCTCTACCGCAGCCAACTACGACTCCTCGAACGCTTTCACCAGCGCTGCCTGCGTACCATCCTCAGCATTCACTGGAGTGACTATGTCACCAACGTCGAGGTCCTTGAACAGGCGGAAACTGTGAGCAATGAGGCTTTGCTGTTGCGGACACAGCTTCGCTGGGCGGGGCACGTCTATAGGATGGAGGATCATCGCCTACCCAAGATCACTCTGTTCGGCGAGCTCGCCACTGGACACCGAGACAGAGGGGCACCAAAGAAGAGATACAAAGACGGTCTCAAGAAGTCACTTAGTGCCTGCCAAATCGACCACCGCCAGTGGTCTTCGCTTGCTGCGGACCGTGACACCTGGCGCTCCACCATTCACAAGGCAGCCGTCTCTTTTGAGGACTCTCGCAGAGCTAACCTTAAGGACAAGCGGCTCAGAAGAAAAAACAGAGTTGTCGTAATTCAGAACCCTGACCAGACCTTCCCCTGCAGCCACTGCGGTCGAACCTGCATGTCCCGGATTGGCCTCCGCAGCCACGAAAATGCCTGCAGACGACGTGGGCAAGCCCTATAGAATCTTCGTTCGCGAAGTCAAGCCAAGGCGAGGTAAAGAGCGGGTGGTTTAGAGACGCCATCCATCCGAACAAGCGGGGCACCAGTGCTCTCGCTGTAAACATCAAGCGGGCGTACTCTGGCCGTACCTCCAACATCGTAACCCGCCCCACTGAGGCTAGACACCAAAACCCACACCGCCACGGACAGCTAAATGTACCCGGGCATGGCGGTAAAAACGAGCATCCCGGCCCTATAGACCAAGGGCCTCAACACAGTCAGCGCCCTCAGCACGCGGCCAGTTCAAGCCTGGCGCCCCGATTCCGCGAGGAGCAGGCTGTGACGAAAGTCTTCAGAATGGCGCCCAGATTCCACCAAGAGCAGGCTTTTGCAAAAGACTCTAGTCAGCACGATCCGAACCATGCTGACCGTACACCAGCGCCGTTTGCGTATGGCGGTGGATCAAAGGCCGGGGCTGCTCCAGAACACAAGCCACAGCAGCCCGGCTATGATCGCACATCAACACTCATGGGCGCCCCTTCCTATATGGCAGGCGGTCGACCTGTGTACCCCTACCCGTACCCCAAACCCCCAACTTTCCCCTATCCCCCGCCGCCCCCACCCCCTGGAGTGCCGCAGCTTAGTGAGAGTGACTGTGCCGCCTTGTTGTCGCTTCTTCTAAAGTTCAGGCCACGCGCCGGAAATTAGGACACGCGTCCCTAGGTTTCACTTAGCGAGTTTTAAAATTATTATAGTTGTACCATTTTCTTAGACTTTAAATTTGTTTGTTTTTCTTTCTTCTTACTTTTAAGTCATCAAATTAGCTTTGTGTATTATGAAATTTGTCGCAGGTGAACGTGCATAGTTCCTTGACAAGTCATTTTTCATTTGTTTTCTTTTATAGTTGCTGACTTTGTTATTTTTGTTGACATAACCAAGCAAGAAAACCGTAAACATTCTGCTGAACTTAGACTAAGCGCGTGATAAACATTGTGTTTCTTTGCCGTGTATTTTTTTTTATATTGAGCTTATTTAAAGCATTCTATAGATATTGATATTAGTTGATTTTTATTTTTTATTTTTTTGAATTTTTTTTTTTTTGTGACCATATTAATTTTGTATTATATCTTTCGCTACATTTGCGTTTTTACCGACATGCAAAATCGTAATCTAAATACTGTTCCGAAACGAACAGACGAACTGAGAATTGGCCATCTTAACATATACCATCTAGTTAACAAGGTGCCCGATTTATCTGTGTTCCTAAACACGCCCTTACATTTTCATATTTTTGGTGTGTCCGAGTCGAGGCTTAAAAGCTCAATAAGGGATAACTCCATTTCTGTCCCAAATTTTTCAGTACTCCGCAGAGATGCCTCAAGCCCACAACGCACTGGACTAGCTGTATATATACATAATTCAATACTTGGTAACGTCAAACGGCGACAAGACTTAGAGTCAGCTCAAGTGGAAAGCTTGTGGGTAGAAGTGAAGACATCTAAATCACCCCCCCCCTCCCCCCGTCCTCATTGGCTTTATTTATAGAAATCCCGCAGCCAGCTGGGACTGGTATGATGACTTCGTAGCAATGATGGTTAGCGTAAATCAAAATAAAGCTGACGTTGTTCTTTTGGGCGATTTTAATATTGATCTTTCTAAATCTAAAGGGTCCAATGCTGCATGGGCGTCAACAACAGCACTATTCGGTTTAGAACAGTTAATTAAAACCCCCACTAGAACCACATGTACATCTTCAACCCTGATTGATCATATTTATGTGACAAATGATGATAAAATATCAAATGTACATGTTCCCTCCTTAGCTGTCAGTGACCATAACCCAGTATGTTGCACAGTCTCCATGAAACCAGACAAAGAGAACAAAAAGAGACATAAAACAATTAAATATCGTTCTTTCAAAACATTTAATAACGGCGACTTTCTGCGGGATCTGCGCAATACTCCTTTCAGGGACGTGTATAACCACACTTCTCCTGACAGTGCCCTGTCGTACTGGATGGATCTATTCCTTGGAGTCCTAAATAAGCATGCGCCCATACGAGAAAAACGAGTTAAGCACTCTACCCTGCCACCCTGGTTAACAGTAGATGTCAAACAGGCCATGTCATGTAGAGACAAACTTAAGAAAGAAAAACAGTCTGATGAATATAAGAAACAACGAAATCGTGTTAAATACTTAGTGAGAGCGTCAAAAAAAACAGTTCTTCCAGGAAATGATTAGGGACAAAAAAGATACAGCATCGGTGTGGAAAGCCCTGAACGTTATAACAAAGGGTAAATCAGCCTCTGAAATACCATCCCATTTGTCAGCTGATATATTAAATAAGCACTTCCTATCGACAGCTGAAACACTTGCTCAGTCAGCTGCAAGTAGTAACGCAGAGTACCAAGTTCCTAGTGTACTGGAAAAATACTGTGAGGCCAAAAATATACTGCAGACATTCATCATTCCTGATATTACCGTCGCCGAAGTCGGCAAATTCATCTCTAGCATGCCGAACAAAAAGTCCACCGGGATGGATGGTATAGACAACAAAATTCTGAAAATGTCACTACCATATACGGTAGAGGCACTCACTTATATCTTTAACCTCTGTATAAAACACAGCACTTTTCCAACTATTTTCAAAGAGGCCAAGGTAATTCCAATCCCTAAATCAAAAGATCTTGAAGATGTCAATAACTACCGTCCTATCTCACTTTTGTCGGCCCTGTCAAAGCCCCTTGAAAACACATACAAAAACACCTCCTCGATTTTCTAGAAAAGGGCAAGTTCATAAATATTCATCAGTCCGGCTTTAGACCGAAACACTCATGTCAGTCAGCGCTGGCACACATTGTAGACAGCTGGCTGGAATCAATAAATAAAAACCTGATGTCTGGAGCTGTTTTCTTAGACCTACAAAAAGCATTTGATCTTGTCGACCATGACATTCTCTTAAAGAAGCTAGCAGCATACCATATAAGTGAAACTGCCATAGCATTTTTTAGATCATACCTAAAAGACAGAAAACAAAAGGTATATACCCATGGAAAATACTCTAAACAAGGACAAGTTAACTACGGTGTCCCCCAGGGGTCGATCTTGGGACCTCTTCTATTTATAATATTCATTAATGACTTGCCTTTGCATATTACTAACACTGATGTCAATTGCAACCTGTTTGCGGACGATACGAGCCTCCATGTTTCGGGTTTAAAAAAAAAACAGCTGACATTAACATTAGCTTACAAAGTAGTCTCAGCGAGGTTTCCGACTGGTGTAGAGAGAATCATATGGTTCTTCATCCAGGAAAAACAAAGAGTATTTTAATCACTACACGACAAAAAAACACCAACGCCGACCACAGCCGTTACATTTACAACTGAACGCTAAACCGATAGAACAAGTCACAGAGCGTAAATTCTTGGGAATACACGTTGACGAACAATTATGTTGGGAGACGCATATAAACACAGTCTGTAAAACAATTGCTAAAAACACTTTCCTGTTGTCCCAGCTTAGACAAAAAAACGGATACACATACTCGTAAACTGTTTTTTTCATGCCCATATCAAGTCTCACCTTGATTATGTCTCCACAGTGTGGGACGGTTGTAGTGATGTTCACATGAACAGGTTAAACTCTATATATAAAAGAGCTGTCAAAATGATAGATACGCGGCCCATTCCTACCATAGACAAATTTAGACATCTAAACATTCTCGGCCTGCGTCAACAACTTAATTTCAACAAATGCATCCTCATGCACAAGATATTAAATAACATGACACCGCAGTATCTAACCACCAAATTTGTGCCACAGCAAGAACGCGAACGGTCCTCAAGGAACAATACTTTACCCCTACCTCTGCCTAGAACTGACCTCTTTAAAACTAGTTTATCCTTTTCTGGACCGTTTGTATGGAACACTATTCCTGCACATTTGAAGACTATAGCCTCACTTGGAATCTTTAAAACAAAACTTTTCGATTACCTGATGAGCCAAACATAACATCACTGGGCATTTAAACAAACCCTGATGGTTAATGCTTTCATGTAATATAATTATGCATTTATCTATATTGTTTGTGTGTGTGTGTGTGTGTGTGTGTGTGTGTGTGTGTGTGTGTGTGTGTGTGTGTGTGTGTGTGTGTGTGTGTGTGTGTGTGTGTGTGTGTGTATGGTATAAGATGAATGTTAAGTGTTATTATTATTTTGTGTCATTTTTTAAAATTTTATTGTTGCATGAAATAATATGTGTAAATATAATTCTTTATTATTATTATCTTTTAATCTATTTTATGTTGTAGATGTTAGCAGCGGCAAGTTTGTAAAATGACGATTTGTTTCTGTAAAAACGTTTTACCGTTGATAAATAAAGTTTCATTATCATCATCATCTCTCTTTGTGTAGTTTTTGCCTGCGCATGAGTTATATTATAAATATGAGAAATGCACCCTATAGATAATATGTATTATTATTATTATTATTATTATTATTATAAGGCCTCTGCGACCTTCACCTTACAGGTCGTGAATTCATTCTGTTATAGACATCACTTATGAGGGTAAGGCATCATTTCCTGAAAAAATCAGAGCAAATCGGTACAGATTTTCAGAAGTATTCTCCACACAATCGCCTGCAAAAACGGATATGACAACTATGGCCTTGACCTTGAGGTAAATGCGCAGTTAAGATTGATGGCAATGTGTGATGTGGTAAAATATTGTGATCTAAAATTTGGACTGAATAGGCCCAATGTTTTCTTTTAGATATTGCCTAGCACACACATCTGCACAAAATATAAATAGCCGCTTTGAGCTTGACCTTGAAGGCAGTGAATATATTCTGGTGTGCAACACTTTGTATCCTCACAAAAGATCGCAATTTGCCATTTGGATCAAATCGTTTCGGTGTTTACAGCAACATTGCCTGGACAATAACATACATAGTAAATGTAGTCGTTGTGACCTTGACCTTGACGTAAGTGACATGATCCTGGTGTGGAATACTCTGTATTTAGAAAAAAGTATCAACATCTGAAATTTGGAACAAACTGGCTGGATAGTTTCTGATATGTACGCTAGGCAAATACTGTTCCGTATATGAACCACTGTTCTAAATATGAAACAGTTTCATATTATGTGCTCTTTTTTTGTGTTTCATAATAGGAAAAATATATCATTCCAGGAAATTGCGTGCCTCCTAAACAGCAAAAAGAGAACCCAAAAAATTCCGCTGGTTATCTGATGTCCTAAGACTGCTCTTCATGACAAAAGTGGTTATTTAAAAAAACAAAACCTGAATGCTGATTTAATTGTTTTAAAATGGCGAAATATAAGGAGCTAAAGGGTAAAAATAACATTTTCTCAGTCTTTTTTCGTTTTCATCACGCCTGACATTTTTGTACCGGAAATAATGCTCAGTAAAGTAGCTCTATATTACTGCACAGACAGAATTTGGAAAAGTTATTCCGTGTCGACGGGAGCAAGGTGATTCATAATAGGCACTGTTTCATAATCGGGGCTCATCCCTTACAAAGCTGGCAGACGAACAGATCTGATGTTAACTATATCCAAATTCCAAGTGAATAGAACGAAAAGAACGGAGTCAAATGCGGGTCAACCTACTTTATATAAACGGTATTTCTCTTTAACGAGTCACCAAATTTAAATATGCTCGGAGGGCCTCCGAAATACATCTCGATCAAAGTATTTCATAAAGTTTCAGGCCTTACATACACAAACACCGGAGATAATCGTGTCCACACACACACACACACACACACACACACACACAGACACACACACACACACACACACACACACACACACACACACACACACACACACACACACACACACACACACACACACACACAAACGGAGCTTCCCGCCAAATGCACGTTCAGCAGCGCGGTTAGCGTAGCTGGACATGACGTAATTTTGATTGTGTTACTTCACTGTTAGTGTCCGCGATATGCAGGCCTTTGACGTCACGGGCATTCTGCTGAAATCGCCCCACTCTTAAACGTCTATTCTATTCTATAAATAGATAAACAGAAAAGACTTAAAACGTGTAAAGAGTCAAGATATAATTAACTCTTTTTTTTGGTGTGTGTGTGTGTGGGTGGGGGGGGGGGGTGTGGGGGGTGGGTGGGGGGAGTTGTTGGTTGCTATTTAGCAATCTAATTTAATCAAGTTAGCATTTCAGTGACTTCTATTATATCAAAAAGGGTATATTTATAATAAGCTGTCAATGATTACATATAGTATGCACTTTAAACAAATTGTGCAAGCACTGAATTACTGTGCTACAGCGAAGAGTACAATGGTTTTCAGGCGTACTCATTTTTCATTCCATTTTCCACATTTCCGCTGCCCCAAAATTACACTTCATTACATTAGCACAGCCCTCTGGCGTTGTTCTTACAGGTGTGTGGGTCAATCCTACGGTTGAAAAACAAAGGTCAACTTGTTTAGCTTTTCTAGCTAAAACTGCAGACCCATGTAACATTTACTCTCCGTTTTAAATGTAATAGAGGGGAACTGCACATAACTTGGCGAATAAACAATGTGTGTGTGTGTGTGTGTGTGTGTGTGTGTGTGTGTGTGTGTGTGTGTAGACGAAAGACCTAAAACGGGTGACTGTCTTTACCATCCTTATGGAAACTGGGTATGTGTATAATTCTGGGTTTCCAAGTCAGACACCCATTTTTTCTGAGGGTTGTTTCTGCATTGTCTTGCGGTAAAGATTCATAAAAAGTAAAAAAATCCGTTTTTCTCATTTTGGCGTTAACACATGCACTTTTGTGTTTAACAGACACGCCGGTAGTGTGTGTTTGAAAACTTGTCCCTCCCAGCAATGTGTGTGTGTGTGTTGTGACACAGAACCCTGAAAATGAGCGTGTATGTATTACATCACCCTTCTCAGCTAGCTATAAATAACTTCATAGCTGATATGGGTCAGGGGGGATATTTTGTTGTTTTAGGGAGTAAATTGTTTATGTTTCTACAGAATTAGGTTTGTTATTTGAGGGTGTGGTTGTTTTGTTAAAAAAAAGTGTTGAGTTGTAATGTACTTCCGGGGTGATGTGGAGAAAGGTCATGTCTAGTGGCAGATTTGAGATTCATGTATACGTTCACCAGGGACTTAGCCTATACGTTTTCTACGTTTGTTTCCATGTCAGATGAAGAATATTTGATCTGAAACGTCGTTCTTTGTTTCTATTTTAAAGGGTTTTTCGCCACTATCTTCTGTTTTAGTTTGACTTAGCCTATAATTATATTCGTGCGCCGGTTGCTAAGAAGTGAAGTGATTGTATGAGTGCGCATTGTAAGAGAGGACGTTTAGACTTTGGGTGAGGCTGCTGTTGTCTTTTGTCCTGCCCGACCTTTTGGTTGAACCTGTTGCTTTATTTTGTAGGTTTGTCGATGTTATCAATGCCGCATCTCCTTTTGGATTGTATGCACAAATTGATTGAATGGAAATGACGTCACAGAGTCAGCGTCGTTTCATGCGTCGTCTGCACCAGTCAGTCGTTTAGTGCAGTTAAAAGAGTGCAGGCTTGGATGGGCCATTTTCTGATGTAATAGTAAAGTATTATTTGTGTGAATGCTGTCCGTTTGAAGGAAGGTTGATTGATTGTACATAGCTTAACGTCCCGACAGCAACAAGACTTTCTCAGGACGTGCCTGCACTGCTAGTGACAAAAACTCAACAGAATATTGAATGTATGTCGCCAGCCGGTCCAATACGTTAAATAAAACCTACGACATGGGGCCTAAATAAAGCTAAGACCATTTAGCAACACACATCGAATATCAAGAGCCACAGGCAGCGCAGACAGTAGGGAGAGTTTAAAAAAGGAAAATGCAGGTGAATGGACCAAGGGTAGACAGAAACACATGCCCCCGGAATATAGAGAAAAAACCCACCCTGTGGGGCTGACCAGGGTGCCCCTGGGAACTAAAAAGTCCCCCAGGGCAAGGACTGGAAAGTCGAGTGTTGAGGGCAGACCGGTTGGGGGTGTTTCAGGAAAGGACTGGAAAGTCGAGTGTTGAGCGAAGCCCGAGAGAAGGCGAGGATGGGAAAAATATCCAGCACTATACGTTGGAATAGATGCATATCAGTTACGACATGCTTGTAAATTAAAACACTTTTAACCCCACCCGGGTCTGCCCTGGGGGACTTGGGTGGGGTTAACTACTTTTTATTTCCCAGGGGCACCCTGGTCAGCCCCACAGGGTGGGTTTTTCTCTCTATTCTGGGGCATGTGTCTCTGTCGGCCCTTTGTCCATTCACCTGTATTTGACTTTTTAAAACTCTCCCTACTGTCTGCACTGCCTGTAGCTCTTGATATTGGATGTGTGTTGCTAAATGGTCTTAGCTTTATGTAGGCCCCATGTGTTAGGTTTATTTAATGTATTTGACCGGCTGGCGATATACATTCAATGTTCTGTTTAGTTGTTGTTTTTTCACAAGCAGTGCAGGCACGTCCTGAGAAAGCCTTGTTGCTGTCGGGACGTTAAGTAATGTACAATAAAACACTTTTAACATTAAGAAAAGTTGAATTAAAAGAGGTTTTAAAACAGTTTTCATAAAAACTTTTGCCCGACACGCTTCTAAAAACAACATTTTCTTAGTTTTAAACCTTGTACCGCGCCATAAACGCCACGATTGCTTTTCAGTCTTAGCTGTCCTATAGTGTGGAATGTGGGACTTTGCCAACTGGATCCATCTGGTGCACTCCAAATGAGTATTTGTGAGTGGTTTGACGTGCAACTCAGTGTGCGCCTCTGAAATGACCTACTGATTCCACTGATAATGAAACTCTTTCATTCATAAGAGTGCATTGAGCAGCTCTATAAACCAAAAGTGATGACCCCCTCTCCCCCACCCCCCCCCCCACCCTCCCCTCCCCCCCCCCCCACCCCCCCGCCCCGCCCCCCACACACACACACTTCTCCCCCCCCCCCCAACCCCCTTACAACCCCACTCAAACAATCATAATAGTAAAATCAACCAAAGGTATCTTTAGTGAGGTATTTTCACTGTAATCCCAGTTTTGTGTGAGAGGCACCCACTTTTGGGGTAAACACCCATTTTTTTTCCATCCAGTGGCTCTGTTTCTAGAAAATGTCTATTTTATTTTAAGTTGTAGAGCTTAGTTATAAGGTGAGTTCTAAACATTGGCATCAACTCCAGAGCCCTAGAATAAATAGAAATATGGGAACCCATTTTCACATAAAATGGTAGGTCACCCAGTCTGAGGGTTTTGTGTTCATGTGTGTGTGTGTGTGTGTGTGTGTGTGTGTGTGTTAGTGTGTGTGTGTGTGTGTGTGTGTGTGTGTGTGTGTGTGTGTGTGTGTGTGTGTGTGTTTTCGTGAATGACTGAGTGAGTGTGCATATGTGTATGGAATTGTGTGGCCGGCCTACAGAGCACCTCGCCCATCCCTTGTGCTATCCCTTTGGTTGTTAGTGGTGCTTTTGGTCGAGTTGACTCCATGAGTCTCCTCCCCGGCAGGGCGCGCCCCCGACGGTTGAGAGAATAGTGCATATCAGTATTAGCCTAGTCTTACGATATATATATTAACTAGTTTTACACCCGACTGTGATCACTAAATTAGTGACATATTTACTCTATGATATTCTGTTTTCATTTTAAACGATATTCCTTTAATTAACTTAGACTTCTTCGATTAATAGGCGTGTGTGTTGTGTGTGTGGGAGATGAGCGTGGGTGTGTGAATGGGTACGTATTGGCTTGTGAGATTAGTTGTTCAGTTTTAAAGTTTTGACAGTGTGTGTAGAGCATTGAATTGTGTGATAGAGTATTAATTTTTTTTTAATTGTTGACTATGATGTTTGTAATTGTAACGACACCAACACACATTCCTATGCTTTATGTTCTTAAGGCAAATGGCAATAAACAGTATTATTATTATTATTATTAATCCTTGGCAAAAACTGCAGTAGCCTGCTAAGCTCTAGTGGTTTTCTGTCATTTGCAATGCATAAAACATTCACCTGTCGCATGACACAGAATATGTAGGATCGAATGTAAGGTTGTTGGTTTTTTGTAGTGTGTGTGTGTGTGTGTGTGTGTGTGTGTGTGTGTGTGTGTGTGTGTGTGTGTGTGTGTGTGTGTGTGTGTGTGTGTGTGTGTGTGTGTGTGTGTGTGTGTGTGTGTGTGTGTGTGTCTGTGTGTGTGTGTGTGTGTTTACTTAAGAAAAAAATCTTCAGCCGGTACAGTGAAGTTTTCTTGAATAAGAAAGCTGAACTACCAGAGGAGAAATTTTGCCATGATGAGTAACAACAACTATTATAAATGACATTCAATCTCCCGTAGATTAATCAGAGCAGAAATGCCGAAGATTGGGTTTTTCTCTCTGATTAAAAAAAAAAAGAAGAAACCACAAATGATCCGTAGCTATGTATACCAACGTGCCTAGAGAATAAATGTGTGATATGTCGCTGATTTCATAGTGTGATTATGAACTGTGAAAAAATATATGTAAAAAAAGTAAAGGCGCTTGTAAATAAACATCCATGAATTAAATTTAAAAAAGACAGCAACAAATAACCGTCGGGGCTTCCTTGTTGGGAAACTATAACAAAAAGTTAAAGGACAAATCTCCTTCTTGCACAAGAAACCAAACTGTCGTAGTCCGTATGTTACCGGCATATGTCAGTAAATATTAAGTCCGGCTTGTTCTGTTCTCATGCACTTTATGAAGTCGCACAGAAAAAGGAAATAAGGACTGAAGTAATGACAAGTCAAATGACGTTTTAGTCATGTCCAAAATTAAGAGTTAAGAATTCGAGTAGCTTACTTGTAATCTACGGGGTGACTATGAAATTCTTTAATGCGTCACTGTGACAAATTGGAACATGACGGCAATATGCATATTGCACGTTTGAAAATACTCAGCCCATGATTTAGTAAGTCAACAAAATCAATGTGGGGGAAAAGAATTTCAGTTACACTGTGGGCACACATGCTGCTCGGTGACATCGTACAAACTCTCGGAAATCGTGTACAACGCCCAATTCTACCCTTGTTGTGCTAATTATTAAGCTTTCATTACAATGGATCAAAGAGATTTTCTATTGCTATGACGAATGATTGGTAGGAACATTTGCTTGCACAACAGACCCATAAAGTAATAAAACTTGACGAAGAAATGACATTTGCAAAGGCCTCGCGGCCTATTTTGTCCTCACACATACTACTACTACTTATCAAGAATTCGCCTGCCTTTGCGTACTGTTTGAATGACCTAGTTTTGCTGCTGTGTGTGAGGACAGTGATAAACGCACCACCGGCATCTGGGTCAGTTTCAAGTCTACATTTGCCTATAAAGTGACGATAGTTGCCATATCTTAATTATGTTGGCTTTCCTCTGATATAATAATAATAATAATTACGGTATTTATAATGCGCTTATCTTATAATAATTATAACTCTAAGCGCGCACTCACAACTCGCGCACGCATGCGCACGCTTTAGACAATGACTCACATACCACAAATACATTACGACAGTCAGCTTGGCGTGAGGAGTGTGGTGATATAGTGCTAAAACTGTTGAAAGAGGTGAGTTTTGAGGGCGGACTGGAAGGAGGAGAGAGAGTGTTTCTGACAGAGAGAGAGAGAGAGAATGGGAGAGTGTTCCAGGTGGATGGACCGTAGTCGGAGAAGGAGCGAGGGCCGAAAGTGCTGAGTTTGGTGCGGGGGATGTGGAGACAGAGAGGGTCGGAGGCGGAGAGGAGGGAGCGGGAAGGAGTGTAGGGGTGAAGTAAGTTGAGAGATAGGTAGGAGAGTAGTTGTTCAGGGATTTGTAGCAGAGAGACAGAACCTTGTATTGGATGCGTTGGGGGATGGGGAGCCAGTGAAGGACTTTGAGGAAGGGAGAGATGTGGTCGTTTTTTTTTTTTCATGTCAAAAACTGTTTTGAAAGTTGAAAAGAAAAGGGGAGACTGCCAGTGCTAATATTTTAGGATGCTTACAAAGTAAAGTAGGTAAAAGAACTGTCAGGGGAGATAATTGTGCAGTGTCGTCCAATGATCATAGATCAAGTTTGATCAAAGCACACACATAAAACAAAACCCAACAAGATGAGGATTTCATCCCAAAGTCTACCGTATTTGTTTGGAGCTCAGATGCGTTTATCTTTCAGGAACATTCAGAGTTGTTCATATCTTTTTAGGCTTATTATGCAGATCCATTTCCCTCCTCTCTAAGCCAATCTCTGATCAACACACACGTCGGCTCACACAAATAAAGACGGACACACTGCGCTACCCGCCATTAGTACGCTCTGTGGGCTCGTGTAGCCACAGGAATCCATCTCATTCTACTCTAACCCACCCTCTGATTCACACACACTGGCACACAGAAATAAAGACGGACACATCCGTAAACTCTGTGGTCTGGCGGAGGATAGCTATTCTGAAGAAGCCGAATGATAGCACGAGCAGCGAAATGAGGTCACTTTAATCTTCACGTCATGGCATCATTAGTCCCATGACGCCGAGTTGATAGTGACAACTCGATGTTATACGTCACTCGTCGCAGTACTAACATTTGACGTATCAGAAAATCAACTTTGCAATTTTCTGAAACTCTGAAATCAGTCACGCAATCATTCTCATACACTCAACGCCTACTGCGAAAAAAAGCCTTTCCGATCTTGATCGAACTGAACTGAACTGTTTTAATTTCACTGGGTAGTTTTACTCTGGATATATTTACGCGTACGTGTAAGGAGGTTGATCCAATCAGAACTAAAGGTTTTAATATTTGCACATGAAACCCAAACTATTTCGTATTACACACCTTGTTTGCACGGTAGATTTGTATTTCTTGATAACTTATGTTTAATTTAGTTGCATAAAAGTTGCTTCATGTGACACATTTACATCTGTGTTTTCAATTGGGTGTGTCTGTATGAATGTGCCTTATAAACATTGTAATAAATGAGTGGTGCATAATATGAGTAGGTGGGTGGGTGGAAGGGTGGGGTAGGTAGGGCGTACGGTAAAAAAGAATTGCATGGTGTCAAAACAGTCCCATATTGGTCACATTTCGGTCAAAGAAAGACCTACAAATTTCCATTTCTACACCATTTCTAGACTGTCGCAGGAAGGTGTATTTCTGGTTGTTTATCGCACACAATTTTATCTCACACACCGTCCTGCGACGGTATTTACACGTTTCATTTAGGCCAAATTCACACCAAAGTTTGCGACCATTGGAGGACCACATTTACACCGTAAATGTTACAAGGCTACGGACGTAACTGACTGCCCCATACACACACACCTCGCTGCGGACGTAACTGACTCTACCATACACACCCCTTACTGTGGACGTAACTGACTCCCCCATACACACAACCCTCACTGTGGACGTAACAGACTCCTAATGAACACACCCCTCACTGTGGACTTAACTAACTCCTCATGAACACACCCCTCACTGTGGACGTAACTAACTCCCCATGCACACCCCCCTCACTGTGGACGTAACTGACTCCCCATGAACACACCTCTCACTGTGGACGTAACTGTCTCTTCATGCACACACCCCTCACTGTGAACGTAACTGACTCCCCATGCACACACCCCTCACTGTGCACGTAACTGACTCCACCATGCACACACCCCTCACTGTGGACGTAACTGACTCGCCATGCACACACCCTCACTGTGGACGTAACTGACTCCACCATGCGCACCCCTCACTGTGAACGTAACTGACTCCACCATGCACACACCCCTCACTGTGGACGTAACTGACTCCATCATGCACACCCCTCACTGTGGACGTAACTGACTCCACCATGCACGCATCCATCGGGTGTAAACGTATCCTCTCGTCTTCATGAGCACACAATCATATACACGGACAGCACGGAACAAGAGAGAAATAACGGCCTACCTGTCAATGTTGTAGAGGATTGACTACAAACACGCGTGTGTCGCTAATATAATGGCAGATTAAAAGTCACTGGGGAAATTCTCTACACTAAAATCCTCAACACTCAAAATCCTCAATACTGAAATCTTCAATACTCACACACCTCAATATTGAAATCTTCAATACTCAAAATCCTCGATACTGAGCTGAATTGGTTTCACTAAAATCTTCCAGACGGAAATTTGTCAAGAATGAAACACTGAAACGCCTCGATCTGTATGTATCTACACTGAAATCTTCAACACTGATAACGTGAACACTGAACATCCGTACGACTAAAACTCTCGGCACTAAAATCATCAACGTTAAAATCCTCAGCAGCGCCACGCGTCACGGGAGAAGAAAAACAGTACTAGCACCAGGAAGCAAGTTTATATACAGGCTACCCTACCTGACCAGGGCCGGGATTCATGACAAGACGATAGGGCTCTTACCGACCCGGAAGTGCTACCGGCTTTACGAACTTGCTATTCATGGACTGCCGATAGGCTTACTGGCTGGAAGTTTACCGGTCAAATCTTACCGGCTCGGCACTGATAACGATACTGTACGGATTTTATGACCCCGTTAGCGATTTAACCGGCCTGATAACACTATGGGCATTTACGGAGCGCCAGTAGACTTACCTATTGGTAGGGGAAGGGCCACAGTGGACAAAAGACTTTAACCCCTTAACTCATTCGAGGCAAGAGTTTTTTTGTATTCTCTCTATGTTTTGGTTTGACTTCGCGAACGAAGATTTTATAGGTGTTGTCCACTACGTCTGCAGGCATGTTGGTGGCTGCGGAGGCCAATCCGGTACAGGCAGGTTCGACCGCAGTGGCTGCAGGGGAAGGTATGGCCAGGGTTCTGATTTTCGACATCTCTGTTTTTTTCTCCTGAGCCGCTTGTCCTTAGGGCTAGCTCTGCGAGAGTCCTCTAAGGAGACGGCTGCCTTGTAAATGGTGGAGCGCCAGGTGTCACGGTCCGCAGCAAGCGAAGACCACTGGTGGTGGTCGATTTGGCAGGCACTAAGTGACTTCTTCAGACTGTCTTTGTATCTCTTCTTTGGTGCCCCTCTGTCTCGGGGTCCAGTGGCGAGCTCGCCGAACAGGGTGATCTTGGGTAGGCAAAGATCCTCCATCCTGGAAACGTGCCCCGCCCAGCGAAGCTGTTGTCCGCAGCAACAAAGCCTCGATGCTCACAGTTACCGCCTGTTCAAGGACCTCGACGTTGGTGACATAGTCACTCCAGTGAATGCCGAGGATGGTACGCAGGCAGCGCTGGTGGAAGCGTTCGAGGAGTCGTAGTTGGCTGCGGTAGAGGGCCCAGGACTCTGAACCATACAACAGGGTGGTGAGGACGACAGCTCTGTACACGCTGATCTTGGTGCCATTATTTTAGCTGTTGATTGTGCCACACCCGCTTGAATAGTCGCCCGAAAGCACTGTTCGCTTTTGCCAGCCTGTTGTCCAGTTCCTTGTCCAGCTTGGCGTCTGACGTGATGATGCAGCCAAGGTAGGTAAATTGGTGTACAGACTTCAGTTCGGTCTCGCCGATGGTGATGTGGGGAGGGCAATGCTCTTCCTTGGGTGCCAGCTGATGAAGGACCTCTGTCTTTTTCACACCGACCTCAAGTCCAAAGAGCTGGGCAGCATCTGCGAAGCAGGACGTGATGCGCTGCAAGGCTCTCTCTGTGTGTGCAACAAGGGCAGCGTCATCAGCAAAGAGCAGCTCACGAATCAGTCGGTCTAGGGTTTTGGTGTGGGCCTGCAGTCGTCTAAGGTTGAACAGGCTGCCGTCGAGACGATACCGGATGTACACTGCGTCGTCATCGTCGAGGTCCACTGTGGCCTGCTTCAACATCATGCTAAAGAAGATGGTAAATTGGGTTGGTGCCAGCACGCAGCCCTGCTTCACGCCGTTGAGAATGGGGAATGGTTCTGAGAGGTCACTGTTGAGTCTGACCTGGCCATGCTGGTCCTCGTGGAGCTGGACGATCATGCTGAGGAACTCTGGGGGACAGCCAAGTCGTTCCAGGATCTGCCACATGCCTTGCCTGTTCACAGTGTCAAACGCTTTTGTTAGGTCGACAAACGTTACGCACAGCCCTTTGTTCTGCTCGCGGCACTTCTCCTGAAGCTGTCTCAGCACAAAGACCATGGCGGTGGTACTCCTGTTGGCTCTGAAGCCACACTGGCCCTCTGGGAGGTGGTCTTCAGCGATGGCAGGTACCAGTCGATTCAGGACCATCCTTGCAAGAATTTTCCCGGCAATGGACAGCAGGGTAATTCCACGATAATTAGAGCAGGCGGATTTCTCTCCTTTGTTCTTGTACAGGGTGATGATGACTGCATCACGGAGATCCTTTGGTAGTGTTCCTTTCTCCCAGCAGCAGTGAAAGAGATCGTGGAGCTTGTTGTGCAGTGCTGGGCCTCTATGTTTCCAGATCTTTGGCGGGATTCCGTCAATGCCTGCTGCTTTGCCACTCTTGAGCTGGTGGATGGCCTTGAGGGTCTCTTCAGTGGTGGGCGGTTCATCAAATTCAATTTTTACTGGGGCGTGTGGGATTTGGAAAATGACTGCGTCTTCAACAGTGCGCTCAGCGCTGAAGAGGTCCTGAAAGTATTCCGACCAGCGGTTCAAGATGGACGTACTATCTGTGAGGAGTGCCTTCCATCAGCGCTTCGCAGGGGACTTTGAACCAGGTGCCTGGGGCCATACGCTGCTTTCAGTGCTTCGTAGAAGCCCCTGTAGTCACCGTTGTCAGCGCAAAGCTGTGTCCTCTGTGCCAGTCTGGACCACCACTCGTTCTGGAGCTCTCAAAGTTTGCGTTGGAGATTGCTGCAGATGAGGCGGAAGGCAGATTTCTTCACAGGGCAGGAAGGCTGGGCTAGGTGGGCCTGTTGGGCGGCTCTTTTTTTCTGCTAGAAGTTCCTGGATCTCTACGTCGTTTTCGACAAACCAGTCTTTGTTCCTCTTTCTAGCAAAGCCCAAGACTCCGCAAAGGATTTTGCAATAGCTGTTTTCAGATGTTCCCAGAGTGTTTCAGGGGAGGGGTCTGCTGGATCAGCTGTGTCTTTGAGCATGCGCTCCAAATCTGTCTGAAAGGCAGCTTTCACGTCGTCACGCTGAAGGCTGGCAACATCAAGCTTTTTCTTGGGGGGGGGGGGGGGGCTTTCTTGGGTTTCAGCTTGAGGCGGAGCCTGAGTTTGCAGCGGACAAGGCGGTGGTCAGTGTGGCACTCTGCGCTGGGCATCACTGCGGTGAGGAGGACGTCACTGCGATCCCTCTGACGCACTAGGACACAGTCGATAAGGTGCCAGTGCTTGGAGCAAGGATGCATCCAGGTGGTCTTTCGACTGTCCTTTCGCTGGAAAGTAGTGTTGGTGATGACAAGTTGCTGCTCTGCACAGAACTCCAACAGTAGGCGGCCATTGTCATTGCAGTTCCCAACACCATGCTTGCCGAGGACTCCTTTCCAGGCTTCAGAGTCCTAGCCCACTCTGGCATTGAAGTCGCCAAGGATGATGACTTTGTCGTCTGCAGGGGTGCTCTGTAGGTGGCTGCGCAGGTCAGTGTAGAACTTGTCTTTTTCTGCAGGCTTTGCGAGGAGGGTTGGGAGTACACACTGAGAAGGGTTACGTATTGCTGGTGTCTCAGTGGGAGGCGCATGGACATGATGCGGTCAGAGTGACCCGTTGGTAGGTTTTCCAGCTTAGTCGCAATGGAGGTCTTGACCATGAAGCCCACGCCTGAGAGCCGTCTTTCTGATGCAGGCCAGCCTTACCAGTAGACGGTGTATCCAGCGCCAAGGTCTTGAAGGCTGCCTTCGTCCGGGAGGCGTACTTCGCTGAGCGCGGCGATGTCGATGTTTAACCTCAGCAATTCATGGGCAATAAGGGCGGAGCGACGTTCAGGGCGTCTGCTGTCTGCTGTGTCGAGCATGGTTCGGATGTTCCAGCATGCTACGTTGAGTCCGGTCGTGGTCGTCATGAGAGTGGATCCGTTGTTTTTTCTTGTTTTCTGACCACAGGAGAAGATGCCCGTTGACCGCGGCTAGCCAACTGGTGTTGCGAGGGGATGAGCTTTGGTTAGGTCACCTTTTCTAGGCCCATCTCCGTGTGGAGCAAGCAGTGCTGTCCCTAGAGTTCAGGGTGTGCCGAGTGACGTTGTCATCCCCAGGTCAACATCAGGCGACCAATATCCTGAACCGCCTGCATGCAGGTTTGGGACTGCGGCTTCCAGTGACATCTTTCACCTGCCGTTTCGCCCCTTGCCCATCGCTACAGGACTTGGAATGGGCAATGTCATGGTCCGTGGACGTTTCCTAAAGCCTGCGCGATGGAGCTTTTTGGTGGAGTGCAGTGTGCGCAGTACTGGCCCCACCCTTTAAACCCTTGGTTCGTTTGCCATGGCCTAGCAAGCTGGGACGGTGGCATCGAGGTCCTCGGGTCGTAGATTTTATATCAGACTGTCCTTGTCCTAGTCTCTGGCTCAAAGGCCTTCCCCGGAGACACGGGGGCTTTGATGTCAGGGTTTTCCTCCCTTAGCCTTTCCGCAGCCAAGCGGCCAGGCCTGCAAGGCAGCAGGACAATGATTTATTTTCGAGGTTCTCTCCTCTAGATCCGCCGTGTTTAGCCTGGGGGCTAGTGCTGCCCAGTTTTTTGGGTCACCTCGGAGAGGATGTGGCCAGGGACCACGCACGGGCGGTCTTGGGATAGAGGGATGCTATGCTTGTCCTGAGGGATTACACACGAGGGTGTCTCACAAAGGCCAAGAGGCCCTAGACTAGGGGTGACCCTCTCTCACGAAACCAGTCTTAACTCGCAGGGAGCCGATCAGCACTATACACAATAATATGTGGCGGGGGTCAATCTGGGTCATTTTCACTTTTTTGCAGAAATGTATTCTACATACACCAAAGTATCGTATGGTTAAAATCTTTATCATGAAAAATGCCTTTAAATAGGTTTAAAATTATTTTTAAAGTCTGCACTTGGCCCCAATTTTGCTGCACACAGTAACTTCCCAGGCTGTTTTCTCAAAATGGCCGCCAGAGGCTTTAACAACTTTAAACACTAACAACTTCTACAGTTGTTGCACTACAGCATGCAGTCATATATCACAGTAATCAGCAAACATTGTAGTTTTCAGAAATGTATATATGTCAAAACATCCAAAGAGGCGCTGTAAGAGTTCCCCACTACCCGCAACACCAACGCAACTCGTCCCCTGGGGCCCCCACCCTTTGAGTCAGGCAGAGACCCCTTGACCCCTTTTTATATTATTATTTCACTAAACTGATTGCTGATACAAAAATCTCAAAACGGCAAAAGTTGTAGCAAGAAGGGCAACATTTTACTTTGTCTTGTCGTTTTTTTCTGTTCATCACGCCTGCCCTTCTTGTACCGGAAATGAGGTCGGCAGAGTACGGCAGCGCCATATTACTGCACAGTCAACAGTTATTCTCTTCCAACGGGTGCAGGGTGTATTATGTTAAGCGCTGTCTCATAAAAAATCCTCCACCCTTATCTAACAAGGACACCGCACTGAAACAAGTCCTGTGTTGACTGGTCGCCTCGACCTCAGCATGTCAGATAACGGTTCAACCGGGAGGCGGAGGTGTCACAATAGCGGCCTCATAGCCATAGTCTTATCAGATCTCTCTCTCTCTCTCTCTCTCTCTCTCTCTCTCTCTCTCTCTCTCTCTCTCTCTCTCTCTCTCTCTCTCTCTCTCTCTCTCTCTCTCTCTCATTAACCACTCAATCTTACTAAAGAAGTTACCTTTATATCACATTGACTCAAATGCAGTCGCTTTTCTCTCGTCCTATCTCTTAGACAGAACGCAGAAAGTGTTCTTGAATGGTAAATACTCAGCGAAAGGACTGGTGACCCATGGTGTTCCTCAGGGATCCACCCTAGGACCGTTATTATTCAACATCTTTATAAATGACCTTCCACTGTCAATATCACACCCCGACACAAACTGTGAACTATTTGCTGACGATACATCATTACATGTATCTGATAAAAATGTTTCAACCGTGAGCGCTGTCCTCCAACATAGTTTAGATGAAGTGTCAACTTGGTGTGAAGAAAATCATATGATTATTAGTATTCCTAAAACGAAAAGTATGTTGGTGACAACACGCCAAAAGCATCAACGTGGTTTGCAACCCCTTGTGCTGTCCCTTCACTCTCAGCCCATAGAGCAAGTGTCAAAACATCGTTTGTTAGGAGTGACAGTCGACGAACAGCTCAGCTGGGAGCCTCACATAGAAACTGCCTGTAAAACTATTTCGAAGAATCTCTTTTTATTATCCAAATTAAGTCGTATATTTGACATTGATGCTCGAAAACTATTCTTTAACGCACACATCAAGACACATTGTAATTATGCTTCCAATATTTGGGACGGCTGTGGAGACATTCATTTGAAAAAAATTAATTCCCTTTACCGGCGAGGTATTAAGCTTATTCTTCCTGGTTCGTCCCCTACTGATGAAAGACTGAAGGCCCTTAATATCCTACCACTCAGTAAACAATTGGAACTTAATAGATGCTTATTAGTGCAAAAAATTCTAAACGATGCCGCCCCTCCCTATCTCCGTGAGCTGTTTTCCCATACGAATAGAGAGAACACGAGGAACAGCTTACTCCATCTCCCAAAACCGAGAATCGACATCTTCAAAGCTAGCTTATCATTTTCCGGTGCTAAATCATGGAAAAACTTACCCTCTCATTTAAAGTCTATTTCAAAGTTATCTATCTTCAGAGCTCGCGTCCATAAATATCTGCTGTCGATGTGAATGTTCTATTTTTCTGCTTAGTATGTTGCTCCAGCACAGCAGATTGCTGCAGATTATGTAATAGTTCGACTGTCTGCATTAACATGTCAGGTTCATACACGTATATATATTGTCTAATTCTTTTTGTATTTTATTTTTTATTATTACTTTTTATTCTTTCTGATGGTGGGGGTAGGGGGGTGGTATGGGTACTTTATATTTTATCTTTTGCTGTATCGTCTGATGTATTTTTATATGTGTAGAGGAGCAGGACAGTTTGGAAGATAGGCATTGCTATGCCTAAAACTTTTTATCCTGAATAAAAACGTTTCATCATCATCATCATCATCTCTCTCTCTCTCTCTCTCTCTCTCTCTCTCTCTCTCTCTCTCTCTCTCTCTCTCTCTCTCTCTCTCTCTCTCTCTCTCTCTCTCTCTCTCTCTCTCTCTCTCTCTCTCTCTCTCTCTCTTTCCTACTTGTTTTAATCTTTCAGTTAAACGTGATAAACCCCAGCACAAACAACACACTACCATCACATACAGGTCTTACACAAAGTTCAACAAAGATGACTTTCTTCATGACCTGTCAATCACGCCCTTTTACTTTATTTATAACACTTATGATCCCAATGAAGCCCAAGCTATTTCTTTGGGTCCTCGATAAACATGCCCCACTCAGGACTAAACGAGTTAAACACAGTACCCTTACGCCTTGGTTGTCAAAAGACATCATCTACGCCATGAAAATAAGAGATGACTTAAAACGGCAGAAAACGTTTGCAGATTTTACGAAACAACATAATCTTGTAAAATCCTTAGTTAGAAAAGCCCAGAAAACACTTGCGGAAAAAAGTTATCGCAGAGGGTAAAGATACCCGAAGTGTCTGGAATGCAATCAATTTGTTTACGAAGAAGAAGTTCCATCAGTGCTGCTGCCTCTCCAGGCATAACTCCAGACGACTTCAATTCCCATTTTCTTCAATATTGCTGAGTCTCTTGTACAGTCTTTTTCCAGTAGCACTGATAGTTATAGTTGTTCTGATAAACTGCGCACACACTGTGAGTCTGCAACAGGTGCGTCTTTCTCCATACCTCTTATGTCAGTGTTTGAAGTCGGAAAATATATTTCTACTCTACCAAGTAAATCGTGTGACCTGGATGGAATAAACAACATGGTACTGAAATTGTCCCTTCCATACACAGCTGAAACCTTGGGATTTATATTCAACCTTTCTATTAAGCAAGGTATTTTTCCAGATACCATGAAAGATGCTAAAGTTTTCCCCATTACCAAATGTAAAGATCCCAAATCTCCAAACGATTTCCGTCCTATTTCAGTGTTAACAATATTATCGAAGCCAATAGAAAGACACGTTCACAAGCACCTACTCCAATTCTGGGAGAATCAACGCCTACTCATATCTTTTCAGTCCGGTTTTAGACATAAACACTCATGTCATACTGCACTCGTTCACATTGTCGACTCTTGGCTCTCCTCAATACACAATTCCAAATTAAATGGTGCAGTTTTTCTGGACCTAACCAAAGCATTTGATTTAGTCGATCACAACATTCTTTTAAAGGTAAATAAGCTTGATTCGAACTCTATAGCTTTTTTCTCCTCCTATCTCAGTAACCGCCGACAGAAGGTGTACTCAAACAGAAGGTATTCAAAAGAAGGTACAGTGAGGCACGGCATCCCCCAAGGATCTATCCTAGGGCCTCTTTTATTTTCTTTATTCATCAATGACCTACCTCTTTCCATCTCAAATCCTGAGGTTAAATGCGAACTCTTTGCTGACGACTCAACGCTGCATACATCTGACATACGTGACACGGCGCTAAATTGTATCCTCCAGCAAAGTCTCAATGAAGTGTCAGATTGGAGTGCGCAAAATTGCATGCTACTCAGTTTTTCTAAAACCAAAAGCATGTTGATAACAACCCGCCGAAAGCATCAGCTACATCCTGCCCCTCTGACACTGTCAGTTGGCAATAAACCTGTCCAACAAGTATCCAAGCACCGCCTACTGGGAGTTGTAATTGACGACCAGCTGAACTGGTCGCCGCATGTCGACAGTTTGTGCAGAACCTTGTCCAGAAATGTATTTCTGCTCTCTTAACTTAGACATATTCTTAGTACAAAGTGTTGTACATTGTTCTTTCACGAACACATTAAAAGCCACTGTGACTATGCGTCCTCTTTGTGGGACGCATGCAGTGAACATCATTTAAAAAAAACTAAACTTGCTGTATCGTCGTTCAGTTAAGTTAATTATTCCCAACCCTACTTCCACGGACGAGAAAATAAAATCCCTTGGCCTGCTACACTGAAGGAACAACTCAAATTTAACAAATGCGTCCTCATGCACAAAATATTACATTATCAAGCCCCCGAATATATGCGCATGCTATTTAACATCAGCCCTAGGCATCAGCTACACACGAGAAATGACTTGCTTCATTTACCCCGCCCACGGATAGATATCTACAAGTCAAGCCTTCTATTTTCAGGCAGTTCTGTCTGTACCTCATTGCCATTAAACATTAAATCACTTTCAGGTAAAACCCATTTTAAACGTTCTCACAAACCAGATAGGTGAGGCTAGCGCTGGCAGAATTGTATACAAACCAAGCGGAATCACTCAGCGCCGGACAGACAAACAGTTAGGGCAGGGGATCTAACTGTTTGTCTGTCCGGCGCTGAGTGATTCCGCTTGGTTTGTGTACATTTTAAACGTGCTTTGCACACTCACTTCCAATCAGCGTGACTTCACAGTCTGCCATATAGAATAATACTGCTGTTCACACGTAAACGTCAAATATTTTCTCTTTGAAGTCTCCATCCATTTGCTAACTGATCATCTATTGTCTTGTCGGTGTCACTATACGCTATTGATGCTGCTGATTCTTTGACACTGTCTTAGATCCGCCGTGAGATGGCCTTAGTCGCCTGCTCGGCGTTAAACCCAAATAACTAACTAACTAACTGTCTTAGATGAGTTTATTATTAATACTATGCACTAGTTTCTTTGTCTTGTTTTTTACTTCGGTGGCAGTTACAAATTCTCCATTGCCATTTTTTTTCTCCTTTCGGTGATTCACCTATTGTGTTTTTGTTTTCCCCGTAAATTTGCTTCTTCTTCTTCTTATTGTTATTATTATTTGCATGCTATGTTACTTTTCCTGTTATGTTCTGTTTTGTTAACAGGACAGCTTGTAAGACAAGCATTGAGTTGCCTAATGGCTTTATCCTGAATAAAAAAGATTCATCATCACCATCTCTCTCTCTCTCTCTCTCTCTCTCTCTCTCTCTCTCTCTCTCTCTCTCTCTCTCTCTCTCTCTCTCTCTCTCGCTGTCTCTCTCTCTCTGTCTCTCTCTGTCTCTCTCTGTCTCTCTCTCTCTGTCTCTCTCTCTGTCTGTCTGTCTCTCTCTCTCTCTTTGACTCTTTGTGTACATTCGTACAACAGCTGAAAGACGGCTGCGCAGACCCTGCTGACAATGTCCCTGTTGACATGCCGCGTGACCAGTCATGCGATCCCACCATCTCCCCGATAGTATCATTCCCAGACACCCCTCCTCGGGCAATTTTGGACTCATCCCTCCCCTTAATCGGATTGGAGGCTGACGACTCTACCTCCCTATCGCCGATTGTTCAGTCCTGTAACCCTCGGAACAGCTCCGCTAATCTTGTCCCCGAGCCTCTGACCGTGACCACCGTCAGCGCTGTGAGTGACATGACCAGTGACGGCCCGCCTACCCCGCCCTCCATCCCACACCCCTCCTCCAGCGGGCCACATCTACGGGATGATCTCCACTCCACCCTCTCTGATCACTCTGATGTTCCTGCCAGTCAGTCCCTTGCCACTACCCCCTCCACACCCGAACCTGCCCCCTCCACACCAAGTCCTGTCAGACATATTGTTACCCAAGTGGCGTCTACGGGTGACGTCACCACCGAGGACTTGACCTCGCCCGGGTTACCCGTCTCGTGCACTCAGGTGGATTCTGATTATAGCGAGCTGGTGGTGTCCGGTGTCCGAGACGAAAAGCCGCTTATCATCCTAAAGCTGCAGACCCAACTCTGCAACAGCCAGGCCGCCGTCGAGGCTCTCCATCAAGAGTTGTGTCAGCTGAGAACTGTCACTATGCTAAATATTAAGCAGATTGACAGTAAGGTGTGCGAGTCCGCGGTGAAGATGGCAAATGACCTCCGGATGTTAGAGTCTTGTATGTGTGGCAAGATGTCCCACTTACATGATCAAATGACAAACATGGCAGAATTTCACTGTCTCGTCGACGACACTCTGCAAAGACTGAACTCTGAACAAGGGCTACCTCTGGCCTCTGGCCAAACCCCCCAACTACTAGTGTCAACAACGCCTAAAGGCTCTATGCCCGTAAACAGTGATACAATCATTAGTATGAAGCCTGTGTCCACTACAGCTGGTGATGTGATCCCAGTAAGGATTACCGTTCCTAAGAACAACCCTCCGAGTAGCCAGAAAGAGCAAGCCCCAGGGAGTGCGGTTATTACGGTCAACGTTGCCTCCCCTATCGCAGACAGCCACCGTGAGGGGAGCGGGCCGTCTCAGCCTGGCCAGCGGCAAGGGGGCGGTAATCGGATTGCCGGGAGCCAGCAGCAGCGCAAGGACTTTCTTCCGTGCGAGCGGGTCTTTGATCACAACGTAGAGGTAGACACAACCACGCTCGTCATCGGGGACTCCGTCGTGCGAAACTTCAAGGGAGAGAAGATGACCATGTACCAGGGCGAAAAGGTACAGGTCATCTCAATATCCGGCCTGCAAATCTCCCACTTGACTGACTGGCTCAAGCAGCAGCCGCAGTCACCCCGCGTCCAACTGGTCACCTTCCACGTAGGGGTGAACGATTGCAAGACGCATGAAATCACCAGTCAGCAGTGGGAGAGACTGGTCACTTCTTGCAAAGGCGTGTTCCCCAAAGCAAGCATCCAGGCCTCATCCATCTTGCCTGCTGCCCAGGGGAAAAACTCTCGCCTTAACCAACGTATTTCCCCCTCCAACGCAAATCTGTGCCACGTGGCAAAGAAGATGCGCGCTATCTTTGTTGACAATGCGGGCGTGTTCCTAGCCCCAAGCGGTCTTCCCCGGAAGGCGCTGTACCGTGTGGACAACAAAGGCCGACTTGACCCCATTCATCCATCCCACGTGGGAACCCGGAGGCTTGCCGGCAATATCAAGTACGGTGGTCCAGCTGTCAACCAGGCTGATGCAATTACTCACCAGCACAGAAGCTCTCAGGCGACCACTAAGACGAAACTCTACTCAGAGGCCTTAGCTGGTGGTAGCTTGAATGTACAGAGTGGCACTTCCACTTCTGACACTATTGTATCCGGATCTGCTGGTCCCACATCACCAGTACAACTACCTCTACCCCAGGAGCCTCAACCACAGGACCATGAACAACTTCAACAGCAGGAGCAGCTGCAGCTACAACAGGCGCAGCAACAACATTTACAACAGGAGCAGCAACATCTACAACAGATGCCCTTCATGCCGGTTCCTGACTGGCAGCAACTCCAGTACCATCATCTGCTGCAAATACATACCAACTCTTCAACTGCAGCACCCTGGCAACAACCACAGTACCCGGATGGTTGCCATGGTGTGTGGTCGAATCATCGCCCAGCAACCAGTGTATCTGCTTATCCGGTTAATAGTCTGCCACCGTACCACCAGTTATGCCAGGTGCCCACAGCGAATGGTGCCAATGGATACGTCAGCTACTTACGCGGTTGGTAATTCAGTGTCGTGTGATCAGTGATCCTTCACCGTTGTGCTTCGCAGATTTCACCGTGGGTGTGTGAGGCAGTTCATTATTACGTCAGTGTTACGTGTGCTTCTTTATATACGGTTCTTCTGCGTTCGCTTGTGATTTATTCCAAAGCAGTGATTGACTGTGTGCCTCAAATTCTGTGATTTTCTCGCCTGGTTTGATTACCAAAGCTCCGCTAAGTTTTCATTGTGACAGTACGGTTTCAAGTGTTCAGCCTACGATACTTCACACCGCAGGCTACACCATTTGTTCATTTATTTAGACAGCTTGCGCAGCATTAATACGTGGATACACTATTAATCAAAAGCGATCTTCATTTGATAACGCTGTGTTGGACACCATTTGTGACGTTTTGATACGAGGTGCTATAACTTCAGCCGCGCTTTACTGCATTGAAACTTTATTCCCTATTCCCTCTGTTTATATATTTTTTGTATTGTGTTGCACTTCATTTGGGAAAGTTAAAATTCAACATGACCCATAATGCTCAGACACACGGAAGCCTTCAAACTGGTCACTTGAACATCTACCATCTTTTTAACAAGGTGGCCGATTTGAATGTTTTTCTAAACTCGTCTGAACCATTCCACCTGTTTGGTCTTAGTGAGACGCGACTTAACTCCGACATAAGCGATGAAGCCGTTCACATACCTAACTTTAGCATCACTCGACGTGACCCTCGTGTACTTGGTCAGACTGGGCTTGCCGTTTACATCCATAACTCTGTCCAACGTTTAGTAAAAAGGCGTGAGGACATAGAAACTCCGGAAGTTGAGTGCATTTGGTTGGAATTTAGGGCTCCAAAAACTAAACCCGTCTTCATCGGCTTTTGTTATCGTAACCCATCAGCCAAGTTTGAATGGTACGACGATTTCTTGCATGCAGTAGAAAAAGTTGGCCTACCTAACTGTGATGCGTTGCTACTAGGCGACTTTAACATAGATATGTTAAAGCCCCATACCGCGTGGGATTGCATCACCACACAAACCGGCTTAGAACAATTAGTTTCGGCCCCTACTAGGATCACAAAAACAACCGCAACACTCATTGATCACATTTACACCAACCGTCCCCTTAGTGTGTTCAATGTTAGTGTTCCTGACCTCAGCATCAGTGATCACTTTCCTACTGTGTGTTCCTGGTCAACAAAACTGCCAGTGCATCGTAAGAACGGGCACACAACTATAACGTACCGCTCATTTAAACAGTTTAATCAGTCTGCTTTTCTAGCAGACCTTGATCAAACACCATTTAATGTCGTTAATAACGAAACTGACCCTGAAAAGGCTCTGACTATTTGGTATCGACTCTTTACAAGAGTACTTAACAAACACGCCCCTTTACGGCAAAAGCGGGTAAAAAACCACACGTTACCGCCTTGGCTAACGCAAGGAATAATTGAAGCTATGAAATTGAGAAATGACTTAAGAAGACACAAGCTATTTAACGAATACAAAAAACAACGTAACCGTGTCAAGTCTATGGTACGCAGGGCTCAAAAGTCTCTCTTTGAACGAATGATTAAAGAAGACAGAGATACTGCCGCACTCTGGCGCGCAGTTAATCTCATCACCCGAGGTAACAGCAAGAAATCGTCAGCCATTCCTTCTAGTATTACTGCAGACATCTTTAACAAACATTTTTTGTCTGTTGCCGAGTCAATCATACCCTCAAGCGGAAAAACGTCTTACACATGCCCGGAGTCCCTGCTTAACTTCTGTAAGCAGAAGACTAAGGACAAACCCCCCTTCTCTATACCGCCTCTAGCTGTGTATGAAGTAGGAAAACTGATCGGGTCACTGAAAAACAAAAAATCATCGGGACCTGACGAGATCAGTCCTAAAATCCTGAAACTGTCCCTTCCCTATACAGTAGAATCGTTAACGTATATTTATAACTTATGCATCCAACAAAATATATTTCCATCAGAACTGAAGCAAGCCAAGGTTATCCCTTTGCCTAAATCAAAAGATCTGTCTGATGTTAATAACTATAGACCCATCTCAATATTATCCAGCCTTTCCAAACCTCTTGAAAGACACGTGCACAAACACCTTTATCAATATTTGGAGAGTCGTAGTCTATTGCACGTATTTCAGTCCGGCTTTCGCCCCAAGCATTCTTGCCACACGGCACTAACAAGACTTATTGATGCGTGGCTAGCATCCATAAATAACTCCCAAATAACTGGGTCGATCTTTATTGATTTTAAGAAAGCTTTTGACCTTGTAAATCATAACATTCTTTTGTCAAAACTTCAAGCATATCTTTGCAATGCAGGTGCTGTCTCATTGTTCACTTCATATTTAAGCGGAAGGAAGCAAAGAGTACTGTTAAATGGATCCTACTCCTCGTATGGTCACGTCAAAAGCGGCGTGCCTCAGGGCTCTGTCCTCGGGCCATTGCTGTTCTGCATATTTATCAATGACCTTCCACTACATATTAGTTGCCGCGATATTTCTTGTGACATGTTTGCTGATGACTGCACACTACACACTCCTCACAAAAATGTAGCTGCAATTAACACGCGTCTGCAGGAAAGCCTGCGCGAGGTCACCGACTGGTGTCATTCCAACTCCATGTCCCTGAATCCGTCAAAAACAGAATGCATGGTTATAACCACACGTCAAAAGCACCAGCTATGCCCGCTCTCTCTTAGTCTGTCTATAAACGGCAGCCCAATTGAGCAAGTATCACACCACCGCCTCTTGGGGGTCACTATAGATGATCAGCTTAAATGGCAACTGCATATTAATAATGTGTGCAAAAGAGTTTCCAGAAGCCTGTATATGTTGTCAAAATTGAAAACAATTACTGACACAGATACGCGTCTTCTTTTCTACAATGCTCATGTCAAGTCGCACATAGACTATGCATCAACAGTGTGGGATGGTTCTAGTGATGTACATTTGAAGAGGCTGAACTCCCTACATAGGAGAGCTGCTAAGCTTATATTTCCCGATCCCGAACTCTCAACTGACGAAAAGCTTAAAACTTTAAAAATTCTCCCTCTATCCCAGCACTTTCAGTTCAATAAAGGTGTATTGATGTACAAGCTGTACAAGCAATCATGTCCACTGTACTTGAGTTCTTTTTTCTCAGAACGGACATCTGTAGCTTCTAGACATGGACAAGAATTCAAAGTACCCCTGCCGCGTATTGATTTATTCAAAACCAGCTTGTCATTCTCGGGAAGTTCATTCTGGAATTCTATTCCTGCAGAAATTAGAAACGCAAAGACGCTCACCTCATATAGGGACAGCCTCTTCAAACACCTAGAATCTCTGACGTAATCAAATCATTACAGTATTGGGATAACTTACACGTGTGTTCAGATGTGTACATGTGCGTGCTTGTGTGTGTGTGTGTGTATGTATGTGTGTGTGTATGTGTGTGTATGTGTGCGAGAGAGAGAGAGAGAGAGAGAGAGAGAGAGAGAGAGAGAGAGAGAGAGAGAGAGAGAGAGAGTGAGTCCCTTTTTCCCATAGCCGTACCATAATATTTGAATGCCAAAGAGTACCTTTGAATACTGCATGTACTGTGTATAATGTTTTTGCCTTCATATGTGTGTGCTCGATATGTTGGGCGCGCGCTCGCGTATGTGTGTGTGTGTGTGTGTGTGTGTGTGTGTGTACTGTATGTGTGACTCTGTGTGTGTGTGTGTGCGCGTGCGTGCATGCTGTGTGTGTGTGTATGTGTGTGTGTGTGTGTCGGCGTGAGAGAGAGAGAGAGAGAGGGGGGGGGGGAGAGATAGCACCTGCATTCATATTTGCCCTTGCTGTATGAACTTTAATGTACTTAATGATTCTTTGTTTATTGCTTTACTTTGTATTTTTACTCATTTTATACTTTTGTGCGTACGCGTATGCGGGTAGGTATGTCTGGAGTGCGTGTCCGAGAGCGTGTGTTTGTTTTTGTGCGTATGTGCCTGAGTGCGTGCGTGTGTAAGTGTGTGTGTGTGTGTGTGTGTGTGTGTGAGTGTTCGTGCGTGTGTGCATGCGTACTGAATTGCGGTGTACATGTGTGTGTGTGTGTGTGTGTGTGTGCGTGCGTGCATGCGCGGGTTGCGATGTGCATGCGTGCGTACCTGAGTGCGTGTGTGGGTATGTGTGTGTGTATGTGCGTGGTGCGTGCGTGCGTGAGCGAATGTAGCAGTGCATGCAGCAGTGTGTGGTATGTGTATGTTTACATGTCTATGTCACTTATGTAGTAGATGTAGCAACGGCAAGTTTGAAAACTGGTCCTGTTACCAATAACTTCTACCGTTGGAAAATAAAGGTTCATTGTTCATTGTTCATTGTTCATTGTTCTCTCTCTCTCTCTCTCTCTCTCTCTCTCTCTCTCTCTCTCTCTCTCTCTCTCTAAAGTGTCTAAGCGTTCATAGCTGATTCTATTAACTCTTTTGTGCTTCCCTTTGCCATAGACTTTACGACTGTGAAACCGGACTTTTGACTTTCAGGTGTTAGACTACAAAACTGCGTGGACACTGATCCAGTTTCAACTCGATTTTCTTGTCATTGTTTTTAAATTACACGATAGTGCTTTACTGTGACAAACATTTGGCGTTACTGCCAGTCCTTATGATCCTTATTAGGTTTATTGCCTGTGCAGCTCAGTGTGTATTACCTGTTTCTGAACTGTTTTGGTCACAGTATTTTTCATTTCAACATGTCAGACTCCTCTAATATTCATATAGGTCATCTCAATATCTATCATCTATGTAACAAGACTCCCGATGTGTGTGTTCTTTTGAGTCAACCCAACCCTTTCCACTTGTTTGGTTTCACGGAAACCCGTCTTAACTCCAATATCAGCGATGACGTCATTTCTATACCTGATTTTTCCCTTATGCGCCGCGACCCACAAAGCCCCACACATACCGGCATTGCGGTGTATATTCATGATTCTATAAAAGACATCACCCGTAGAAGACCGGACCTTGAATCAGACACAGTGGAAAGTGTTTGGGTTGAAATAAAAAACAAGTCAAGTCCTGTATTAGTTGGTTTTATTTACAGGAACCCCTCTGCACCAAATGTATGGCTTGATGATTTCACTGACATGCTAGATCAAGTTAAAAACTGTACATCAGATGTGCTTTTGTTAGGGGACTTTAACATTAACATGTTTTCCGCTAACCCTACATGGGAGTCCACTATTACTCTTTTTGGGCTCAAACAGTTGATAACATCTCCAACTCGTGTTACGTCTACGTCCTCTACACTCATTGATCATATATATACAACGAACAAGAGCCGAGTGTTGGAGACGGAAGTACTACAAGTTGGAATCAGCGACCATTACCCTGTGTGCTGTAACTGGACCGTGAAAGCAGATAAACCTATCCTTAAACACCAGCACACTACCATCAAGTATAGGTAGCTTAAACATTTTAACAAAGAGGCTTTTTTGTTTGACCTTAGTTCCGTTTCTTTTGATACTGTTTATCACCATTGTGAGCCTGATGGTGCGTTGTCTGAGTGGTACAGATTGTTCTTCAGTGTTCTTGATAGGCACGCCCCGATTAGGGAAAAACGAGTAAAAAACCCGCAACTGCCGCCTCGGCTAAACAAAGGTTTGGTCTATGCCATGCAAGTGAGAGATGAATTAAAACAGAAAAAAGATTTCCCTGCTTACCGTAAGCAACGCAACCGCGTTAAAAAATTAGTTCTTGATGCCAAAAAGTCACTCTTTAAACGAATAATGAATGACAAAAAGGATACAGTCTCTGTTTGGAGAGCGCTTAATGCCCTTACAAAATCTAACTATAGCCCTACACATACCTCTATTTCTGCAGAAACTTTTAATAATCATTTTCTTTCTGCCGCCCAGTCGTTGTGCAAAACACTACGTCTAAGGCACCGTTTGTATCCCCAATCCTTGTCAAATATTGTGATGGCAAACTTTCTTCTCGTTCATCTTTCCACATACCTTGCATGACAGTGCACGATGTCGGTAAAGCGATTGAATGTCTCAAAAGTAAGCGCACTTCAGGACATGATGAAATTAGTACTGCTGTGTTAAAACTATCACTACCTTTCATAGTAGAATCTTTAACGTACATCTACAACCGTTGTATCGAGCGTGGCGAATTCCCCTCTGATCTGAAAAAAGCCAAAGTTATTCCGCTTCCTAAGAAAAAGATCTTACAGATCCCAATAAATTCAGGCCAATTTCTATCTTGTCTTCACTTTCAAAACCCATAGAAAAGCACATACACAAACACTTACAGCACTTTCTTGACACACACGACCTTATTCATCCCTTACAGTCAGGATTTCGCCCACGGCACTCTTGTCAAACAGCTCTCTCACATTTAACGGATCGTTGGCTCACATCAATAAATAAAGCACTGTTGACTGGAGTGGTCTTTTTAGACTTTACCAAAGCCTTCGACTTAGTTAATCATACCCTCCTTACCGAAAACTCTCAGTCTACCGCGTAAGTGACCGAGCTGTATCCTTTTTTAAATCCTACCTTGAAGGCCGACGACAGCATGTCAGCGTAAATGGCAAATCATCCTCTGAGGGGCTGATTATGCATGGCGTGCCCCAGGGATCTATTCTCGGGCCTTTATTGTTCACACTTTACATAAATGACTTACCTTTACATATCTCACAGCCCGACGTTACCTGTAGCTTATTTGCAGATGATGCAACTTTGGATGTGTCTGCGCCAGACGTGCCCACAATCACTAGTTCACTCCAGCAAACAATAAATGAAGTCTTTGATTGGTGCCAGACTAATTCCATGATTCCAAATCCATTAAAGACGGAATGTATGCTTGTGACAATAAGGCAAAAGCATCAGCTGAGCCCGCCGCCACTCAAACTTTACCTTGAACAGCAGCCAATAGCGCAAGTTAAAGAACATCGTTTGCTTGGTGTCACTGTAGACGACCAGCTCAGTTGGCACTCGCATACTAATTCTATTTGTAAGGTTTTGTCAAAAAATCTATATTTGTTATCTAGACTAGTTCTATTCACCGACGTTTCAACCAGGCAGTTGTTTTATAATGCACACATAAAATCCCATCTAGATTACGCATCGACAGTATGGGATGGATGCAGCGATATTTCTTTAAAAAGAATAAATTCACTCCAAAGACGTGCGGCAAAGCTTATCCTAAACGATTCCCACACCCCTTTGACTACCGACGATAAACTAACAAAATTAAATATGTTGCCCCTTCGTAAGCACTTTTTATTCAATAAATGTGTATTTATGCGTAAGATCACACTTTCAAAATCACCTGGATATCTCGCTATTAATATTAAGGCTCCTCAGACTCCGTACCCGACACTGAGGAACGACCTGGTAGTGCCTAGGCCCCGCCTTGACATTTTTAAATCGGCCTTGTCATATTCAGCAGCCAAAGAATGGAATTTACTTCCAAAAGAAATAAAATCTATCACGACCATAAATGCTTTCAAGACACGGCTTCATCAGCATTTGCTATAAATGCAATCGTAAACTGCTTTTGTTTTAGAATGACGTGGTATTTTGAATTTGTCTATCTGATTGTTTGTTTGTTGTTGTTTTTTTTAAATCTTATGGTACACTTGTTAGATGGTAGCGCATGTATATCTCATTATGTGTATTAAATGTGTTATGATGTTTTTGTATATGATCGCCATATGTACACACTGGCTGTATCCCTGCTGTCACCTTCGAGCGGCAGCTGATCGAGGGGGGCAGCCAGTATGACTCGCCTTGTTGGGCGCTTATGGTGTGTCAGTGCGTGCGGCCCCGTGAGTGGGTGTGTAAGTAGTTTAGCAAGGACAAGATGGAAGAAAGGTCTTCAGACCTAAATCTTTTTATCCTTGGAAAATAAAGATTCATTGTCATTGTCATTGTCTCTCTCTCTCTCTCTCTCTCTCTCTCTCTCTCTCTCTCTCTCTCTCTCTCTCTCTCTCTCTCTCTCTCTCTCTCTCTCTCTCTCTCTCTCTCTCTCTCTCAATTCTACTAATCACGTGTGCGCATGTAATCGTACAAATCCGCGCGCGCGCGCGTGTGTGTGTGTGTGTGTGTGTGTGTGTGTGTGTGTGTGTGTGTGTGTGTGTGTGTGCGTGTGTGTGTGTGTGTGTCTGCGTGTGTGTGTGTGTGTACGTCAGTGCAGCTTAGCAAGGACATTATTGAAAACAATGTCTTTTTGTAGCTCGATTGTTTATCCTCGGTAAATAAAGTTTCGTTTCATTTAATTACATTTCGTTTCTCTCAATAGTCGTAGTCTTGTTTCAAGTGTGTCTGTTTTCGGGTCTACATGCACGCATACGTGTGTCTTAGCATCAGGCACTACTAGCGAGCAGGTTCAGTGACGAAGAAACCTGTAGGGTCTGCGTCACATCAAAAAGTACATGCACACTAACGAGCTGACTCAGTGACGTGGAAACCGACAGGGCTGGTCCATACCTCTCTTTGACATGGTGAAACTCGTGTAGGCCTATCTTTAGGTCCTGTCTCATTCTGAACAAAATCAGTCTTATAAAGCCCGACTGATGTGGGCCCCACTAACTGTTCACAAGATGGTTCAGGGGCATCATGCTCCAAACGTCCAGATGGCAGTGGTCGGGTACTGGTCAGGTGACTACAGTGTATCTAAAGGGATTGGGGGAGGTGTCGGAGAGGAGCGCTTATGCCAAGCACAGAGGTATGACGTGGAACTAGCTGAATGTCGTACTCCATAGACGATAGTGAGGTTACGTTGACACGAACCAATCCCAACAACGAACGAGAGCGAGATCATGGAGTGTGACCAGCTCGTGCCATGAGCATAGACAATTACGCTCCAAACATCGCCATAAGGCAAAGGTCATCGTGAACCCGGAGTGCTCATGGGGACCTCTGCCTCTTAAGGATGTAGAGAGCGCTGTCCTATGCTGATGATGCAAGATGGTTATCCGCTGTGACTTCGGTCTCGTTTGTTGTCGGGAGTCGTTTTCCAAACATCGAAAGCCGATGATGTCGTCATTGTGCATGACTTCTATTTGTGGGTGCGGGTGCGGGTGTGGCTGGCCAAGCCAATATTTTGGTCGTATTCTGGGTCCTATGAGTATGATAGACCTCTGGGCTCGGTGTAATTTGAAAAAGCTGAATTTTAGAACTTTGGGAAAAACAGTTGAATATTCTTTATGTGCAAGCGCCCTTTAATTTTTATTGCACCTATACAATTGCGTGTAAATGCTGACCGCCCAAAACCAGCTGTGTCTTTGACGTTTGCATAATGACGGGCCGCCATCTTACAGGCAGCGCCCGTGAGGCAGACAGGAGATGACCCAGTGAGAGACCGCCATCATACAGACAGCGCCCCGTGAGGCTGACAGGAGATGATCCAGGGACCGTCATCTTACAGGCAACGCCCCGTGAGGCTGACGGGAGATGATCCAGAGACCGCCATATTACAGGCAGCGCCCCGTTAGGCTGACAGGAGATGGTCCAGTGACGGACCGACATCATACAGGCAGCGCACCCGTGAGGCTGACAGGAGATGATCCAGTGACGGACCGCCATCATACAGGCAGCGCCCCCGTGAGGCTGACAGGTGATGATCCAGTGACGGACCGCCTGCTGAAGACAAATTATTTATGTTATTGCAGGGAACAGCTGCATTGTTGTGAAGGATTAAAATGAAGAAAATAGATAATATAAGTTATTCGTGGCAGGGGTGTGCTACACGGACCCTTGTAGGCCTGAGGGAGGTCAAAGTAACCAGTGTACCCCGAAGACCTGAGGGGTACTGGCATCCAAGACACGTCACGAAGAGGGCTACATGACATCCGCCATTAGGTGCTACAAGGGTGTGTAGCGAGGTCACATGGTGCGGTTTGCGCTAATGCAATAGGTCGTGTGTCGTAGGAATGACAACAAAAGTATTGAATAGCACTTGAAAGATCGTTCCAGTTTTTGTCTACGGTATTGAAAATACGGTAGACTTTGAAATGGGGCTGGTCGGGGGGCTTTTCGGAGCATGCACATGTCGTTTTTTGGCGTGCGGGGCAGAAATTCTAGCAAAGAAGTAACAAGATAAAAAGGACTTCACGTCTAGCTACGCAAACCTTGCTAGCAATCCAGACCAAAAAAACCTTGCTAGAGAACGTCTTCTTGGCGCCAAAGCGCCGCGCGTGTGTGTGTGTGTGTGTGTGTGTGTGTGTGCGTACACCAAATGACTGAACTGGGTTACTTTCTTTACCATCCTTATGCAATCTGGGTCTGTGTAAAATTTTGGATGGCCAGATCAGACACCCATTTTTTTGAGGGTTGTTTCTGTATTATCTTTCATTCAACATTCAGAAAAAAATATCAAAATACGATGTGCCCATTTTAACAGATTTACTTCATCGTTGTGTTTCAGGGATGCCCTGGGCCTGTGTGTGGACACGGAAGCGGCCGGAGTGTTTTCAGATCAATTTGATTGGTCCAACACCGATGAACGGAGTTCCTTCCCTTGCTTAAACGTCTTTCGTCTCCAACGGACGCACCGGTCATTCTCTCGCATTTGCAGAGGTATTTTATGCAATATTTCTTAGTTAAGAGCACGCCCAAATGTACTTGTTCAGTGCAGTTATTTAACTGAGAGATGCCTCCAATCCCCGTACCCGTTTGGCCCAGAAAAATAAGGCGTCTGCTTTCAAACGTGTCTTCGGCCGCACCGGCCGGGCCTGACCGTTGAGTCTTGTAGTAAATGATAATAGAACCCCACGATTTTAACAAAAGCTTTCTTCTTCAATGAAAGGAATTCGTTCAATAACCCCATTACAAGGTCAATCTGCCACGCGATTTTGTTTCTTCTTTCTTTTTTTTTCTGACGTGTTAACTTGCCACATGCATGCACAGTAACTATCAGTTGACTTTTTTTTTTTTTAAAAACAAAAATGGCGCCAGATTTCAATCCTCGTTCGCAAAACTGCCTCGCGATTCGAAGAACGAACGTCCACAAACAGGTCTCGTTTAGGAATGTGCAACTGAAGTATCGCTTTTTACTGTATTGCCAGTTTTTAGTTCTCAGGGTCACCCTGGTCAGCCCCACAGGGTGGGTTTTTCTCTCAATTCTGGGGCATGCATGTGTTTCTGTCTACCCTTTGTCCATTCACCTGTATAAATTTGCCTTTTTAAAACTCTCCCTACTGTCTGCACTGCCTGTAGCTCTTGATATTGGATGTGTGTTGCTAAATGGTCTTAGCTTTATGTCTTGGCCCCATGTGTTAGGTTTATTTAACTCATTCTACCCCAGACACACCACGGCAGGATAAGGATCCACCATGATAGTTCAAGGGTGATGCCAGAATAGCTTGGCGCCTACGGGCGCCAAGCTATTCTGGCATCTCCCTTGAACTATCATGGTCGATCTGTGCCCTGCACTGCAATGCAGTCTTGAGAGGACAGGGGCAAAATTTAAGGATTTTGGTGTTGGGGTAGAATGAGTTAACGTATTTGACCGGCAGGCGACATACATGGCAATGTTCTGTTTAGGTGGGTTTTTTTTCACAAGCAGTGCAGGCACGTCCTGAGAAAGCCTAGTGGCTGTCGGGACGTTAAGCAATGTACAATCAATCTGATTCAAAATGTCAGTTGGTTTACATGGTTGTATTGGACATGTTCTCAGCAACACCATTTTGGTCACACCGGCTCAGGACTTTCTGGCACACACCCAGCGCCGGATGGCAGCAGGATGTCCAAACCCATCGGGATCTATGCTGCAGAATCATGGCCCCCCAGCCTCTGCCACAGAGGGTGCGTCTGGTAGGAGGGTGCATGGACGGCAGCGGAATGCTCCCAATTACAAACTGGTAAGTAAAGTGATTCTATGATCATCTTCATTTTATTGGCTGGCGTGCGTGCGAAGCAAAAGTGAGTTTATGTTCTGGGCCACTGGTCGTCCGTCCGTCGTCCATGGTAAACTTTAACTCATTCTACCCCAACACCAAAATCCTTAAATTTTGCCCCTGTCCTCTCAAGACCGCATTGCAGCGCAGGACACAGATCGACCATGATAGTTCAAGGGTGATGCCAGAATAGCTTGGCGCCCGTAGGCGCCAAGCTGTTCTGGCATCACCTTTGAACTATCATGGTCGATCCTTATCCCAGGGTGGGATTCTTCCGCGTTTCCGCGGATTTCCGTGGAAATTCTTTCACAATTCCGCTGAAGCATATTTATTTTCCGCGTCTAATAACAACAAAAAAGACGAGAAAAAAAAAATCTTCTTAAATGGCAAAAAAATCTCAAATGGGTTGGATTTGTATGTAGTTTGGTTCACTATCGCCCGACACTTCCAGTAGCTTTAGGTCGCAGTGGAAAATGGCGGTGAAAAAGGATATTGTCCAAGACAGAGTGCCGTTTAGTGTGCATCTGAACATAAACTGGTACGCACATTCCATTTTTATACTGCAGATCAGGAGTGTCATAACAAAGTCCATTTTCGGGTGTGTTTGGTCTCGCTCCCCCTGTCGGTTTTTGGATACTTTGGTGAACGGTGGACACGCGTGCCTATCCCCCCCCCCCCCCCCCCCCTGTCGTTTGATTTTTCGGCCGCTGAAAATGAAGGACATGAAACCACCCCCCCCACCCCCCCCCCCCCCCCCCCACCAATGTCGTTTGATTTTCCGCGTTTTCTTTCTTACTAGAATCCCACCCCTGTTATCCTGCTGTGGTGTGTCTGGGGGTAGAATGAGTTAACGGTGGCATTTTCTCGGAGACTATTCAAGCCACATTCTTCAAGCTTGGCCCAAGGATACTTTGTGGCAAGACCTTTTTAAACATGCCAATTTGAGTGACCTCTCTCAAAGGGTCACGCAGGGTTGACAAATGTGTGAAAACTGCTTGCATTTTCAGAAAACGTGGATTTTGACTGCTGCAGAAGCCAGCCCTCGTCACCGAGGTCACACATATGTAAATCGGTCATACACGGGATTACTCTTTTTATTCTTGTGCAAGGCCCCTTTAAACCAAAATTGGGCTGTTTCTGTTTCTAAGGCAGCTTTGGTTTTAATCTTTCTTTCTTTCTTTCTCCAGTTGGCAAATGGCGCCTGGGATGGACCCGAGACTGAGAGCAGTGCCAGCGCATCGCAATACGAGGGCAGCGATGACGAGGAGTTTGTTCCTGGCTCGAGCTCACCGGATTCAGAGGGTGTGTCAGCATCAATTGCTGGGATCTCGGACATAGACAGTATTGTATCGACTATGTTAGATTTCATCAAAGTGGCAGGTTTGGGGTGGCCAGGTGTTGGTGACGCTAGTACCAGCAAGGTGCAGTGTGCGTTAGGGGGTGGCAATGAGAATGTGGATAGGCAGGAGGAACATGATGCTGGAAAGAGTGGGGAAAGAGCACTTACAGAAGAAACGGGTGTGCACGTGTCGCAGAGAGGGAAAGGAAAGTACAAATGGGACAAGAAACATGCATGCAAATTGTGTGGCAAGCTTGTCTTGAAAATGAGCACGCACTTACAAGATGTCCATGCAGATGAGGCTGACGTTGCTAAAATTTTGTCGATGAAAAAAGGGACCAAGCAGAGACGTCGAGCATGGATCAGACTACAAGATGAGGGTGATTACATGCATAACGTTGCTGTTCTTGAAAACAAATCCGGATGTTTGATTCCTAAGTATCGCACCAAAACTAGTAAGGTAGACGACCTTCTCGCCTGTAGCCATTGCAAAGGGCTCTATCAAAAAAAGCTGATCTCTGTACACTCAAAACGTTGCTGTCAGAAGCCAGGAGGGTTTCAGATCACTCGGCGAGGGGACGCCGCTCGCCGTGGTCGGCTCATGCTTCCAATACCCTTAGACGTTGAATTTTCCTTCTACCACAAGGTCTTGGCTACCCAGAGAGATGATGAGATAAGCCGTCTCATCAGAACTGACCCCTTGCTTCTTGAGTATGGAAAGAGATTATTTGACCGCAGGGACATTGAAGAACACACGGCTGGACAAATCAGCTCCAGGATGCGGGAGTTAGGGAGACTGTTGAAGATTATCAGAGTGAGGTCAGAAATGAAAATCGCAAGTTTAAATGCTGTGATCAATTCAGCTAGCTTTGATCATGTTGTCCTGGCTGTAAAAGAGCTAGCAGATTTTGATGAGGACACACATCAGTTCAAAAAAGGCAATCTCGCAATGCGCATAGGCCATGCTTTGAAAAAGTGTTCACAGATCAAACAGTCACAGGCATCCAAACAGCTTGGACAGGGTTCAGACGACAGGTGGCGACAGGAGCTCTCTGAGGCGCAGCGGTTTGACTCTGTCTTCAACGGGGACTGGCATGATTGTGTGTCCGCTACAGCAGCCCAGTCGGTCGGGAAAATGACCATGAACAAACCCAAGCTGATCCCATCATGTGAAGATGTGAGGAAGGTCCAACAGCTTCTTGAGACAAGGATGGTTTCGGAAGATTATCCGACAGTGGTTAAAGCAACTCTTTGTGCTGTATCACTTTTCAACCGAAAACGAGGGGGAGAAGTTCAGAGAATGAAGGTGTCAGACTTCCAGAATGCTAAGATTGGATCGATCACCAATCAAGATATCTTGAAAGGTCTCACAGAGGTTGAGAAGAAAATGGTGAATCATTTTCAGCGAGTGGAAATCAGAGGCAAGTTTAATAGGAGTGTTCCCGTTTTGCTGACGAAGAAGATGATGACAACTGTGGACAGAATCCTTCAAATGAGGCAATCAGTGCCAGCTCTCGCTGATTCCCAGTACATCTTTGCCACACCTTCTGGTCAGAGGCCTTACAGAGGCCATGATGTTCTGAAGGCCCATGCCCTAGAAGCAGGGGTGTCATACCCAGCCATGTTCACATTTACTCAGTTGCGGAAACAGGTTGCAACTTTGGCTCAGTCAATGGCCATCTCGGAGTTAGACCAGGATCAGCTGGCAGATTTCCTTGGCCATGATATTCGGATACATCGCCATATCTACCGCCAACCTCAAGACGTCCTTCAAAAGGCAAAAGTGGCAAAGATTCTTCTGTCAGTTAACAATGGGATGACAGATTTTGAGAGTTGCATTAGAGCTGAGCTGGGCGATGATGAAGAGATTGACTTTGACAATGAAGACGCATCAGAAACTGGCAGAGAGGTCTCGGGGGGAACAGCACCTGTGAATGAAGCAAGTAGCAAGTCAGCAACACAGGAATCGATGAGCATGACGGAGAAAAGACGTCCAGAGCCTGATGACAATCTAGATAGTTTTGATGATGACAGTACTGCGTCAGCTCCTGTTCGAAAGAAAGCTAGATTTACAAGAAAACCATGGGGGGAAGCTGAAGAGAAAGCTGTTCAAACTCGTTTCAAGACACACCTCGTCATGAACAAATTTCCTGGAAAGGCCGAGATACAGTATGCAATGGCGCTGGAACCTGCACTTAGACATAGGCGCTGGACAAACATTAAGGATTACGTCCGCAACAGACTGAAAAAGTTACAAAAGAAATGAATTGAGCCGCCACTCGCAGCATTTTCGATTTCATACAGATTTATTACATCAGTGTTATTATTGGGGTGGTTTCAGCATGTATAGCCTGCTTTTTTTTTTTTTTTTTTTTTTTTTTTTATCTGATGGACGCCTGGATCATTTGTGACCCTCTCTCTCACAAAATCAGTCTTAAGAACTCGCATTTTGGATGTTTTGACATATATGCATTTATGAAAACTACAGTGTTTGCTGATTACTGTGATATATGACTGTATGCTGTAGTGCAAAAATTGTAAAAGCTGTTCTTAAGTGTTTAAAGTTGTTAAAGCCTCCGGCGGCCATTTTGAGAAAACAGCCTGTGAAGTTTCTGTGTGCAGCATAATTGGGGCCAAGGGCAGACTTTTAAAATCATTTTTTACCTATTTAATGGCATTTTTCATGATAAAGATTTTAACCATACGATACTTTGGTGTATGTAGAATACATTTCTCCCAAAAAGTGAAAATGCCCCAGATTGACCCCCCCCCCCCCCCCCCACCACATATTATTGCGTGTAGTGCTGATTGGCTCGCTGCGAGTTAAGACTGGTTTCGTGAGAAAGGGTCACATTTTGTATACTGTATAACCTTTGGATTTGCAAAACGAAACAGCCGGCTGGGGACAAAAGACAATATAATAAGATAAGAAAACCATTGACAATGTAAAAATTGATTACAAGAGTGTTATTGGGGGGGGGGGGGGGATCATTTTGTAATATACTGCATGCCATTTTAAAAACTCTGCAAATGAAAGAATCAGAATCTTTTTGGCGGATTTCCGCTTAAATGAAGCTGCCATTCCGCCGAATTTCCGCCGAAAACAAAATCGTAAAGTCACTATTCCAATACCGTGTTTCGTGATCTTTATGTGGCGGATATCCCCAAATCGCGTATTGAAAATTGAGCGAGGCGTTAGCTTTAGCTCGCACAGGTCACTTCCGGTCTTCAGTGGAGTCGTAGTCTGGTCAAAATACGGCGAAGAGAAAATACTTAAACGCGGAGACAGAATAGACGTCAGACGATTCTGGAGCCAAGAATATTTGGAGATGGACTTGGCTCGAGAAAAGCGTAAACGACGAGCTCCGCGCTCAGTGTATTCGCAAGTTAGCGGCCTGTGGGCAGGCGTATTGCCGCGAACTGCGCAGAGTTGATATTAAGTACGCGGCCGCGTAGTACTTGATGCTCACGTGTCTACAGCGAAACACAAGAAAGCTAAAAGCAGTGCCATTGGAAATATTACTCATGATGGTGAATAAATTTATTATAATGTATTTTTTCCCAGTAAAGTTTGATGAAATTATGTTGAAAAATCTATATAACCTTTCTCCAGCTCAGTGACCATGGTACATAGTATTAAATAAGAGATAAAAGGAATCCATACTTACAGCTGATTAAGCAGAGATTATTAAAGAAAGTATATATATTATATAATTAAACTCAAATTTTAAAAAAAATGGAAAGACATTCAGATGTATTTTGAATAAGCATTTGGATATAAATATTCTGTTGAATACTTTGTTTTAGTATAACTTTTAAACCTTTGACACAAAAAATAAAAAGTGCACCCCAAAAATAAGAAAAAAAAGCAAGATTTTTAGGTGGTTAAACTGCTCAGTTTCTCTCTAAAATGCACCCGATTGCACAAATTTTAATGTAAATTTTCAAAAAATTTTCCGGGGGGGGCATGCCCCCGGACCCCCCTAGTGAAAAGGGGTTTTCCTCTTTTTTTAGTACGAGTAATTCCATGCTCTGAAGAATGGTTGGTTGTACTGCCATACCATTTTGCAAATGAAAGAATGGCTGGTTGTTTGTTGGAGACGAAAGACGTTAAATAAAGGCTGAAGTTTCAAGTGATTTCTTATGTTGTCAGTTAGTTAATTAATGTCAGTGTTCTGTTCTGTCATTTTAACTCGTTCTACCCCAAGATCGGAATCCCCAAATGTTGACGTCGTCTTCAGAAGACTGCGTTGCAGTGCAGGACACGGATCCACCATGATAGTTCAAGGGTGATGCCAGAATAGCTTGGCGCCCATAGGCGCCAAGCTATTCTGGCATCACCCTTGAACTATCATGGTGGATCTTTATTTTGCTGTGGTGTGTCTGGGGTAGAATAAGTTGAGCCCAATGTTGAAGTCGTCTTGAGAAGACTGCGTTGCAGTGCAGGACACGGATCCACCATGATGGTTCAAGGGTGATGCCAGAATAGCTTGGCGCCCATAGGCACCAAGCTATTCTGGCATCACCCTTGAACTATCATGGTGGATCTTTATTTTGCTGTGGTGTGTCTGGGGTAGAATAAGTTAAGCCCAAATGTTGAAGTCGTCTTCAGAAGACTGCGTTGCAGTGCAGGACACAGATCCACCACGATAGTTCAAGGGTGATGCTAGAATAGCTTGGTGCCCATAGGCGCCAAGCTATTCTGGCATCACCCTTGAACTATCGTGGTGGATCTTAAATTTTGCTGGGGTAGAATAAGTTAAGTGTTCGTTTCTTCGTCTGGGTCTTTTTCTATCTTTGATATTTTTCCACACTTTTTGACCCGCATCATAGTCATACTGAGGCTAAATAGCTTCAAATCTGTTCACTGCCATAATTCTATGCAAGCTACATTACAGTACTTACAGATGAGGACATAGACCAATGGCTTTAGTTCAAGGGTGGTGCCACAATAGCTTGGCGCCTAGAGGCACCAAGCTATTCTGGCACTAACCCTTGGACTATTTCAGTTACACTAGTTGCACACACTGGTGTATTCCGAATGATAAGGGTTAATATTCAAAATGCTCTGTTGCTGTTTGTCTGAAACTCCAGAGTACCCCAAAACGCACAAAAAAAGTCCTTTAATTTCCAGAATACATTATGCTGATTCTCACATCAATGCCATGATAAACTGTTTTGCTTCAAAAGGACAAAACGCAGCAATGTTTAAACGATTTCCTCTGTAAAAATCATAATCGAAAGGTTTCGGGCCAGTGTTTATTGAATTTTGCACCATACTATGTAAAGAATGTTAAAGCACACATACACATTTAAGTTGGGAAAAAAAAATTAATGTGAAAAAGAAGTATTCCATGAACTTGACCTTATTACAGACGCCTACTGTTGTGAAGACACCCATTTTGACTGTAATGCCAGTTTCATTTGTGTGAGAGAGACACCCACCCACTTTATTGGCAGAAACCCATTTTTTCGGCATCTAGTGGCTCTGTTTCTAGAAAATGTCTATTTTATTTTAAGTTATAGAGCTTAGTTATAATGTGAGTTCTAAACATTCGCATCAATTCCAGAGCCCTAGAATAAATAGAAATATGGGAACCCATTTTCACATGAAATGCTAGGTAACCCACTCTGATGGTTGCGTCTCCCTGTGTGTGTGTGTGTGTGTGTGTGTGTGTGTGTGTGTGTGTGTGTGTGTGTGTGTGTGTGGGTGTGTGTGTGTGTGTTTGTGTGTTTGTGTGTGTGTGTGTGTGTGTGTGTGTGTGTGTGTGTGTGTGTGTGTGTGTGTGTGTGTGTGTGAGAGAGAGAGAGAGAGAGAGAGAGAGAGAGAGAGAGAGGGAGAGAGAGAGAGAACTTTTTTCGATTTGTTTTTATTATGATGATCATAGGCGAGGAAATGGCCGTTTCATAAAAACCGGTTGATCCACACTGGAGTCCGTAATGTTTCTTATTTTTACTAGATATTTGCGTATAGCTAAATAAAAGGGACATTGAATGAATTCGTTAATCAGCTTTGTACCGCTAGATCTTTTTGAATGACAATCAAATAATATTTTAAAAAAACAAAAATATTTTCACGTTTTGGGGATTAATTTCACGAATTATATGGGTTAACCTTAAAACAATTGAAAAAAATATTTTCACGTTTTCCGGATTAAATTCACGAATTATATGTTGTTATGTTAACCATTAAACAATTCAATCTTTTTTACGAAATAAAATCAAATCTTCTCATTTACTAATCGCATGATTTTTTATTTACGGTTTTTACATAAGCCTACAGTTTGTCTTCGCTGTCGGGTACGATTAGGTCAGTTGTGACTTGTATGCCCTAGGTGTGAAAATCAGACAATTTTCTGCACCATTTTTTCGGAGTCATTTGTGAAACAGCTAACATAACTTTAATTGTTCTTTTACGAAAAAAGCTATATTCTCATTAATACCCGCATGGTGTTTCATAAACAGTGTTTGCATAAGCCTGCTATTTGTCCAGGTTCTGGGGTAGGATTAGGTCAAATTGTGACCTGTAAGCTCTAGGCGTGAAAATCAGCAAGAAAATTGCAAAGTTGATCCTCTGATACGTCAAATGTTAGTACTGCGATGAGTGACGTGTAACATCGAGTCGTCACTATGAACACGGCGTCGTGGGACTAATGATGCCATGCCATGAAGCTTAAGTACCGTCATTTCGCTGCTCGTGCTATTATTCTATAGCTATCGCTACGCCAGACCACAGAGCTTACGAATGGCGGGGATAGCCGTGTGTCCGTCTTTATTTCTGTGTGCCAGCGTGTGGATCAGAGGGTGGGTTAGAGTAGAAGGAGATGGATTCCTGTCGCTACACGAGCCCACAGAGTGTACTAATGGCGGGAAGCGCCGTGTGTCCGTCTGTATTTGTGTGCGCCGACGCGTGTTTTGATCAGAGGTTGGCTTAGAGAGCAGGGAAATGGATCAGCATAATAAGCCTAAAAATATGAACAACTCTGAATGTTCCTAAAGATAAAAGCATGTGAGCTCCAGACAATACGGCAGACTTTGGGATGAAATCCTTATCTTGTTAAATAATCAAGTCAGAACGCCTCATTCTTTGTTTTCCCCCACATATTGACTAGAAAGTAGTTACCAACTTGTTTGACTGGTTGGCACTGACATTGTAATAATGGAGTTGCAGGATGGTCATATGGTAAATTTAGCCTTTTTATCACTGGCATCCAGTCAGGGGCAAGTTCCGTTGATATAAAGGAATGTTCCACAACTTTCTTCTCTTTCTATGTATTGTTGTGTGTAATCCTTGAGAAAAGAGACGGGACCGACAGACGACGACGGACGGACAGACACGTGTGTGCTGCTTGCTGGGCTGCTGTGTTATTTATTATGTTCAGAGTGCGGAGTGTTCTAGTGCCATCGTTTCCAGACACGTGTGTGCTGCGTGCTAGGCTGGGCTGCTACGTTATTTATTATATTCAGAGTGCGGAGTGTTCTAGTGCCATCTTTCCATGGCCTCTCTCCGTCCTGAAACGTCAGTGCTATTTTTCGGATTAGTAAATCGCAAAGTAAATCATCGTGAACACATGATGCTGCACCCTCCTCCCACCTCCACTCCACCTCATTTCCTGTGACCTGCAGGTAGTGCTTAGCGTGGAAATCAAATCGTGAACGGTGTGACTGTGTGTGCGTGTATCAGGCCTGATCGAGAGATTCTCACATCGGTGTGTTAGTTGATACTGAGAATCTCACTCGAGTGGTTTTAACCCCTTTCGTGTCGGTAGCGGTTTAAGTCCTGCAGGAGTCATTGTGACTAAAACCGCTACCAACACGCACAGGGTTAAATCTCATCCTACGAGCGAAAGCCAGTAAGATATGATTTTAATATCACGAGATCATATTTGCGAAGAGTAACGAGGTGTGGATTATGGGGGGACCTCTCATTCTGGTTTGTTCTGGCCAAGCTCACCATGAGGTCAGGACGAACGCTCCCAGTGTTGTTCCATTATGACGCAGTGCAGCCGCTAGTTCACCCATTGCGAATGTTTCTGTCTCCTGTGCCATTCTCAAGTGCCAGAACAAAAACGATGTTGCTCGTGTCAAGGTGGTCTCAGAATAATGGCAACTGGCGTGACTCTGGTGGTGGCAGAGCGTCAAACTCTCGATCACAAAGCCGTGGGTTCGAACCTCGGTGGGTTTAAATTTTGTACGGACCCTTTCTTTTTTTGTTTGTTTGGAAATGACGTGCCGCATGCAGATTTATCAGCCGGATTGTTTGGTACAACGGAAACGTATGCACAATCCTAACTGTGAATAGATGTAGCAAATATCTCTGTATGCTGTAGGTGTGTTCCGTGAGCGCAAAGGACTCGATAAGGTAATCTGCAAGGGTTGTGATGTCAGGGAATGATAGGTGCAAGGTGTCAATAGGTATGTCCTTACTGCCCGCTAGGACACATGTCTTACCTAGAGCTACGGTGTTGTTTTTAGTCATATACTATACTTCCCAGAGGCCCATCTCGAGGGGTGGTGGGGTGAGGGGTGAGGGTGGGGGGGGGTGAGGGGTGAGGGTGGGGGGGGGGTGAGGGTGAGGGTGGGGGTGGGGGTTCCAACTTGTTGTTTGGGACCTTCAACCTGACCTTCAACACTGAGCACGTTAATCACGCCTGCATGCTAATTATGTCTTCATCAAGACTTGCACGATGAACGCACACTGAGCCCTGAACAAAACCCGGTGACCCCCTGACTGCCGAGACAATCTCAACACCACACGGCTGACACAGACACAGATTCTAATTCGGAGGGGGCTCATAAGGGATCTATGCCTGTTACTGACACATTTGAATCCATGTCCCTTGGCCGTCTGGGGCCATTTGGCGTAGAGTTGACAACTATGTGGGAAATACAGTCCGCGTCCACTGGCGTTGAAGGGGTCATGACAAGTGACCACAGATCTGACCCACACACCAGTCACCTACGGGTTAGTTGTTTGTGGGGCCTTGCTAAGGGACGTGTTCGCTCAGTTTTCAAGTAGTCTATCTAAGACATAGTGGTCTAACGGTGTGTTATCCATTTGAACAGAAAGAAAATGGCACGGAAAGCACCATTTCAAAGTACCCCTGCCGCGTATTGATTTATTCAAAACCAGTTTGTCATTTTCGGGAAGTTCATTCTGGAATTCTATTCCTGCAGAAATCAGAAACGCAAAGACGCTCACCTCATTTAGGGTCAGCCTCTTCAAACACCTAGAATCTCTGACGTAATCTAATCATTACAGTACAGGGATAACTTGCGCGTGTGTTCAGGTGTGTGAATGTTTGTGTGTGTGAGAATGTCTGTGTGTGTGTGTGTGTGTGTGTGTGTGTGTGTGTGTGTGTGTGTGTGTGTGTGTGTGTGTGTGTGTGTGTGTGTGTGTGTGCGCGAGAGAGAGAGAGTGAGAGAGACACAGAGAGAGAAAGAGAGCGTCTGTTTGTTTGTTTTTTTGTTTTGTTTTTATATAATATCTCTCTCTTGGCTGGACTTCGCGAACGAAGATTTTATAGGAGTTGTCCACGACGTCTGCAGGCTTGTTCGTGGCTGCGGAGGCCAATCCGGGACAGGCAGGTTCGACCGCAGTGGCTGCAGGGGAAGGTATGGCCAGAGTTCTGAGTTGCGGCATCTCTGTTCTTTCTCCTGAGCCGCTTGTCCTTAAGGCTAGCTCTGCGAGAGTCCTCAAAGGAGACAGCTGCCTTGTAAATAGTGGAGCGCCAGGTGTCACGGTCCACAGCAAGCGAAGACCACTGGTGGTGGTCGATTTGGCAGGCACTAAGTGACTTCTTGAGACAGTCTTTGTATCTCTTCTTTGGTGCCCCTCTGTCACGGTGTCCAGTAGCAAGCTCGCCGAACAGGGTGATCTTTGGTAGGCGATGATCCTCCATCCTGGAGACATGCCCCGCCCAGCGGAGCTGTGTCCGCAGCAGCAAAGCCTCGATGCTCACGGTTTTAGCCTGTTCAAGGACCTCGACATTGGTGACATAGTCACTCCAGTGAATGCCCAGGATGGTACGCAGGCAGCGCTGGTGGAAGCGTTCGAGGAGTCGTAGTTGGCTGCGGTAGAGGGCCCAGGACTCGGAACCATACAGCAGGGTGGTGAGGACCACAGCTCTGTACACGCTGATCTTGGTGCCTGTTTTCAGCTGTTGATTGTGCCACACCCGCTTGAAAAGTCGCCCGAAAGCGCTGTTCGCTTTTGCCAGCCTGCTGTCAAGCTCCTTGTCCAGCTTGGCGTCCGACGTGATAATGCAGCCAAGGTAAGTAAACTGGTGCACTGACTTTAGTTCAGACTCGCCGATGGTGATGTGAGGAGGGCGATACACTGTCTTGGGTGCCGGCTGATGGAGGACCTCTGTCTTTTTCAGACTGACCTCGAGTCCAAAGAGCTGGGCAGCGTCTGCGAAGCAGGACGTGATGCGCTGCAGGGCTCTCTCTGTGTGTGCAACGAGGGCAGCATCATCAGCAAAAAGCAGCTCACGGATCAGTTGGTCTAGGGTTTTCGTGTGGGCCTGCAGTCGTCTGAGGTTGAACAGGCTGCCATCGAGACGATACCTGATGTACACTGCATCGTCATCATCGAGGTCCACTGTGGCCTGCTTCAACATCATGCTAAAAAAGATGGTGAAGAGGGTCGGTGCCAGCACGCAGCCCTGCTTTACGCCGTTGAGAATGGGGAATGGTTCTGAGAGGTCATTGTTGAGTCTGACCTGACCTTGCTGGTCCTCGTGTAGCTGGACAATCATGTTGAGGAACTTTGGGGGACAGCCAAGTCGCTCCAGGATCTGCCACATGCCTTGCCTGCTCACAGTGTCGAACGCTTTTGTTAGGTCGACAAACGTTACGTACAGCCCTTTGTTCTGCTCGCGGCACTTCTCCTGTAGCTGTCTCAGCACAAAGACCATATCGGTGGTGCTCCTGTTTGCTCTGAAGCCACACTGGCCCTCTGGGAGTTGGTCTTCAGCGATGGCAGGTACCAGCCGATTCAGGAGCAGCCTTGCAAGGATGTTTTTATATAATATACAGTGGACCATAATATCTGAGTGTCAAGAGTACATTGAATACTGCATGTACTATGTATAATGTTTTTGCCTTCATATGTGTGTACGCGATATTTTTGGGCGCGCGCTCACGTGTGTGTGTGTGTGTGTGTGTGTGTGTGTGTGTGTGTGTGTGTGTGCATGCTGTGTGTATGTGTGTGTGCATGCTGTGTGTGTGTGTGTGTGTGTGTGTGTGTGTGTGTGTGTGAGAGAGAGAGAGAGAGAGAGAGAGAGAGAGAGAGAGAGAGAGAGAGAGAGAGAGAGCACATATATACATATTTGCCTTTGCTGTATGAATTCTAATGTACTTAATGATTTTTTGTGTATTGCTTTACTTTGCATTTTTACTCATTTTATATTTTTGTGCGTACGCGTTATGCGCGTACGTATGTCTGGAGTGCGTGTCCGAGAGCGTGTGTGTCTAAGTGCATGCGTGTGCAAGTTTGTGTTTGTGTGTGTGTGTGAGCGTGCGTGTGCGTGCGTATGTGCGGGCGTGCGGGCGTGAGCGAGTGCATACATGCGTCAGTGTGTGGTATGTGTATGTTTACATGTCTATGTCATTTATGTAGTAGATGTAGCAACGGCAAGTTTGAAAACTGGTCCTGTTACCAATAACTTCTACCGTTGGAAAATAAAGGTTCATTGTTCTCTCTCTCTCTCTCTCTCTCTCTCTCTCTCTCTCTCTCTCTCTCTCTCTCTCTCTCTCTCTCTCTCTCTCTCTCTCTCTCTCTCTCTCTCTCTCTCTCTCTCTCTCTCTCCACTGATGTACTTAGACACTTTGTGTTGTGTAATTACACGCTAGGTGTCTATACGATTTTTTTTCTTCAGCCCACACATTGTTTTTTTTTTGTTTTGTTTTGTTTTTGTTTTTGTTTATTTTTGTATTTGCTGTTATTATTGTTTTTGCTCTGTTCTGCTTGACTATATATACGTTCGCCTTTAATATGTCAACAGGTGGCAACAGCATTCATTCTTTAAATATCGGGCATCTTAATGTGTATCACCTTTGTCACAAAATACCAGATATAACTATTCTCCTAAACCAGTCCTCACCATTTCACATTTTTGGATTTACGGAATCTCGTCTAACAGCTAACATTAGTGACCATGCCATAGCTATATACAATTACTCCATTCTCAGGCGAGATGCATCTGCCCCCGGACATACTGGCCTAGCTGTGTACGTACACAATTCCATCAACAACTATGCAAAGAGGCGTTGTGATTTAGAATCCCCTAATATAGAGTGCATGTGGTTAGAAGTTAAAACGACCAAGTCCTCGCCTGTTCTTATAGGTTTTGTATATAGAAACCCAGCGGCCTCAGCCTCCTGGCAGGACGAGTTTGTGTTAATGATGGATGTGGTTCAGGAGTCCAAAGGTGATGTACATATTTTGGGAGACTTCAACATAGACTTGCAAAAGCAAGGAAACACTTCGTGGAGATCCATGTTGAATTTTTTAGGGTTGAAACAGCTTGTCCAGTCACCTACTAGAGTGACTTCCTCATCTTCAACGCTGATAGACCATGTATATAGCACAAATGTCAGCGTTGTAAAAAATGTTAGCGTACCTAATATTTCCATTAGTGATCACTTTCCTGTTTGTTTTACGTTGTCTGTTAGGTTAGCTAAACAGTCAATCAAAGGACACACTACCATAATGTATAGATGTTTTAAAAAATTCGACCAAACTGCTTTTTTATATGAACTATCTTTAGTACCATTTTATGATATAAAAAACTGCAAAAACCCTAACGATGCCCTGTCACGCTGGTACGAGCTGTTTCTCGCCGTTCTGGATAGACACGCGCCTAAGCGCATCAAACGCGTCAAATATCCTGTTATGCCAAAATGGCTCTCTGATGAGATAAAACAAGCAATGGAGGTAAGAGATGAATTAAAACGAGACAAGAATTTTACTGAATACAAGAAGCAGCGAAACCATGTCAAATCTCTAGTTCGTAAAGCACAGAGGCAAAATGCAGAACAAATTATTGCCGACGGCAAAGACATCCGTTCAGTCTGGCAAGTAATAAACAATTTCACCAAAGGTAATAGTAAACGATCGCCTAATATTCCGCCCGATCTTACTGCTGATGCATTCAACGCTCACTTCATAACTGTTGCTCAAACTCTGGCGAAGTCAAATACACCTAACCCTGTAAACTACACTTGCTCTCATCAACTACGTCACCATAGTCAACAGAGAGCCTGCGGCCCATTTTTAGTACCGCTTATGACTGTCCTAGATGTAGGCAAATCTATTTCCAGTTTAAAGAACAAATTGTCTTGCGGTCCAGATGGCATTAGTAGTCAGATTTTAAAACTATCTCTGCCCTACGTCGTCGAATCCCTGACCTTTATTTATAATTTATCGATCAGACATAACGTTTTTCCCGACGAGCTGAAAAAAGCGAAGGTAATCCCGCTTCCCAAAAGCAAAGATTTATGCAACCTAAACGAGTACAGGCCCATTTCCATATTATCCTGTATTTCAAAACCGCTCGAGAGACATATCCATACTCATCTTCTAAACTTTCTGGAGCAAAACCATCTGATAACTGCAGCACAATCAGGATTCGACCTCTACATTCGTGCCAAACTGCCCTCAATCATTTAATTGATAAATGGCTCTCTGCCATAAATGACAATAAAGTATCAGGTACAATCTTTCTTGACCTGAAAAAAGCTTTTGATCTTGTCAACCACTCTATCCTACTAAAAGAAACTACCATTCTATCACATTGACTCAAATACTGTCTCCTTTATATCTTCCTATCTCAGGGACAGAACACAGAAGGTACTGCTAAATGGCAAGTATTCCTCTGATGGTTTAGTAACTTGCGGTGTTCCACAGGGGTCTATTCTAGGGCCCTTATTATTTAATCTTTTTATTAATGATCTGCCACTGTGCATATCTCATTTAGACGCAAACTGCGATCTGTTCGCAGATGACACGACCATACACACATCTGATAAAGATATCACAACCATTAATAAGGTACTCCAACAAAGTCTTGATGAAGTAGCAGGCTGGGTGCAGTGATAATCACATGATTATTAGTATTCCAAAGACAAAGAGCATGTTAGTTACTACACGTCAGAAACACCAGCATGGCCTACCACCTTTAACACTTTCCTTAGATAGACAGCTTGTTGAACAAGTAACTAGGCATCGCTTATTAGGCGTTATAGTAGACAACCAATTAAGCTGGGAGCCGCATACTGACTCAATATGCAAAACAATCTCCAAAAATCTGTTCCTGTTATCAAAACTACGCCATATAGTTAATACTGATATCCGTAAACTCTTTTTCCATGCGCATATCAAAACGCATTGTGACTACAGTTCTACCGTCTGGGATGGATGCAGCGAAGTTCACATGAAAAAAGTTAATTCCTTGTATCGTCGGGGCATTAAATTAATACTTCCCAGTCCTACTTCGACTGATGAAAAATTAAAATCTCTCAAGTTACTAACATTGAAGAAACAGTTTGAATTTAATCGCTGTGTTCTACTGCACAAGATCATGCACGGAAAATCCCCAACCTATCTAAAAACTCTATTTTCCGACAATAATAGGAAAAACACGAGAAATAGTTTGATCCACCTTCCAAAAATTAGATTAGACATCTGTAAAACCAGTCTGTCTTTTTCAGGCGCTAAAGCGTGGAATATGTTACCTCCACACCTGAAATCAATTTGTAAGATTAGCGTCTTCAAAGATCGCCTCCATAAATATTTACTTTAGAAGTAATAGTATGTTCGGCTCCCTTATGCTACTATTCGTATTATATAACATGTCAGGTTCATACCTGTGTATATAATTATATATATATATATATATATATATATATATATATATATATATATATATATATTATATATATATATATATATATATATATATATATATTTTTTTTTTTTTTTTAATTTCTTTTTTTTTTCCCTCTGAGTGGTGGTGGTGGGGGGGGGGAGGGGGATGGGTCTTTTTACTTACATATGTTTTATCTTTTGATGTATCGTCTGCTGTATTTTTATATGTGTAGAGTAGCAGGACAGTTTGGAAGATAGGCATTGCTATGCCTAAAACTTTTTATCCTGAATAAAAACGTTTCATCATCATCATCATCATCATCATCTCTCTCTCTCTCTCTCTCTGATGCTTTTGGCGTGTTGTGATTAGTATGGATTAACAACGGCAAGCGTGAAAAATGGCACATGTGCTAACTGCTTCTTCCGTTCAGAAATAAAGTTTCATTTCATTTCTCTCTCTCTCTCTCTCTCTCTCTCTCTCTCTCTCTCTCTCTCTCTCTCTCTCTCTCTCTCTCTCTCTCTCTCTCTCTCTCTCTCTCTCTCTCTCTCTCTCTCTCTCTCTCTCTTCTCCGGCGGCTTTAAAAAAATCTAAAGTGGTGCCTATTCCCAAAACAAAAGACACATCTGATCCAAATAATTTTCGACCCATATCCATATTATCTATTCTGTCGAAGCCTATTGAGAAGCATGTACACAAACATTTCGAATTCCTGGAAGAAAAGTCTCTCCTGAATAAATATCAGTCTGGTTTTCGCCCTAAACATTCGTGTCAAACTGCCTTGGTTCATATGATTGACACTTGGCTGCTCAACATCAACAGAAACAGAATGTCTAGTGCTGTCTTGCTAGACCTAAAAAAAGCGTTCGACCTTATAAATCACGAAATTTTATTAGAGAAACTAGACTGCTACTTTAACAATAACAGCCCATGGACATTCTCATTCTTTCGTTCATATATCATAGGGAGAATTCAAACTGTGTACATCAATGAAACCTTTTCTTCTGAAAATGTGTTGAGTATGGCGTGCCCCAGGGATCCATATGTGGTAGAGTGATCTTTGATCATGCGGTTAAACAGAGGAATGGAAGTGTTTAGTCTATATTTTCCACTGATTATGATTTGTAAAATGTTAATTAATGGATGAAGGCCAAATAGGTTGTTAATTCCTAGTTTGTATTGTCTTCTTAGATCTTTTCTCTTTTAACTTGATCTACTTCATTCCGTTGTCTTGTTTTATAAGGTGGTTGTGGATAGACTGCACTGCATACCAGACAGGTTTCACTGTAAGTTAGAACAGTTTAGTCAGTGGAAGCATAGAGGTATATTGTGCCTAGCTCTAGCCTAAATGTATAAATATTGCTGCCTGACTCTGTGTTTGGACAGCATTTAGCTATAAGTGCTCCAAGAATCCAGTGCATCTTGGGCGGTATGTTTTGTCATGAGTTTTCAGTCATGTGCATGAGCTTTGACTGAACTGTATTCACCTATAGCTGCTGTAACATTTTTGGGCAGTCAGACACAGCAGTTTTGTTACTTGACTGCATCTGGTCAATGACATTCAGTCTACCTTGATGTTATCCACCTTTGACACTTTGCTACGGTATGTTGAATAGCTAGATGTTTGGTTATTTGTTAAGGTAATAGAATATTGCATTAACTGAAAAATGTTGTTATTACATTTTATGTTATTTTTACTTGACTGTCTGTTTTTATAATTCGTTGTTTAGAGCCGATTTGTACTGTACATCCTTTTGTAATTTCGGTTGCTTGACAATAGCTAGAATGTATGTTCAAGCTATAGCGGCGTATGTATATTTATGGTAGTTTGATAATAGTAATAGCTAGAACGTACGTTCACGCTATATTGTATATGATACATATTTATGACCTGTAATGTTTGTTGCAGGGTGGCATCATTGACTTAAAGGCATTGACTTAAAGGCATTGACTTAGAGGCATTGACTTAAAAGACATTGAATTAAGGGCATTGATTTAACCCTTTCGCCGCCGCAGGTGTTGAAATGTTGCATTTCCCAGCGCCGCAGCTGTTTTGCCAAACCACTGTCTCGCAACACCTCTTATCTTTAAAAGGCTATAACTCTTGAACCACTGAACCGAATTACTTAATTTTTTTTTTGAATGGAGATGGGAAAACACATTTATACAATGACACTTTTTTTTTTCATGTGACTTACTCAAGAATGTTCAATGCGAGCAGAAGAACGAGATCTACTCGCGAGAGTGCTCGTACTCGGTTCTGGCTCGTAGGTCGGATCGCTATCAGAGCTATCTTGCAAACTTCCAAAAAGCTCTTTGTCAACTTCATTGCCACATGGATGCTCCTCGTCCGAATCAACATCAGTTTGTGATGGTAGGAGGTTCAAACGACGCAAAACTTCCTCGCCCTGTTGAAGTTTCAGCCATCACGAAAAAGCACCGCTCCAAAACACTCAGAAAAACTCGCAATTTCTTCGCTCAAAACTCGCAAATGCACTCAAAGATGGTGCCGAAATGAAAAGGGGATACTCCTGTCCCATGATGTACTATTATTGACCAAAACTACCTCATACATTAGAGTCACGATCAAGTACAGTGAACTCTACTGTGTTACTCGCCAAAAGGCGAGATCGGCGGCGAGCCACGTACTCGCCAAACGGCGAGATCGGCGGCGAAAGTTAAGGGCCTTGGCTTACCGCCTTCATTTAATGCCGTGAATAAAAAGATGTTCTTGAGGTAAGCCTCTTCTCAACCATCACGGAAGCGAACCCCAGGGTGTGCGTGCGTGAGAAAGACCCCATACACCCCCCTCTACAACACATACTAGGGCCGTTACTCTTCTGTTTGTTTATAAATGATCTTCCATCTTCATATATTCAATCCAAATACTGAATGTGACATGTTTGCCGATGAGTCAACTCTTCACGCGGGCGGGAAAACTGTACCTGAAATAGCAAGCAATCTTCAGCTTAGTCTTCAGGAGGTTTCAGTGTGGTGCAAAAAATAATCAAATGCTTGTTAATCCATCTAAAACAAAAAGCATACTAATCACGCCAAAAGCATCAGCTTCGCCCCCATTCACTTAGCCTCTCTTTTGATTCAGTTCCCATTGAGCAAGTCAAGGAATGTCGTCTCCTCGGGGTAATTGCTGACGAACAACTGTGCTGCTTGCCCCATCTAACACAACTAGGGAAAACATTATCAAAGAAGCTATTTTTACTGTCAAGATTAAAATCTATCATTGATACTAAGACACGTAAGCTATTTTTCAAATCCTACATAAAATCTCACATTGACTACACATCTACTATTTGGGACGGCTGTAGTGAGGCCAACCTGAAGAGGATTAATTCTCTATACAAGCGCGCAGTTAAAATGATCCTCCCAATCCCCTCTCTAACTTTAGAGGAAAAGCTTAAGGCAACAGGGCTCATTCCTTTACATCAACACCTTACGTTAACCCCCACCGGGTCTGCCCTAGGGGACCTTGGTGGGGTTGTCTACTTTTTAGTTCCTAGGGTCACCTTGTCTAACCCCTGCAAGGTGGGTTCTACTCTTTTGGGGGTTTGTATTTCTGTCTTTCTGGTCCATTCATCTATATTTTTCTTTTGAAATTTTCCCTCCTGTCTGCGCTTCTTGCAGTTCTTTTCTTCATTTAGCGCAGGCACGTTCTGAGAAGGCCTTTGTCGCTTTCGGGACGTAAAGCAATCTATACTCACTCACTCACTCACTCACTCACCTTACGTTAAATAAGTGCGTACTTATGCACAAAGCACTGAACGGGAAAGCCCCCCTCTAACTGACTAAGCTTTTGAGAGCGAAAGGGTCTACAGCACTTCGAGAAACAGTCTCGTCATTGAACGGCCCCGAATTGACTTGTTTAAATCCATCCTTTCGTACGCGGGTGCCTATTTAAGGAACTCACTTCCACCACATATACAGCAAACGAGACATCTTCCATTGTTTAGGACGAAAGCTTTTAAATGCATCTCAGAGCAAAAGAAACGTAGATAATGTGTCCAAAAGAGCCATGTCAATGATTTCCTTTTTTTAACGCATTGTTGTGATACTCCGTTTTGCACTTGTTAATTTTTATTATCTCTCTTCTCTGTAGTGTTTTGCCTGTTCACTATATTCCTACACAAGAGTAGCTGTAACATAAGCGCGCAGTCGCTGTCTATAAACACTCACTTTACATGGTCCCCTCCCCCCCCCCCCCCACCCACCCTCCGACCCTGTGAATTCGTGTGTGTGTGTGTGTGTGTGTGTGTGTGTGTGTGTGTGTGTGTGTGTGTGTGTGTGTGTGTGTGTGTGTGTGTGTGTGTGTGTGTGTGTGTGTGTGACCTTCAGCGACTTGTGAACTTATATCGGAATGTAACACAAGTGATCTGTGTGTGTAGCCGCTTGTTTGTTCTGTTAACATGTTGTTTTAATGTTGTTTTTAATGTTCTACTTTAGCTGAAGGACAAACACGAAAAGAGGCCTGTGCGCCTATTGCTTCCATCAGTCCTTGAGAAATAAAGTATCATTCATTCATTCATTCATTCATTCATTCATTCTCTCTCTGTCTCTGTGTCTCTGTCTCTGTCTCTCTCTCTCTCTCTCTCTCTCTCTCTGTGTGTGTCTCTGTCTGTCTGTAATCTCTCTCTCTCTCTCTCTCTCTCTCTCTCTCTCTCTCTCTCTCTCTCTCTCTCTCTCTCTCTCTCTCTCTCTCTCTCTCTCTTTCTCTGAGGTTGTCATACTCAGGTGGTCTCCTATGGAATTCTCTTCCTCCTCATCTACAAGAAGTTAATTCCCTAGCTGCGTTTAAAGCAAAACTGTACAAACATTTATCCAAAGCAATGTAAAATTTAATTATCTCGTGTTGTCTAAACATATATTCCTCTTTTTTATTTTTTATTTTAAATTTCTTTGTATGCAACTATTATTTTATTACGGCCCAGGCATGTTATTTCCACCTCCGCCGCATCAGTCAGATCAGAAAATACCACACTACCAAAGCTGCCACCAAACTCGCTGTCTCTCTTATCTTATCTTGCATCGACTACTGCAACTCTCTCCTTTCCGGCCTTCCTCACTCCACCACTCTCACTCTCGGCCAGCGCGTCCAGAACAATGCTGCCCGCCTTGTCCTCAGAAAGAAAAAATCGACCACATCTCTCCCCTGCTCAAGCTCCTTCACTGGCTCCCCATCCCCCAACGCATCCAATACAAGATTCTGTCTCTCTGCTACAACTCCCTGAACGACTACGCTCCTACCTATCTCTCCAACTTACTTCACCCCTACACTCCTTCCCGCTCCCTCCGCTCCGCCTCCGACCCTCTCCGCCTCCTCATCCCCCCGCACCAAACTCAGCACTTTCGGCCCCCGCTCCTTCTCAGTATACGGTCCATCCACCTGAAACACTCTCCCACTCTCTCTTCGTCAGAAACACTCTCTCTCCTCCTTCCAGTCCGCCCTCAAAACTCACCTCTTTCAACAGTTCTAGCACTATATCACCACACTCCCCACCCCAAGCTGACCGTCGTAATGTTTTTTCACTATTTGTGGTACGCGAGTCATTGTCTAAAGCGTGCGCATGCGTGTGCGAGTTGTGAGTGCGCGCCTAGAGTTATAATTATTATAAGATAAGCGCATTATAAATACCGTAATTATTTTATTATTTTTTATCATACCATTTGTGCTCATGCACCGTTTGTGGGAGTTCTTACCGTATGGGCCCGGTCGGGGAATGCAGTGCGCGTGCACCGTTTATTCAAGCGATGTGCATAGCATGTCATTCGATTGAAGGTATCCTTGTGGCGTGCCCCCCGGGTGGGAGTGTCTGGGGAGGGCTCCCGCAAACGGTGATTATGACACGTGCATACATCTTCGTATTTTGTTAAATCATTGTTGCTGTTTGTTGTGTTGTAATTCGCATTACTTTCGATGTTGTTTGTGAGTGTAATGTAGCTTTGCCTGTTATTGTATGTCAGTAGATTTAGCAAGGACAGATTGGAAGAAAGGTCTGTGCGCCTAATACCTCAATCCTTGATAAATAGTTTCAGTCAGTCAGTCAGTCAGTCAGTCAGTCTCTCTCTCTCTCTCTCTCTCTCTCTCTCTCTCTCTCTCTCTCTGTGGGGGGGGGGGGAGGGAGGGAGGGAGGGAGGGGAGGGGACATGTGAGGCGCGTAAAGGAGTGGGGGTGGGGTGTTATCGTCCTTACGCGAGTTAAAAACACCCGTGATCTCACCCCTTCCGATTGAAGTCCAGTCAGTCCTGTTAACTCGCCCAGTACATTTCATCTGCAAGAGGCATAGAATATCATGAACTCATGCAGTTTCAGGGGCTCATGAGAATCTATGCCTGGGGTCGGCATTACTTGTTGCTCAAAATGACGGTGTTATCCTGGGTTAAGTGGCTGATAGAGAGGGGACAAGCCAACACAGTGCTAGAAAACACAACCTGTAGAGAGATAAGACAGGGGACAAGCCAACAAAGAGCAGGAAAACACAACCTGTAGCGAGATAAGACAGACAGGGGACAAGCCAACACAGTGCAGGAAAACACAACCTGTAGCGAGATAAGACAGGGGACAAGCCAACACAGTGCAGGAAAACACAGCCTGTAGCGAGATAAGACAGACAGGGGACAAGCCAACACAGTGCAGGAAAACACAACCTGTAGCGAGATAAGACAGACAGGGGACAAGCCAACACAGTGCAGGAAAACACAGCCTGTAGCGAGATAAGACAGACAGGGGACAAGCCAACACAGTGCAGGAAAACACAACCTGTAGCGAGATAAGACAGACAGGGGACAAGCCAACACAGTGCAGGAAAACACAGCCTGTAGCGAGATAAGACAGACAGGGGACAAGCCAACAAAGTGCAGGAGAACACAACCTTTAGGGAGATAAGACAGACAGTGGACAAGCCAACACAGTGCAGGAAAACACAGCCCTGTAGCGAGATAAGACAGACAGGGGACAAGCCAACACAGTGCAGGAAAACACAACCTGTAGCGAGATAAGACAGACAGGGGACAAGCCAACACAGTGCAGGAAAACACAGCTTGTAGCGAGACAAGACAGACAGGGGACAAACCAACAAAGTGCAGGAGAACACAACCTTTAGCGAGATAAGACACACAGGGGACAAGCCAACACAGTGCAGGAAACCACAGCCTGTAGCGAGATAAGACAGACAGGGGACAAGCCAACACAGTGCAGGAAAACACAGCCTGTAGCGAGATAAGACAGACAGGGGACAAGCCAACACACCACGTGCAGCAGGGACAAGCACACAGTCAGCACAACCTGTAGCGAGATAAGACAGACAGGGGACAAGCCAACAGCGTGCAGGAAAACACAGCCTGTAGCGAGATAAGACAGGGGACAAGCCAACAAAGTGCAGGAAAACACAACCTGTAGCGAGATAAGACAGGGGACAAGCCAACAAAGTCAGCAGGAAAACACAACCTGTAGCGAGATAAGACAGACAAGGGACACGCTAACACAATGCAGGAAAACACAACCTGTAGCGAGATAAGACAGGGGACAAGCCAACACAGTGCAGGAAAACACAACCTGTAGCGAGATAAGACAGGGGACAAGCCAACACAGTGCAGGAAAACACAACCTGTAGCGAGATAATACATGGCTGACACTCGTGTGAACATGGCGTGAGAATGTGAGGCACACAACAAGGGGGCCGGACCAACAATTTGCACAACTTAATTAACTAATTAATTAACTCATTCGAGACGTGCCGCCTCTGTATACGCGGCTTATGCCGCGTATCCGGAGGCGGCATGTCTCGAGTGAGTTAATTAAAATGAAGAGAAAGAGAGGGAGATTTGAAAACAATTAAAAACACAAATTTTAGTTGAGGGGGAGGGGCGGGGAGGGGGGGCGGGCTCGGGGGGGGGGGGGGGGGGAAGGGTCGTTACTGACATTGGTTATACCGGTCAGGCCTAACAAAACATCGCAAACCAATATTTTTCGGCCTGCTATGACCGGGATGTGATAAACTCGGCAGACGACTGTGAGGGAACAATTGTTCCATTGACGTACAGAAACTAGCGCGAGGTCAGACACGCCTAATATAGCCTGCATGCTGTTCGTGTTGGCAAGCGATTAAATCAATATGCCACTGAGCGGGGACAACTGTTTATAAAACTGCAGTGAAACACTGTTCCGAGATAAGGAATGTCTAGTACGGGTAGAAAACAGGCCGTGTGGTCGTGTGATCAAATCAATGCCGGGTACAAAGTACAGGTATATTTCTATTCATCCTAACTGATTTTTGTAACAATTTTTAATTGCCTATTCATAATGTTTACATCTACGTGACTGCCGCCACGCAAAAACAGGGTCTGAACGAATTTGGACCCCGACTGGGACCAGACTCGCCACACACACGCAAGCAAGAACACATACGCGCACACGTGCACACACACACACACACACACACACACACATGAACACAAAACCCTCAGACTGGGTGACCTACCATTTTATGTGAAAATGGGTTCCCATATTTCTATTTATTCTAGGGCTCTGGAGTTGATGCCAATGTTTAGAACTCACCTTATAACTAAGCTCTACAACTTAAAATAAAATAGACATTTTCTAGAAACAGCCACTGGATGGAAAAAAAATGGGTGTTTACCCCAAAAGTGGGTGCCTCTCACACAAAACTGGGATTACAGTGAAAATACCTCACTAAAGATACCTTTGGTTGATTTTACTATTATGATTGTTTGAGTGGGGTTGTAAGGGGTTGGGGGGGGGGGAGAAGTGTGTGTGTGTGGGGGGCGGGGCGGGGGGGGGGGGGGGAGGGGAGGGTGGGGGGGGGGGGAGAGGGGGTCATCACTTTTGGTTTATAGAGCTGCTCAATGCACTCTTATGAATGAAAGAGTTTCATTATCAGTGGAATCAGTAGGTCATTTCAGAGGCGCACACTGAGTTGCACGTCAAACCACTCACAAATACTCATTTGGAGTGCACCAGATGGATCCAGTTGGCAAAGTCCCACATTCCACACTATAGGACAGCTAAGACTGAAAAGCAATCGTGGCGTTTATGGCGCGGTACAAGGTTTAAAACTAAGAAAATGTTGTTTTTAGAAGCGTGTCGGGCAAAAGTTTTTATGAAAACTGTTTTAAAACCTCTTTTAACTCAACTTTTCTTAATGTTAAAAGTGTTTTATTGTACATTACTTAACGTCCCGACAGCAACAAGGCTTTCTCAGGACGTGCCTGCACTGCTTGTGAAAAAACAACAACTAAACAGAACATTGAATGTATATCGCCAGCCGGTCAAATACATTAAATAAACCTAACACATGGGGCCTACATAAAGCTAAGACCATTTAGCAACACACATCCAATATCAAGAGCTACAGGCAGTGCAGACAGTAGGGAGAGTTTTAAAAAGTCAAATACAGGTGAATGGACAAAGGGCCGACAGAGACACATGCCCCAGAATAGAGAGAAAAACCCACCCTGTGGGGCTGACCAGGGTGCCCCTGGGAAATAAAAAGTAGTTAACCCCACCCAAGTCCCCCAGGGCAGACCCGGGTGGGGTTAAAAGTGTTTTAATTTACAAGCATGTCGTAACTGATATGCATCTATTCCAACGTATAGTGCTGGATATTTTTCCCATCCTCGCCTTCTCTCGGGCTTCGCTCAACACTCGACTTTCCAGTCCTTCCCTGAAACACCCCCAACCGGTCTGCCCTCAACACTCGACTTTCCAGTCCTTCCCCTGGGGGACTTTTTAGTTCCCAGGGGCACCCTGGTCAGCCCCACAGGGTGGGTTTTTTCTCTATATTCCGGGGGCATGTGTTTCTGTCTACCCTTGGTCCATTCACCTGCATTTTCCTTTTTTAAACTCTCCCTACTGTCTGCGCTGCCTGTGGCTCTTGATATTCGATGTGTGTTGCTAAATGGTCTTAGCTTTATTTAGGCCCCATGTCGTAGGTTTTATTTAACGTATTGGACCGGCTGGCGACATACATTCAATATTCTGTTGAGTTTTTGTCACTAGCAGTGCAGGCACGTCCTGAGAAAGTCTTGTTGCTGTCGGGACGTTAAGCTATTACAATCAATCAACCTTCCTTCAAACGGACAGCATTCACACAAATAATACTTTACTATTACATCAGAAAATGGCCCATCCAAGCCTGCACTCTTTTAACTGCACTAAACGACTGACTGGTGCAGACGACGCATGAAACGACGCTGACTCTGTGACGTCATTTCCATTCAATCAATTTGTGCATACAATCCAAAAGGAGATGCGGCATTGATAACATCGACAAACCTACAAAATAAAGCAACAGGTTCAACCAAAAGGTCGGGCAGGACAAAAGACAACAGCAGCCTCACCCAAAGTCTAAACGTCCTCTCTTACAATGCGCACTCATACAATCACTTCACTTCTTAGCAACCGGCGCACAAATATAATTATAGGCTAAGTCAAACTAAAACAGAAGATAGTGGCGAAAAACCCTTTAAAATAGAAACAAAGAACGACGTTTCAGATCAAATATTCTTCATCTGACATGGAAACAAACGTAGAAAACGTATAGGCTAAGTCCCTGGTGAACGTATACATGCTGCCACTAGACATCACCTTTCTCCACATCACCCCGGAAGTACATTACAACTCAACACTTTTTTTTAACAAAACAACCACACCCTCAAATAACAAACCTAATTCTGTAGAAACATAAACAATTTACTCCCTAAAACAACAAAATATCCCCCCTGACCCATATCAGCTATGAAGTTATTTATAGCTAGCTGAGAAGGGTGATGTAATACATACACGCTCATTTTCAGGGTTCTGTGTCACAACACACACACACACATTGCTGGGAGGGACAAGTTTTCAAACACACTACCGGCGTGTCTGTTAAACACAAAAGTGCATGTGTTAACGCCAAAATGAGAAAAACGGATTTTTTTACTTTTTATGAATCTTTACCGCAAGACAATGCAGAAACAACCCTCAGAAAAAATGGGTGTCTGACTTGGAAACCCAGAATTATACACATACCCAGTTTCCATAAGGATGGTAAAGACAGTCACCCGTTTTAGGTCTTTCGTCTACACACACACACACACACACACACACACACACACACACACACACACACACACACACACACACACCTACACACATACACACGCACACACACAACACACAAATACAAACATACATTTACATAACAGTATGATTTTAAGTACAGAAGGTCAGATTTGTACATGTTCGGCATCCTGTCTCGGAAGACAATGGAGTATGCGCTTGCTGGGTCAGTCACTGGAGTGACCTCTCCAGTGCGCAAGCCTGGGCGAAGTGTATGGAGATCCTGGGATGCCCAGTCGTCAAGATCCCCCTCTCGGCCTCGCTGATGTATCCAAAGGAATGCAAAGCAGTACGTTTGGCACCAGTTTGGCTGCAGGAGCTGCCAGAACAGTGCGTAAATACAGGCAGCTGTCTGCCTTCGGGGCTCCACTCCTGATTTGAAGGGTTTACTCCCCCACATTTGGCCGTTGGATCCAGTGATCTCCTCCGTCCTCTAGCCGTTGGCTGTCAGAAACAGCTCATCCGCCTAGTGGTGCAATGTGAACACCACCCCCTCACATGGTTTAGCCCACCAGCTGAGGTGGTTTGCCAGGGTGTGGCGCTTGGAGCCAGCACGTGAGAGATTAAGGAGATGGACGAGGACCAGTGATGCCCGTCCGTCCCGCTATGTAGGACGCAGCTGCCGAACAGCAAATAGATTTGTACAAAAATAGTCAGAAATAAACAGCTGACTAAGTGAAACTTTAATAAACAAACAAGTAAACAAACAATAGCACACACCACTACACACACATAAATAATGATAATCGAGGCATCGGAGTTGAGCTGACTATCGATACGCAAGATTATCGACCATAGGACTATTGCCACGCAGGACTATGGACACGCCCCCAGTAGTGGGTATAAATAGTTGTATGGTCGATAGTCCTGTGACTGTCCAGGCAACACCACGGGCTTGTTCAGACAGCATGTCCGGTAAAAGGTCCTGGTAAATCAAAGTGACACAGATGCGGTACGGCTGAATTGATCTGTGTTCAGGTCGTACTGCATAGGCAATTGATGTCCCTGTCCTCGCCCCTCCTCCCCTCTAACCCCCCCTCCCCCCCTAGCCCCTTGCCTCTGGTTGTGGCGCCGTCTATTATCACTCAGGTGAAGCAGACGTTCAACCACGAAGCCATCACCAGCAAGTCACAATTCTATGACTGATAATCCTTCAATTGGAAATACAATATGCCCCCACCCCCAACACACACACACACACACACACACACACACACACAGACACACACACACACACACACACACACACACACACACACACGCACACACTAATCGTGGATCGAGTGCGCGGAGATGAAAACCAATCGGGACCTTAGTCGGTCCGGGTCTATGTGCGCGCTTGCGAGTGTCACCACAACACAAAGTGCATCAGGCTTACGAGCAGATAAGTGACGTGGAAACTGATATGGCGAGTGTTTTGTAACAAACAGTACAGGCCAACGTGGGGGCAGATAGTGAAGTAAGCTCCTTCTTTTTACCCAAATGACACTGTCCGCGTGGTGTATGCGTGTCTAGGCACGGTGTCTGTCGGTGTGTGGCGCGCCAGTTTGTGCGTGTGTGTGTGTGTGTGTGTGTGTGTGTGTGTGTGTGTGTGTGTGTGTGTGTGTGTGTGTGTTTGAGTGTGTGTGTGTGTGTGTGTGAGAGAGAGTGTGTGTCTGTGTGTGTGTGTGTGTGTGTGTGTGTGTGTGTGTGTGTGTGTGTGTGTGTGTGTGTGTGTGTGTGTGTGAGAGAGAGAGAGAGAGACATATGGAGAGAGAGAGAGAGAGAGAGAGAGAGAGAGGTATGTGGGGGATGGGTGTGGGGGTGGTGTAGGGGTTGGGGTGGGGGGAGGGGTGGGTATGGAGTGAGATGTAGGTGTTGCAAGCCATCAGAGACACAGCACTGGTTTGTGAGGAACAACTGACACAGGTTTTAATCAGAAGAGGCATAGATTCTCATGAGCCCCTGTCACTGTCGGTTTCCATGTGGATCTATGTCAGATATCACAGTGGGGCAGTAGTACAGACAATGTTAGACTGTGGGTTTCCATGTGGATCTATGTCAGACGTCACAGTGGGGCAGTAGTACAGACAATGTTAGACTGTGGGTTTCCATGTGGATCTATGTCAGACATCACAGTGGGGCAGTAGTACAGACAATGTTAGACTGTGGGTTTCCATGTGGATCTATGTCAGACATCACAGTGGGGCAGTAGTACCGGACAATGTTAGACTGTATAACCAAAGAAACATCACCGTGGGGCAGTACAAAATCAAAGTAAAGGCCCCGCTACACATGCCCGGTTTTGAGGCCGATTCCCGATCAGTTTCGAATCGGTAGGTGATCGGGCCGGACTAAAAAAACGTGTGCATTGCCACACATTTCCCGACTTGTTTAGCCGACCGGTTTGAACCGAAGATCAAAGTCGTACCTGTTCTGTAAAATGGCTGCTAGTTTTAACAGTGATGATGATGTGCTTGCATTATCAGCAGTTTTGCATCATATTCGGGAAGAGGCGTGCGAAACATCAGCAACGGCGGTGGTACTGATCACAGCAGGCGTGTTCGGCCATTTGCAAACTGAAACGACGTGCTTTGCGAGACGCGCTCTGATTGGTTGAAGCTTACAACCGGGGCCGAATCGGATCGGAAAAATAGAGCAGGTTCTAGACACCCGATTCCCAGCCGATTGGGATCGGATCGGATAATTGACGTCATCCGATCGCAATCGGATCGGAATCGGCTTCAAAATCGGGGCACAACCGGCATGTGTGGCGGGGCCTTAACACTTTTACTTTGACAATCACTTGTAACTGGTCTTCATTCAAGAGACATAGATTTACATGGACCCATGCAACTGCAGGAGATCATGTAAATCTGTGTCTCTTCCAGACGTCACAGTGGGCCAGTTAGTTAACCCATTTAACCCCCAGGCCGCGTTTTCCAAATCAGGCATGATCTCCCACGACGTACACCCGATTACGCTGGAAGATTTACTGTTCACAACCAACACATCAGTTTCACACCTCTCGATCTTGGGACAAGGCGGCAAGTATCAATGACTACAATGATGACTGGATGGGCAATGCCGGAATGACGCTTGTCCACTAATAAAGCCGGGCCGCATCAGTTGTGATTACAAATGGCGACCATTATACTCGTAGAATTAGGGACGTAGCAGCCACATCTATCTATAGGCATAGGCACTATATCATGGGCTCTGATCATAGGATCAACAGGCGATACAAGCCCCCGGCATAACAGGGAAACCTGGTGGTCGACCACCCTAGTATGCACAGTTGACTTCTCCTAAGTTTCTATCATCACAGTGCCGGATAATTGCTTCAGTGGGGGTGTCAGTCCACAATCGTAGACAGTCTACCTGGGATGACTGCCTCAGTTGTCATATGGTAGGCGGAAGCAGCCGGTGACATACAGGACGGACTCGGAGTTACGAAGAGGCGTAATGTATTAATTACTAGATTACGCCAAGTCAGTTCAGTATAACTTTTGCCAATCACCGCCTCATCAGCGAACCAACGCCTTACTAGTTCCAGGAGATGAATCGACCATGATAATTCAAGGGTAGTGCTGGATTAGCTTGGCGCCTGAAGCGCCAAGCTAATCTGGCACTACCCTTGAATAATCATAGTCGATCCATCTCATGCTGTTGCCGGTGCTCTGTGACTACATGGGTTAAAGAGTACGCTGTAGCCATGGTAACACTGACTCTTAGTTTGACAAACGCCCGTGTCACCGAATGCGCAGTCGTTGGCGTGTCAATCTATTTTTATCTGTTTCTCGTACTGACAGCGTTGTATTTCTAGAACTGAGAGGAGTCATTGTCAGATTACTTGATATAAAAATGACGTGTGCTGAACTGGATTGTCCTGTGTCGAAATGAACCATAACTAGACCTGTGTGCAGCGTTGCGTAACCATCTGTTACAGAAGTGTATCTTTGAACAGTTACGGCGGCAACTTTAATGTAAACCTGCGTCTCTTGCAGACATGAGTCAGAGTGAGGAAGTGTTAAAGACAGCAGTAGGCTGTACCCAAAGTAACGCCCTTATCTGACAAACAGCTGTGTTTAACAACATCAGGCATACATTCTGATGAGCCCATGTGACTCTATGCCTGGCGTAGACTGGATGGAATAGCGGGATGAGGGACTGCGGAAACACACGGGGAAAGGGGAAAAAAAAAAAAAAAAAACATACCGGTACACTAGACACGACTGAACACACAGACAAGGCAATAGCTGGGGATGGGTGCTTAGCAAACACCTCACAATACAATACAGTGCCTGGCGATAGCTGGGTAAGTGCGCCTCGGAGACACCTTACAATACTGTACATTGCTTGGCAATAGCTGGGTCTGTGCTCCTCGGAGACACCTCACAATACAACACAATACAATACCTGGCAATAGCTGGGTATGCGCACCTACAAGACACCATACCATACAATACAATACCTGCCAATACAGTGGTTATGTCAGGCGCACTGAACAAACATGTTGGGGTAGAAGCGAAAACCGTCAATGTTCTCATCCCCCCCCCCCCCCCCCCCAAGTTTCTCCGTAAGCAGTAACCTGCACACACAATAAACCTCACTTACATTAAAATAGCAGTAACCTGCACACACAATAAACCTCACTTACATTAACCTAGCAGTAACCTGCACGCACAATAAACCTCACTTGCATTAAAATAGCAGTAAACTGCACACACAATAAACCTCACTTACATTAACCTAGCAGTAACCTGTACACACAATAAACCTCACTTATATTAACCTAGCAGTAACCTGCACACACAATAAACCTCACTTACATTAGCCTAGCAGTAACCTGCACACACAATAAACCTCACTTACATTAACCTAGCAGTAATCTGCACACACAATAAACCTCACTTACATTAACCTAGCAGTAACCTGCACACACAATAAACCTCGCTTACATTAACCTAGCAGTAACCTGTACACACAATAAACCTCACTTACATCCTCACTTACATTAACCTAGCAGTAACCTGCATACACAATAAACCTCACTTACATTAACCTAGCAGTAACCTGTACACACAATAAACCTCACTTACATTAACCTATCAGTAACCTGCATACAATAAAACTTACTTACATTAACCTAGCAGTAACCTGCACACACAATAAACCTCACTTACATTAACCTAGCAGTAACCTGCACACACCATAAACCTCACTTACATTAACCTAGTAGTAACCTGTACACACAATAAACCTCACTTACATTAACCTAGCAGTAACCTGCACACACAATAAACCTCACTTACATTAACCTAGCAGTAATATGCACACACAATAAACCTCACTTACATTAACCTAGCAGTAACCTGCACACACAATAAAACTCGCTTACATTAACCTAGCAGTAACATGTACACACAATAAACCTCACTTACATCCTCACTTACATTAACCTAGTAGTAACCTGAACACACAAAAACCTCACATTAACCTAGCAGTTATCTGCACACACAATAAACCTCACTTACATTAACCTAGCAGTAACCTGCACACACAATAAACCTCACTTACATTAACCTAGCAGTAACCTGTACACACAATAAACCTCACTTATATTAACCTAGCAGTAACCTGCACACACAATAAACCTCACTTACATTAACCTAGCAGTAACCTGCACACACAATAAACCTCACTTACATTAACCTAGCAGTAACCTGCATACAATAAAACTTACTTACATTAACCTAGCAGTAACCTGCACACACAATAAACCTCACTTACATTAACCTAGCAGTAACCTGCACACACCATAAACCTCACTTACATTAACCTAGTAGTAACCTGTACACACAATAAACCTCACTTACATTAACCTAGCAGTAACCTGCACACACAATAAACCTCACTTACATTAACCTAGCAGTAACCTGTACACACAATAAACCTCACTTACATTAACCTAGCAGTAACCTGCACACACAATAAACCTCACTTACATTAACCTAGCAGTAACCTGCACACACAATAAACCTCGCTTACATTAACCTAGCAGTAACCTGTACACATTAAAACCTCACTTACATCCTCACTTACATTAACCTAGCAGTAACCTTCATACAATAAACCTCACTTACATTAACCTAGCAGTAATCTGCACACACAATAAACATCACTTACATTAACCTAGCAGTAACCTGCACACACAATAAACCTCACTTACATTAACCTAGCAGTAACCTGCACACACAATAAACCTCGCTTACATTAACCTAGCAGTAACCTGCACACACAATAAACCTCACTTACATTAACCTAGCAGTAACCTGCACACACAATAAACCACACTTACATTAACCTAGCAGTAACCTGTACACACAATAAACCTCACTTACATCCTCACTTACATTAACCTAGCAGTAACCTGCATACAATAAACCTCACTTACATTAACCTAGCTGTAACCTGCACACACAATAAACCTCACTAACATTAACCTAGCAGTAACCTGCACACACAATAACCCTCACTTACATTAACCTAGCAGTAACCTGTACACACAATAAAAATCACTTACATTAGCCTAGCAGTAACCTGCACACACAATAAACCTCACTTACATTAACCTAGCAGTAATCTGCACACACAATAAACCTCACTTACATTAACCTAGCAGTAACCTGCACACACAATAAACCTCGCTTACATTAACCTAGCAGTAACCCGTACACACAATAAACCTCACTTACATCCTCACTTACATTAACCTAGCAGTAACCTGCATACAATAAACCTCACTTACATTAACCTAGCAGTAATCTGCACACACAATAAACCTCACTTACATTAACCTAGCAGTAACCTGCACACACAATAAACCTCGCTTACATTAACCTAGCAGTAACCCGTACACACAATAAACCTCACTTACATCCTCACTTACATTAACCTAGCAGTAATCTGCACACACAATAAACCTCACTTACATTAACCTAGCAGTAACCTGTACATACAATAAACCTCACTTACATTAACCTAGCAGTAACCTGTACACACAATAAACCTCACTTACATTAACCTAGCAGTAACCTGCACACACAATAAACCTCACTTACATTAACCTAGCAGTAACCTGCACACACAATAAACTTCACTTACATTAGCCTAGCAGTAACCTGCACACACAATAAACCTCACTTACATTAACCTAGCAGTAACCTGCACACACAATAAACCTCACTTACATTAACCTAGTAGTAACCTGCACACACAATAAACCTCACTTACATTAACCTAGCAGTAACCTGCACACACAATAAACCTCACTTACATTAACCTAGCAGTAACCTGCACACACAATAAACCTCACTTACATTAACCTGGCAGTAACCTGCACACACAATAAACCTCACTTACATTAACCTAGCAGTAACCTGCACAGACAATAAACCTCACTTACATTAACCTAGCAGTAACCTGCACACACAATAAACATCACTTACATTAACCTAGCAGTAACCTGTACACACAATAAACCTCACTTATATTAGCCTAGCAGTAAAATCCACACACAATAAACCTCACTTACATTAACCTAGCAGTAATCTACACACACAATAAACCTCACTTATATTAACCTAGCAGTAACCTGCACACAAAATAAACCTCGCTTACATTAACCTAGCAGTAACCCGTACACACAATAAACCTCACTTACATCCTCACTTACATTAACCTAGCAGTAACCTGCATACAATAAACCTCACTTACATTAACCTAGCAGTAATCTGCACACACAATAAACCTCACTTACATTAACCTAGCTGTAACCTGTACATACAATAAACCTCACTTACATTAACCTAGCAGTAACCTGTACACACAGTAAACCTCACTTACATTAACCTAGCAGTAACCTGCACACACAATAAACCTCGCTTACATCAACCAAGCAGTAACCTGCACACACAATAAAACTCACTTACATTAACCTAGCAGTAACCTGCATACACAATAAACCTCACTAACATTAACCTAGCAGTAACCTGTACACACAATAAACCTCACTTACATCCTCACTTACATTAACCTAGCAGTAACCTGCATACAATAAAACTTACTTACATTAACCTAGCAGTAACCTCCACACACAATAAACCTCACTTACATTAACCTAGCAGTAACCTGCACACACAATAAACCTCACTTACATTAACCTAGCAGTAATCTGTACACACAATAAACCTCACTTACATTAGCCTAGCAGTAACCTACACACACAATAAACCTCACATACATTAACCTAGCAGTAATCTGCACACACAATAAACCTCACTTACATTAACCTAGCAGTAACCTGCACACACAATAAAACTCGCTTACATTAACCTAGCAGTAACCTGTACACACAATAAACCTCACTTACATCCTCACTTACATTAACCTAGCAGTAACCTGCATACAAAAAAACCTCACTTACATTAACCTAGCAGTTATCTGCACACACCATAAAAATCACTTACATTAACCTAGCAGTAACCTGTACACACAATAATTCTCACTTACATTAACCTAGCAGTAACCTGTACACACAATAAACCTCACTTACATTAACCTAGCAGTAACCTGCACGCAATAAACCTAGCTTACATTAACCTAGCAGTAACCTGCACACACAATAAACCTCACTTACATTAACCCAGCAGTAACCTGCACACACAATAAACCTCACTTACATTAGCCTCTCTTCTCTCTTGGCTTGACTTCGCGATCGAAGATTCTATAGGGCTTGCCCACGTCGTCTGCAGGCATTTTCGTGGCTGCGGAGGCCAATCCGGGACAGGCAGGTTCGACCGCAGTGGCTGCAGGGGAAGGTCTGGTCAGGGTTCTGAGTTACGACAACTCTGTTTTTTCTTCTGAGCCGCTTGTCTTTAAGGTTAGCTCTGCAAGAGTCCTCAAAGGAGACGGCTGCCTTGTGAATGGTGGAGCGCCAGGTGTCACGGTCCGCAGCAAGCGAAGACCACTGGCGGTGGTCGATTTGGCAGGCACTAAGTGACTTCTTGAGACAGTCTTTGTATCTCTTCTTTGGTGCCCCTCTGTCTCGGTGTCCAGTGGCGAGCTCGCCGAACAGAGTGATCTTGGGTAGGCGATGATCCTCCATCCTGGAGACGTGCCCCGCCCAGCGAAGCTGTGTCCGCAGCAGCAAAGCCTCGATGCTCACAGTTTCCGCCTGTTCAAGGACCTCGACGTTGGTGACATAGTCACTCCAGTGAATGCTGAGGATGGTACGCAGGCAGCGCTGGTGAAAGCGTTCGAGGAGTCGTAGTTGGCTGCGGTAGAGGGCCCAGGACTCGGAACCGTACAGCAGGGTGGTGAGGACGGCAGCTCTGTACACGCTGATCTTGGTGCCTTTTTTCAGCTGTTGATTGTGCTACACCCGCTTGAATAGTCGCCCGAAAGCACTGTTCGCTTTTGCCAGCCTGTTGTCCAGCTCCTTGTCCAGCTTGGCGTCTGACGTGATGATGCAGCCAAGGTAGGTAAACTGGTGTACAGACTTCAGTTCGGACTCGCCGATGGTGATGTGGGGAGGGCGATGCTCTTCCTTGGGTGCCGGCTGATGAAGGACCTCTGTCTTTTTCAGACTGACCTCAAGTCCAAAGAGCTGGGCGGCATCTGCGAAGCAGGACGTAATGCGCTGCAAGGCTCTCTCTGTGTGTGCAACGAGGGCAGCGTCATCAGCGAAGAGCAGCTCACGAATCAGTTGGTCTAGGGTTTTCGTGTGGGCCTGCAGTCGTCTGAGGTTGAACAGGCTGCCATCGAGACGATACCTGATGTACACTGCGTCGTCATCGTCGAGGTCCACTGTGGCCTGCTTCAACATCATGCTGAAGATGATGGCGAAGAGGGTTGGTGCCAGCACGCAGCCTTGCTTCACGCCGTTGCGAATGGGGAATGGTTCTGAGAGGTCACTGTTTAGTCTGACCTGGCCTTGCTGGTCCTCGTGGAGCTGGACGATCATGTTGAGGAACTTTGGGGGACAACCTAGTCGCTCCAGGATCTGCCACATACCTTGCCTGCTCACAGTGTCAAACGCTTTTGTTAGGTCGACAAACGTTACGTACAGCCCTTTGTTCTGCTCGCGGCACTTCTCCTGAAGCTGTCTCAGCACAACGACCATGTCGGTGGTACTCCTGTTGGCTCTGAAGCCACACTGGCCCTCTGGGAGGTGGTCTTCAGCGATGGCAGGTACCAGCCGATTCAGGAGCAACCTTGCGAGAATTTTCCCGGCAATGGACAGCAGGGTAATTCCACGATAATTAGAGCAGGCAGACTTCTCTCCTTTGTTCTTGTACAGGGTGATGATGACTGCATCACGGAAATCCTTTGGTAGTGTTCCTTTTTCCCAGCAGCAGAGAAAGAGGTCGTGGAGCTTGTTGTGCAGTGCTGGGCCTCCATGTTTCCAGATCTCTGGCGGGATTCCGTCAATGCCTGCTGCTTTGCCTCTCTTGAGCTGGTGGATGGCTGTGAGGGTCTCTTCGGCGGTGGGCGGTTCGTCCAATTCAACCTTTAGTGGAAGGTGTGGGATTTGGAGGATGACTGTTTCTTGAACAGTGCGCTCAGCGCCGAAGAGGTCCTGAAAGTATTCTGACCAGCGGTTCAAGATGGAGGTATTATCTGTGAGGAGTGCCTGTCCATCAGCGCTTCGCAGGGGACTTTGTACCAGGTGCCTAAGGCCATACACTGCTTTCAGTGCTTCGTAGAAGCCCCTGTAGTCACCGTTGTCAGCGCAGAGCTGGGTCCTCTGTGCGAGTCTGGACCACCACTCGTTCTGGAGCTCTCTAAGCTTGAGCTGGAGACTGCTGCAGATGAGGCGGAAGGCAGACTTCTTCACAGGGCAGGAAGGCTGGGCTAGGTGGGCCTGGTGGGCGGCTCTTTTTTTTGCTAGAAGTTCCTGGATCTCTACGTCGTTTTCGTCAAACCAGTCTTTGTTCCTCTTTCTAGCAAAGCCCAAGACTTCCACAGAGGATTTTACAATAGCAGTTTTCAGTTGTTCCCAGAGTGTTTCAGGGGAGGAGTCTGCTGGATCAACTGTGTCTTTGAGCATGCGCTGTAAATCGGCCTGAAGGGCAACTTTCTTGTCGTCACGCTGAAGGCTGGCAACATCAAGCTTTTTCTTGGGGGTCCCCCTTTCTTGGGTTTCAGCTTGAGGCGGAGCCTGAGTTTGCAGCGAACAAGGCGGTGGTCAGTGTGGCACTCTGCGCTGGGCATCACTCTGGTGAGGAGGACGTCACTGCGGTCCCTCTGACGCACTAGGACATAGTCGATAAGGTGCCAGTGCTTGGAGCGAGGATGCATCCAGTTGGTCTTTCGACTGTCCTTTTGCTGGAAAGTAGTGTTGGTGATGACAAGTTGCTGCTCTGCACAGAGCTCCAACAGTAGGCGACCATTGTCATTGCAGTTCCCAACGCCATGCTTGCCGAGGACTCCTTTCCAGGCTTCAGAGTCTTGGCCCACTCTGGCGTTGAAGTCGCCAGGGATGATGACTTTGTCGTCTGCAGGGGTGCTCTGCAGGAGGCTGCGCAGGTCAGAGTAGAACTTGTCTTTTTCTGCAGGCTCTGCCAGGAGAGTTGGGGAGTACACACTGAGAAGGGTGACGTATTGCTGGTGTCTCAGTGGGAGGCGCATGGACATGATGCGGTCGGAGTGACCCGTTGGTATGTTTTCCAACTTAGTCGCATTGGGGGTCTTCACCATGAAGCCCACGCCTGGGTGTCCGAGATCATTGTGAACGGAACGAAGGGTTCGGGTAACATGATCCGAGGGCAAAACCAGTTGACGTCGCTTCGTACCGTCCACGTCCACTTCTCTGTAGAAAACACCATCAACCAGCTTCACAAGATCTGACAAGGGCACTGTTGACTGGATAGTCTTAAGTCTTCGAGGTTTCATTCCTGACCTGACGCTGGCTATCCAAGGTTTAAGGACTTCATCTCTGCACTGCGCAATCCTCCAGTAGTCTGGCGTAGTGGTGCTGACAGTCTGGCCTACTACAGTACAGTCTTGGAGAGGTTCGGCAGACATGCACAGCGCCTCGATATACAGGACGTCGTGGATAGGGTTGCATATGGCGCGGACAGACTCTGCCGACACCGACTCCTGACGTTGACTATCTGCAGAAGAGTAAGGTAAGCGTGACAAAGCGTCGGCTGCAGCATTGCTTTACCCAGGGCGGTACACGATGTCAAAGTCATACACTGCCAAAGCTGCAAGCCACCTATGCCCTGTCGCATCCAACTTTGCAGACATCAAAACATAGGTCAGAGGGTTATTGTCAGTAGTAACTGTGAATCTGTGGGCATACAAGTAGTCATTGAATTTGTCACAGACGGCCCACTTCAACGCAAGAAATTCTAGCTTGTGTGCTGTATAGTTGACCTCGGCCTTGGACAAACTGCGACTGGCGTATGCAATCACGCGTTTCTGTCCCTCGGATCATGTTAACCGAGCCCTTCGTTCTGTTTACAATGATCTTGGACCCCAAAGGAGAGACAGGACTCTTTCACTCTTGCGTGACCGCTTCTACTGGCCCAGTATGCATAAGGATGTCGTTGACTGGCTAGAGAGGTGCGACAGATGTCTCGGACGTAAAACGCCTACCAATCAGAAGGCACCATTCGTCAGCGTCGTCACGACGCAGCCTATGGAACTCTTGTGCATGGACTTTCTCACCCTCGAGTCCTGCAAAGGAGGCTTCCAGCACATTTTGGTCATCAGCGACCACTTTACACACTGGGCTCTACCTAATAAGTCCATGACCACTAGTTCCATGGGCTGCGTGGTGACGATGCTGACCAATGGTGCCTTCTGATTGGTGGGTGTTTTACGTCTGAGACATCTGTCGCACATTAGCCTAGCAGTAACCTAGACACACAATAAACCTCACTTACATTAGCCTAGCAGTAACCTGCACACACAATAAACCTCACTTACATTAACATAGCAGTAACCTGCACACACAATAAACCTCACTTACATTACCCTAGCAGTAACCTGCACACACAATAAACCTCACTTACATTAACCTAGCAGTAACCTGCACAAACAATAAACCTTACTTACATTAACCTGGCAGTAACCTGCACACACAATAAACCTCACTTACATTAACCTAGCAGTAACCTGCATACAATAAACCTCACTTACATTAACCTAGCAGTAATCTGAACACACAATAAACCTCACTTACATTAACCTAGCAGTAACCTGCACACACAATAAACCTCACTTACATTAACCTAGCAGTAACCTGCACACACAATAAACCTCGCTTACGTTAATCTAGCAGTAACCTGCACACAAAATAAACCTCACTTACATTAACCTAGCAGTAAACTGCACACACAACAAACCACACTTACATTAACCTAGCAGTAACCTGTACACACAATAAACCTCACTTACATCCTCACTTACATTAACCCAGCAGTAACCTGCATACAATAAACCTCACTTACATTAACCTAGCAGTAACCGGCACACACAATAAACCTCACTTACATTAACCTAGCAGTAACCTGCACAGACAATAAACCTCACTTACATTAACCTAGCAGTAACCTGCACACACAATAAACATCACTTACATTAACCTAGCAGTAACCTGTACACACAATAAACCTCACTTATATTAGCCTAGCAGTAAAATCCACACACAATAAACCTCACTTACATTAACCTAGCAGTAATCTACACACACAATAAACCTCACTTATATTAACCTAGCAGTAACCTGCACACAAAATAAACCTCGCTTACATTAACCTAGCAGTAACCCGTACACACAATAAACCTCACTTACATCCTCACTTACATTAACCTAGCAGTAACCTGCATACAATAAACCTCACTTACATTAACCTAGCAGTAATCTGCACACACAATAAACCTCACTTACATTAACCTAGCTGTAACCTGTACATACAATAAACCTCACTTACATTAACCTAGCAGTAACCTGTACACACAGTAAACCTCACTTACATTAACCTAGCAGTAACCTGCACACACAATAAACCTCGCTTACATCAACCAAGCAGTAACCTGCACACACAATAAAACTCACTTACATTAACCTAGCAGTAACCTGCATACACAATAAACCTCACTAACATTAACCTAGCAGTAACCTGTACACACAATAAACCTCACTTACATCCTCACTTACATTAACCTAGCAGTAACCTGCATACAATAAAACTTACTTACATTAACCTAGCAGTAACCTCCACACACAATAAACCTCACTTACATTAACCTAGCAGTAACCTGCACACACAATAAACCTCACTTACATTAACCTAGCAGTAATCTGTACACACAATAAACCTCACTTACATTAGCCTAGCAGTAACCTACACACACAATAAACCTCACATACATTAACCTAGCAGTAATCTGCACACACAATAAACCTCACTTACATTAACCTAGCAGTAACCTGCACACACAATAAAACTCGCTTACATTAACCTAGCAGTAACCTGTACACACAATAAACCTCACTTACATCCTCACTTACATTAACCTAGCAGTAACCTGCATACAAAAAAACCTCACTTACATTAACCTAGCAGTTATCTGCACACACCATAAAAATCACTTACATTAACCTAGCAGTAACCTGTACACACAATAATTCTCACTTACATTAACCTAGCAGTAACCTGTACACACAATAAACCTCACTTACATTAACCTAGCAGTAACCTGCACGCAATAAACCTAGCTTACATTAACCTAGCAGTAACCTGCACACACAATAAACCTCACTTACATTAACCCAGCAGTAACCTGCACACACAATAAACCTCACTTACATTAGCCTCTCTTCTCTCTTGGCTTGACTTCGCGATCGAAGATTCTATAGGGCTTGCCCACGTCGTCTGCAGGCATTTTCGTGGCTGCGGAGGCCAATCCGGGACAGGCAGGTTCGACCGCAGTGGCTGCAGGGGAAGGTCTGGTCAGGGTTCTGAGTTACGACAACTCTGTTTTTTCTTCTGAGCCGCTTGTCTTTAAGGTTAGCTCTGCAAGAGTCCTCAAAGGAGACGGCTGCCTTGTGAATGGTGGAGCGCCAGGTGTCACGGTCCGCAGCAAGCGAAGACCACTGGCGGTGGTCGATTTGGCAGGCACTAAGTGACTTCTTGAGACAGTCTTTGTATCTCTTCTTTGGTGCCCCTCTGTCTCGGTGTCCAGTGGCGAGCTCGCCGAACAGAGTGATCTTGGGTAGGCGATGATCCTCCATCCTGGAGACGTGCCCCGCCCAGCGAAGCTGTGTCCGCAGCAGCAAAGCCTCGATGCTCACAGTTTCCGCCTGTTCAAGGACCTCGACGTTGGTGACATAGTCACTCCAGTGAATGCTGAGGATGGTACGCAGGCAGCGCTGGTGAAAGCGTTCGAGGAGTCGTAGTTGGCTGCGGTAGAGGGCCCAGGACTCGGAACCGTACAGCAGGGTGGTGAGGACGGCAGCTCTGTACACGCTGATCTTGGTGCCTTTTTTCAGCTGTTGATTGTGCTACACCCGCTTGAATAGTCGCCCGAAAGCACTGTTCGCTTTTGCCAGCCTGTTGTCCAGCTCCTTGTCCAGCTTGGCGTCTGACGTGATGATGCAGCCAAGGTAGGTAAACTGGTGTACAGACTTCAGTTCGGACTCGCCGATGGTGATGTGGGGAGGGCGATGCTCTTCCTTGGGTGCCGGCTGATGAAGGACCTCTGTCTTTTTCAGACTGACCTCAAGTCCAAAGAGCTGGGCGGCATCTGCGAAGCAGGACGTAATGCGCTGCAAGGCTCTCTCTGTGTGTGCAACGAGGGCAGCGTCATCAGCGAAGAGCAGCTCACGAATCAGTTGGTCTAGGGTTTTCGTGTGGGCCTGCAGTCGTCTGAGGTTGAACAGGCTGCCATCGAGACGATACCTGATGTACACTGCGTCGTCATCGTCGAGGTCCACTGTGGCCTGCTTCAACATCATGCTGAAGATGATGGCGAAGAGGGTTGGTGCCAGCACGCAGCCTTGCTTCACGCCGTTGCGAATGGGGAATGGTTCTGAGAGGTCACTGTTTAGTCTGACCTGGCCTTGCTGGTCCTCGTGGAGCTGGACGATCATGTTGAGGAACTTTGGGGGACAACCTAGTCGCTCCAGGATCTGCCACATACCTTGCCTGCTCACAGTGTCAAACGCTTTTGTTAGGTCGACAAACGTTACGTACAGCCCTTTGTTCTGCTCGCGGCACTTCTCCTGAAGCTGTCTCAGCACAACGACCATGTCGGTGGTACTCCTGTTGGCTCTGAAGCCACACTGGCCCTCTGGGAGGTGGTCTTCAGCGATGGCAGGTACCAGCCGATTCAGGAGCAACCTTGCGAGAATTTTCCCGGCAATGGACAGCAGGGTAATTCCACGATAATTAGAGCAGGCAGACTTCTCTCCTTTGTTCTTGTACAGGGTGATGATGACTGCATCACGGAAATCCTTTGGTAGTGTTCCTTTTTCCCAGCAGCAGAGAAAGAGGTCGTGGAGCTTGTTGTGCAGTGCTGGGCCTCCATGTTTCCAGATCTCTGGCGGGATTCCGTCAATGCCTGCTGCTTTGCCTCTCTTGAGCTGGTGGATGGCTGTGAGGGTCTCTTCGGCGGTGGGCGGTTCGTCCAATTCAACCTTTAGTGGAAGGTGTGGGATTTGGAGGATGACTGTTTCTTGAACAGTGCGCTCAGCGCCGAAGAGGTCCTGAAAGTATTCTGACCAGCGGTTCAAGATGGAGGTATTATCTGTGAGGAGTGCCTGTCCATCAGCGCTTCGCAGGGGACTTTGTACCAGGTGCCTAAGGCCATACACTGCTTTCAGTGCTTCGTAGAAGCCCCTGTAGTCACCGTTGTCAGCGCAGAGCTGGGTCCTCTGTGCGAGTCTGGACCACCACTCGTTCTGGAGCTCTCTAAGCTTGAGCTGGAGACTGCTGCAGATGAGGCGGAAGGCAGACTTCTTCACAGGGCAGGAAGGCTGGGCTAGGTGGGCCTGGTGGGCGGCTCTTTTTTTTGCTAGAAGTTCCTGGATCTCTACGTCGTTTTCGTCAAACCAGTCTTTGTTCCTCTTTCTAGCAAAGCCCAAGACTTCCACAGAGGATTTTACAATAGCAGTTTTCAGTTGTTCCCAGAGTGTTTCAGGGGAGGAGTCTGCTGGATCAACTGTGTCTTTGAGCATGCGCTGTAAATCGGCCTGAAGGGCAACTTTCTTGTCGTCACGCTGAAGGCTGGCAACATCAAGCTTTTTCTTGGGGGTCCCCCTTTCTTGGGTTTCAGCTTGAGGCGGAGCCTGAGTTTGCAGCGAACAAGGCGGTGGTCAGTGTGGCACTCTGCGCTGGGCATCACTCTGGTGAGGAGGACGTCACTGCGGTCCCTCTGACGCACTAGGACATAGTCGATAAGGTGCCAGTGCTTGGAGCGAGGATGCATCCAGTTGGTCTTTCGACTGTCCTTTTGCTGGAAAGTAGTGTTGGTGATGACAAGTTGCTGCTCTGCACAGAGCTCCAACAGTAGGCGACCATTGTCATTGCAGTTCCCAACGCCATGCTTGCCGAGGACTCCTTTCCAGGCTTCAGAGTCTTGGCCCACTCTGGCGTTGAAGTCGCCAGGGATGATGACTTTGTCGTCTGCAGGGGTGCTCTGCAGGAGGCTGCGCAGGTCAGAGTAGAACTTGTCTTTTTCTGCAGGCTCTGCCAGGAGAGTTGGGGAGTACACACTGAGAAGGGTGACGTATTGCTGGTGTCTCAGTGGGAGGCGCATGGACATGATGCGGTCGGAGTGACCCGTTGGTATGTTTTCCAACTTAGTCGCATTGGGGGTCTTCACCATGAAGCCCACGCCTGGGTGTCCGAGATCATTGTGAACGGAACGAAGGGTTCGGGTAACATGATCCGAGGGCAAAACCAGTTGACGTCGCTTCGTACCGTCCACGTCCACTTCTCTGTAGAAAACACCATCAACCAGCTTCACAAGATCTGACAAGGGCACTGTTGACTGGATAGTCTTAAGTCTTCGAGGTTTCATTCCTGACCTGACGCTGGCTATCCAAGGTTTAAGGACTTCATCTCTGCACTGCGCAATCCTCCAGTAGTCTGGCGTAGTGGTGCTGACAGTCTGGCCTACTACAGTACAGTCTTGGAGAGGTTCGGCAGACATGCACAGCGCCTCGATATACAGGACGTCGTGGATAGGGTTGCATATGGCGCGGACAGACTCTGCCGACACCGACTCCTGACGTTGACTATCTGCAGAAGAGTAAGGTAAGCGTGACAAAGCGTCGGCTGCAGCATTGCTTTACCCAGGGCGGTACACGATGTCAAAGTCATACACTGCCAAAGCTGCAAGCCACCTATGCCCTGTCGCATCCAACTTTGCAGACATCAAAACATAGGTCAGAGGGTTATTGTCAGTAGTAACTGTGAATCTGTGGGCATACAAGTAGTCATTGAATTTGTCACAGACGGCCCACTTCAACGCAAGAAATTCTAGCTTGTGTGCTGTATAGTTGACCTCGGCCTTGGACAAACTGCGACTGGCGTATGCAATCACGCGTTTCTGTCCCTCGGATCATGTTAACCGAGCCCTTCGTTCTGTTTACAATGATCTTGGACCCCCAGGGAGAGACAGGACTCTTTCACTCTTGCGTGACCGCTTCTACTGGCCCAGTATGCATAAGGATGTCGTTGACTGGCTAGAGAGGTGCGACAGATGTCTCGGACGTAAAACGCCTACCAATCAGAAGGCACCATTCGTCAGCGTCGTCACGACGCAGCCTATGGAACTCTTGTGCATGGACTTTCTCACCCTCGAGTCCTGCAAAGGAGGCTTCCAGCACATTTTGGTCATCAGCGACCACTTTACACACTGGGCTCTACCTAATAAGTCCATGACCACTAGTTCCATGGGCTGCGTGGTGACGATGCTGACCAATGGTGCCTTCTGATTGGTGGGTGTTTTACGTCTGAGACATCTGTCGCACATTAGCCTAGCAGTAACCTAGACACACAATAAACCTCACTTACATTAGCCTAGCAGTAACCTGCACACACAATAAACCTCACTTACATTAACATAGCAGTAACCTGCACACACAATAAACCTCACTTACATTACCCTAGCAGTAACCTGCACACACAATAAACCTCACTTACATTAACCTAGCAGTAACCTGCACAAACAATAAACCTTACTTACATTAACCTGGCAGTAACCTGCACACACAATAAACCTCACTTACATTAACCTAGCAGTAACCTGCATACAATAAACCTCACTTACATTAACCTAGCAGTAATCTGAACACACAATAAACCTCACTTACATTAACCTAGCAGTAACCTGCACACACAATAAACCTCACTTACATTAACCTAGCAGTAACCTGCACACACAATAAACCTCGCTTACGTTAATCTAGCAGTAACCTGCACACAAAATAAACCTCACTTACATTAACCTAGCAGTAAACTGCACACACAACAAACCACACTTACATTAACCTAGCAGTAACCTGTACACACAATAAACCTCACTTACATCCTCACTTACATTAACCCAGCAGTAACCTGCATACAATAAACCTCACTTACATTAACCTAGCAGTAACCGGCACACACAATAAACCTCACTTACATTAACCTAGCAGTAACCTGCACATACAATAAACCTTACTTACATAAACCTAGCAGTAAACTGTACACACAATAAACCTCACTTACATTAGCCTAGCAGTAACATGCACACAAAATACACCTCACTTACATTAACCTAGCAGTAATCTGCACACACAATAAACCTCACTTACATTAACCTAGCAGTAACCTGCACACACAATAAACCTCGCTTACATTAACCTAGCAGTAACCCGTACACACAATAAACCTCACTTACATCCTCACTTACATTAACCTAGCAGTAACCTGCATACAATAAACCTCACTTACATTAACCTAGCAGTAATCTGCACACACATTAAACCTCACTTACATTAACATAGCAGTAACCTGTACACACAATAAACCTCACTTACATTAACCTAGCAGTAACGTGCACACAATAAACCTCGCTTACATTAACCTAGCAGTAACCTGCACACACAATAAACCTCACTTACATTAACCCAGCAGTAACCTGCACACACAATAAACCTCACTTACATTAGCCTAGCAGTAACCTAGACACACAATAAACCTCACTTACATTAGCCTAGCAGTAACCTGCACACACAATAAACCTCACTTACATTAACCTAGCAGTAACCTGCACACACAATAATCCTCACTTACATTAACCTAGCAGTAACCTGTACACACAATAAACCTCACTTATATTAGCCTAGCAGTAACCTGCACACACAATAGACCTCACTTACATTAACCTAGCAGTAATCTGCACACACAATAAACCTCACTTACATTAACCTAGCAGTAACCTGCACACACAATAAACCTCGCTTACATTAACCTAGCAGTAACCCGTACACACAATAAACCTCACTTACATCCTCACACAATAAACCTCACTTACATTAACCTAGCAGTAACCTGCACACACAATCAACAAAGAACGGATATGACGTAAACACACATCATGGCGTCTATAATATCCGGTCCAAATAAGAATTACCTTCACCATTTGTGTCGGACACGTTGAGCCGAAGCCCAACTTAGGCCGGACAAATCAGTGTAGCATTGTCAGTCTTGTTAGTACCTAACTTCGGATGCCGAAGCTGCCTGTGCGCCTTTTGTTTCCATCCTTGAGAAATAAAGTTATGTTTTATATATATATATATATATATATATATATATATATATATATATATATATATATATATATATATATATATATATATATATATATATATATATATATATATATATATATATATATATATATATATATATATATATATATATATATATATATATATATATATATAATTATTCATTCACTGTTATTGATATGTGTGCGCATTATTTGCATATCGCTTGTATTGTGTTTCAGTGTGTGTTTTTTCAGTTTATCTCAGTCTTCATGTTTCGATTTATTATGTTTCCGCTTACTTTTTGCTGTTAGGGTTTCTTTTCAGTCTAACAGGACAGTTTGTAAGAGAGGCGTTTCGCCTAAAACTTTAGCCTGTCAATAAAACGTTTCATCATCATCATCATAGTCATCATCTTCTCTCTCTCTCTCTCTCTCTCTCTCTCTCTCTCTCTCTCTCTCTCTCTCTCTCTCTCTCTCTCTATGATTCTGCGGGTCGAACCCTTGCGTTCATGCGTGTGTCGCGCTTTTGCTTTTGATTAGAATTATTTCATTTTTTATTCATGTACATCAGTATTAACTTTTTATTCCGATGTGTGTATGTCAGTGTGTGTGTTTATTCCTCATACTGCCGGATTAACTTTTACTCTCAGATGTGTGTGTGTGTGTGTGTGTGTGTGTGTGAGGAGTGTGTGTGTGAGACGGTGTGTGTGCGTGTGTGTGTAGTGTGTGTGTGTGTGGCCGTTGTGTGTGGCCGTTGTGTGTGTGTGTGTGTGTGTGTGTGTGTGTCTGGGGCCGGTGTCGTGTGTGTGGTGTGTGTGCGTGTGTGTGTGTGTGTGTGTGTGTGAGTGAGTGTGTGTGTGATGGTGTTTGTGTGACAAGGACATGGTTGAAAACAGGTCGATAGCCCAATCACTGATTTATCTTTGGAAACTGTTTCGTCTCTCTCTCTCTCTGTCTCTCTCTCTCTGTGAATACTTTCGTGTACCACATGTATGGTGTGTGTGTGTGTGTGTGTGTGTGTGTGTGTGTGTGTGTGTGTGTGTGTGTGTGTGTGTGTATGTGTGTGTGTGTGGTAAGATGAATGTTGAGTGTTACTATTATATAATTTTGTTAAATGTTATTATTATTTTGTTTTGTTCTTCTTTTTTAAAAAAAAATATTGGTGCATGAAATGTGTGTAAATATAATGTTATTATTATTATTTTCTTTAACCTATTTTATGATGTAGATGTTAGCAACGGCGTTTGTAAAACTGATGACGATTTGTTTCTGTCAAAACTTTTTCAAGTTGATAAATATAGTTTCATCATCATCATCATCATCTCTCTCTCTCTCTCTCTCTCTCTCTCTCTCTCTCTCCGCTCTCTCTCTCTCCCTCTCTCACACACACACACACACACACACACACACGTGTATACACACACACACTGACATACTCGCGCACGCATACACTGATAAACACGCCCGCACACACAGAAACACACATTTGTTTAATGACAACCGCGTACCACTGGCACAAGTTTCCAGAGTACAGCAATCTACAGCTAAACACTGATGACCATTCTTCCAAAGCGGGTGACGGGCGCATCCTCTCAGTCCACACCACAATAGCTTTGAACAGAGTACACTGATTTACCACACTGTCAAGAAACAGTTTGTTTTTTCTAAGTAGGTTAGTTAGCTAGTTAGTTATTTAGGTTTAACGCCGAGCACGCGCGATACTGAGAGCTTCTCACCGCGGTGTCAAGACTGAAACGCGGCTTTGAGTACGAATATAAATAAAGTGTTGAAAGACAATAGGGTTTCAGAGGACTGCCCGTCTGTATTTTTTACCCCAGCGAGGGTAGGCTATTATATTGCCTTGGGGCGCGAGCTTTAGCGAACATTTGCCTTAGAGCTGCTGTAGGTGTTGTCTTTTAGGGCCATCAGTAGCACTTCCCACAATGAAAGGTAACTCGCAGTGACTTTTGTTATATTGACTTCCGGTTTACAGTACGAAGGTCGTTGATCTTTAAATAATTCTTGTTTGTGAAACCATTTGCGACGTTTGCAGGTTGGGCTGACAGTGTATTATTTTTTTTCATCGTAAATTGCATAATCTTAAGCGAATTTGCATCTATTTTTGTCCGTACTACACAGTGAACGTTAGAAGCAACTGCACGAATCTCTTTTTCGGGATTGTCTTACACGGAGTGAACTTGAACTTGAGATAATTACGCAAATATTTGTTGTCGGCTACATTAGTACAATGATTGGTCATCATATAAAATAATGTATCGTACATTATGTTCTAAATGCTGGTGCTTTGAGATTTAGTTGTGAATTCTGTCTGTTCTTGAGGCATCTTGCCAAAACTGCAGTCTCGTGGAGTAATATTTATATTACATATAATATGGTTTCTGCTGAAACGGCCGGATGGTGACGCTGTAGCGCTTATAATATTAATCAACTTAATGCAGGTGTTTGAAAAGGGTACGGTCACTTCTATATCAGTTTCAATGAGCATACATTATGTACCACTGCTGCGTAACATTTACTGGTATACATTATGTACCACTGCTGCTTAACATTTACTGGTCTGCTGACAGAGGTTGCAGCTAGCATCTTTGCAGCAGTTTTTCAGGTGCTACAGACTTTGAGTCACCAGCACTCAGGGTTGTTGTTGTTTGTTTTGTTTTCTCAAATTTTGGCGCATACGGTGCACTTGTTTTTGTTTTAATGACCTCTTGTGCTTGCACAAACGAGGTCCTTTCCTGGCGCTGATATTGGCAGCGACCACAACCTCGTCCTTACTAGCCTCAAGTTGAAGCTGGCATTGAAACGAGATAGCAAGAGCCCTTGCATCAGATTCGACCTCCAGAAGCTAAAAGACCCGGAAGTAGAAGAGCTCTTCCAAGCCCAGGTGGGAGGCAGATTTGCAGCCTTGGCTACTTTGGACTGCGACGTAGACACCCTTGCTGGAAATATAAAAGAGGTGTTACTTTCTACAGCAGAAGAAGTGCTGGGGAAGCAGAGGAAGCGCAAACAGCCCTGGGTCACCGATGACATCCTCGATCTCTGTGATGAGAGGAGAGCCTGGAAGAAAAAGAGAGGCCAAGACGTCACATCAGCAAACAAGTACAGACTTGTCAACAAGAAGATCAGGAAGAGGATGAAAGAAGCCAAAGAAGATTGGATTGAAGACCAGTGTTGTAGCGTGGAAGAGGGCATGGCAAACGGCAACAGCAAGAAGGCTTATGAAACGCTAAGGACCCTCACCAAGACTCAACAGCGAACAGCCACAGTCATCGAAGACAGCAGCGGCCAACTCCTTACGGAAAACACTGCTGTACTAAACAGATGGACTGAGTACTGCCGAGACTTGTATAACTACAAGGCTGAGCCAGACACCAGCATCCTCCAAAACAACCAGGCTGGGGCCAGGAAGGCTGAAGACCTGCCAGTGTTAGCTGAAGAGGTGGAAGCAGCCGCACACGGCCTGAAGGGAGGAAAGTCTCCAGGTGTAGACAACATACCTGCTGAACTGTTGAAACATGGAGGAGAAGTAACAACGAAGGTCCTCACTACACTCTGTCAAAAGATCTGGGAGCAAAAGAAATGGCCAGTAGAATGGACACAGTCTCTAGTGATCCCGCTCCCCAAGAAAGGAAACATGAAACAGTGCCAGAACTATCAGTCTGATAAGTCACCCTAGCAAAGTACTGCTTAGAATCATTCTCAACCGCCTCAAAACTTTCGCCGAGGAACTGCTGGCAGAAGAACAGGCTGGCTTCAGAGTTGGAAGAAGCACTGTAGAGCAGATTTTCAACTGCCGCGTCCTGATCGAGAAACATCTGCAGCATCAGCGCGAACTCTACCACAACTTCATTGATTTCAGGAAAGCATTTGATCGCGTCTGGCACGACGGACTCTGGCAAGTCATGAGATCGTTCAACAAAGAGGAGGGACTGATCCAAATGATAGAAGCGCTTTACAAGAACGCCTGCAGCGCGGTTCTACTTAACAATCAGTCAGGCGAGTTCTTCAGGACAACGATTGGTGTCCGTCAAGGATGCCTGCTCTCTCCTGTCCTTTTCAACATATTCCTGGAGAAGATCATGCAGGAAACCCTCCACGACCACCATACTTCAATCTCTATTGGTGGCAGATCCCTGTGCAATCTTCGATTCGCAGACGATATTGATCTCATGGCAGGCAGCAATAGTGAGCTCCAAAACCTGACAGACAAACTTTCAAGTAGCGCAGGGTCTTATGGCATGGAGATCAGTACGGATAAAAGCAAAGTGATGATCAACACCACAAGCGACAGCAGCAGCAACATTCACATGAATGGCCAGAAGCTAGAAGAGGTCAATAGCTTCAAGTACTTGGGAGCCACCCTGTCCAAAGACGGTAGTTGCGTAGCAGAGATCCGTATCAGGATAGGTACAGCAACATCCGCAATGGCCAGGCTGGACAGGATATGGCGAAGTAACTCCATCAGCTTCACCATCAAGTACAGGCTTTACAAGTCCCTCGTAGTGTCTATTCTACTCTACGGCTGTGAGACTTGGACACTGCTTGCAGACTCAGAAAAGAAAATCCAGGCCTTTGAGAACAAGTGCCTGAGGAAGTTGCTCCGCATCTCGTACCGCGAGCACAAGACCAACGAATATGTACGGAGCATCGTCACTTCCCTGGTGGGCCCACATGAACCCCTTCTGGCAACCGTGAAACGGCGCAAGCTTGCTTGGTTTGGCCACGTGACCCGACACAACACCTTGTCCAAGACTATCCTCCAAGGCACACTCGAAGGAAGTCGTCGGCGAGGTCGTCAGAGAAAGAGTTGGGTCGCAAACATAAAAGAATGGACCGAACTCGAGATGCCAGACTTGCTTGCCACCGCCCAAAATAGAACTCAGTGGAGAGCACTGTCTGTTGCTGCTGCCTTTCAGTCCCCCCAACGCCCAGTTCGGGCAAGGGACTGATGATGATGATGATGTGCTTGCAGCCACTCGAAATGTTAGCAGGATCACTACTGCTACTTTTATGGTTGCAAGCACAAGAGTGGTAAACAGCTTTATTTTACTCTTGTTTCCATCAGACTTTGTTTACTATAGTATTATTAAACTGCAAGATTGATCGAGAAGTGGAAACATGGATAGACACTGAAGTGGCAAACTTCATGCTACTGCTGGGTCTGTTCACTTGCACAATTTTGGCGTAAAAAGTATGAAATTGGGGTACAGTTTACTTCATACGTTTAGTTTTACACCAGCCCACTGAAAACTGATTTTAAAAAAAAAAAATGATTTGTTGTGTTTCAGACGTACAACTGTCCTTAGAAGGTATTTTGTATGACTTGTGAAAAATAGAAACCTGGCTTTTGATCATTTCAATCTGATATGCTCAGCTTTCTTGTGCATGTGCAGTTCCATCTCAGCTTTCTTGTGCATGTGCAGTTCCATCTCTTTCTATATCTTTACTATTTTTAGCTCGACGGTTTGTGACTGAACTAAAGTCACACATGGTGAAAAAAAAAAGAGTGCCCTAAGCATATTGAAACACATCGCACAAGGCTTTGGAGAAAACTTTGCACAAAAACACAACCGTTTTGGTATCTTTCTTAGTTTCTACCTAGAAACCTGAAGACCCAAGTGATTAGGGCAGAGGCAATGATGTGCACACTGATATTTGGTTTCGAGTTCAAGATGCTGGAAAATTGTACTATTGTTATTCTCCAATTTTTAGGCAGTGAATCTGTAATTTGTCAGCTTTCCAGTGAGCAAAGGTCCTCGGGCCTATGTCGGCCACAGTGGGCCCACGTACGGTGCAGGCCCACTGCAGCCATTGTGAGCCAGAAGGCATTTTGCCGCTGGGGTTTAGTCAAATTTTTATGCCGTACAGGATTTTTTTGCTGAAAGTGAAATCAAAAGTAAACCTGCAAAATCAATGTATTGATGCTAATTTGCAATGTTTTATATCAGATTTTTTGTTTATTTTGTTCAGTATGTCATGGAACGATTGAAAGCAGCATTGTGTGTACGCGGGTGCATTTTGAGGCGGCAAAAATTTGGCTGCACTTTCACACCGGGCATTTATAAGAAAGGAAACACACAACATTTCGCTCAGGACATTGCATGCCTTCTAGGACACACCATCATACGGCTGACTGGCAACAAAACGCCCAAGGTTCTTATTGTTATATGCCTCATGTGTGTGCAGCCACTGTTACTATCTATAATCAGTACCTGGTGGCTGATTAGTGTCAGATTCACATGAGTCTGCGGTCAGTGCCACTGAAATTGTACATGATCTGTATTTTGTTTATCAAATAGTGAAATACATCCAAGGAAATTCCCAAGAAGGATTCTCATTTAGTACTTTTTCTTTTTTTTTCCAAATACTTTCCTTTCCTTAGTATACAGGAAATACGAGAGTCTGTGCGTACGACTGTGGGCAAGTCTGCGTGCGTTACAATTAGTGAAACACTGATGTGCTATGTAACATTTCACTTCCATGTCATTCCAGCACTGCAGACAGTTGCCAACGTTACACAACAATCACATCAACATGGCAGACAACGAGGCAGTGACTCTGTTCAGAGATTTTTTTGCATGGCGAATGGCAGAAAGTCCTGAGTTTGCCACATTTTGTGGCATTCATGACAGAGATGATCTTCTCGATGACCTCAGCGAGGAAGCTTACATTAGGAGAGAGGTTGGTTTGCTTTGCAACTTCTGATGTGTTGAATATGACTAAGTGCCAAAAGTGTGCTCAAAGTGGGTGCTGCTGTTTTGCACGGGAGTGTTTGAGTCAGTCTCCACTGCCAATGTGCCATGTCAAATGTATTTCAATATACTGGAACTCCATAAACATAGTTAAACCATTTAGCCCCGAGTCCCTACAACAGGAGATTGATTGACCATGATAATTCAAGGGTAGTGCCAGATTGGCTTGGCGCCTGAAGACGCCAAACTCATCTGGCACTACGCTTGAAATATGGTCAGTCAATCTCCTGCAACTTGTACATATAGTCATTAGGCAACACCTCCAACATTTGGGGAATGGGACCTTGGGGCTAAAAGGGTTAACTGTGTGTGTGTTGTAATACCTAGCATACAAAATATGTTCATTTGTCATTTTCAAAGTATATTTTCTCAAACAATACGAAAATAACTATCTTCTGCTTTTGGAAATCTTCAGTACTATTATGACCTTCATTAAAATGCACTTACTGACATGGAGCTGGCTCCATTGTCCACTTTTTCAGCACGCCTTTTGGCACTCACTCATAATATGCAGGCTTCAAGGATGCATTTCCCAAGTGTTGCCTTTTGTACCACTATCAGTTGCAGGAGATGGATTGAGTGTGATAATTCAAGGTAGTGCCAGATTAGCTTGGTACATGAAATCTTCATAGCTAAATGGGGTTACTCTCTTAAGCATGCAGCATGTACTTTTTACTGGTAGCTGCATGGCCAAAAGGGTTAACCATATGACAGCATATGTGAACTCAGGCATAGTCCTGTTGTCATTAACTCATTCAGCCCTGACACACCACAGTTGTACCAGACACGGATCGAGCGTGATAGTTCAAAGGAGGTGCCAGAATAGCTTGGAGCTGATAGGCGCCAAGCTATTCTGGCACCACCCTTGAACTTTCTTGCTCGATCTCTCTCTAGAATTGTGATACAGTCCTTCAGAGGGCAACTTCAAAATTTGGGGATTTCGGTCCTCGGGTAGAGTGTGTTAAGAGAGGTACAGCCTCATTCAAAGAGGTGCCACAAAATAGCTTGGCACCTAGACCTGTAGAAGCACCAGGCCAGGCTGGCAACACCCTTGAACTATCATAGTCGATCCATCTCTTGTTGTATTGTATTACGGCTGATAGACTATTACTAATGTGAGCATTGTATGAGCCATTCTCAAAAGGTGAAAGCACCGAACAATGACCATGTTTGTCACTCGAGCATTAACATTATATTGCACCGACACATTCCATTTTACACCAATATGTTTTATATTAAATGAAGAAATACAAGAATGTCTTGATTACTCGTCTGAAAGTGTACTTTGATGAGGATTAGACAAACATATTTTTTGGCAGCTTGAAAATGTGACGCGAGAACCGCTACTGAGAAAACAAGTAAAAGAAACCTTTCACTGTGATTATTTCTGCAAACCAGCCATTTCCATGGATAGATTAGGTGTAGTACTCTATTCGTGAAGTTTTAGTTCCAAAAAAACGTTTTTATTCCTGTTAAAACAACTGCGAATGTACACGACTGGACGTGACATGTCCGGTCATCGAGTACAAGATCAGGGAAAAAATTCCTATTGGTAAACAATTGAACCTAGCAAAGTTTCAAGCCAATGTCTGTATTGATATTTTAAAATGACATCAGTTCAGGTGAACGTTTTATGTCTTGAAGGCGCTAATCTAGTTTTATAGGCTTTTATTTTTTCAGAGAAAATGTCCGGTCATTTTTCACATCCAGAAACACACTCAAATTAACAACACAATATGCAACTGACCAGGAAGTTCTGATTCTAATTATGTACATACTGATGACCTGGATGCAGATAATTTATACTTTTCACTGCAGATGGCAAAGACAAGGCATGGGAAGCGATTTTGTTATTTTGGTATCATCATTTTATGCGTCACTTCCAGATATTTTTCATAATGTCCTCACGCATTCTCGTTGACATTTTTTTTAAATTCCCGCTGACCATCATGAAGAGATTAACGTAGAACCTTTCTAAGGCATCTACATATTATTATATATGAGCCATTCCTAAAAGGTGAGCACCAAAGTGTGACACAAACTCAAGTTATTAAAATGTTTTGAAACTTGACTTTTAAATGTCTGTGGCATGTTTTGTCATTCCAGTTTTTAAAACAGTTTGAAAAGATAATCTTAGATTCTACATTGCTGTCAGAACCCTTTTAATGTCCTAAATCTGAAGTGATTCAAGGTTACTGATGACATGAAATATTATCTAGTACAACAAAAATAAGCATATGTGTGCATCTTTTAACTCCAGCACAGACGAAACAAATATCATGTTTAAAATAATTCCAGAAAATTGTACACACATGCTTACTAAGATGTATTTTAAAGGAAATGTCATGTTATCAGTAACCTCCGAACATTCAGCTTCCGTTTTCTTATGTCACATTTCATTACGCAAAATCGCCTGAGCAATAAAAAACAAGATGGGATGAACCATAACCCACAAAGTACCTTCTATATGAGAGCTGTCTTCGCTGTCAAGGGTCTATACCTTTTGTCTTTGACTTGTTTCTGATGTTGAAATATCTCCTTCTGAAAAAAAAATTGCAGATGTGCCAATGCGTCATAGTGAACTCTATGGGCGCATGCAGTGCACACACGTCATTGGTTTGTCAAATGGCATTTGTCATGAATTATTTTTTTTGTTTTTAAGTAATTTTATATTTAACGTGATATGAGATTCACTTTCGCTTCAAGACTTGGGAAAATGGTGACAAAACTAGAATTTCACAGTACAATTTCAGTCTTGCTATAATTTGTGTGAAATCAGGTTGACTATACCTAGCTACATGCTACACTAACTACACCTGCATTCTCTTCTGAAAGCCCGTCGATGTGTGTGTATGCATGTGCGTGTGTGTGTTTGCATGCGCGCGCTGCAAACATCCTCAAGAGGCATAGATGTTAATGTGCCCTCCAGGCACTTGAGGATCTATGCCTCTTGGAGATGCGCGCATATGTGTCATTGGTTTGTCAAACGTGATTTGTCATGATGTATTTTTTTGTTTTTACGTGATTTTATATTTAACGTGATATGAGTTTCACTTTCGCATCAAGACTTGGGGAAAATGGTGACAAAACTAAAATTTCATGGTACAATTTCAGTCTTCCTATAATTTGTGTGAAATCAGGTTGACTTTACCTAGCTACATGCTATACTAAGTAAATCTGCATGCTCTTCTGAAAGCACGTCGATATTTGTGTTTGCGTGTGCGTGAGTGCATGCGCACGCTCCAAACATCCTCAAGAGGCATAGATGTTCATGCGCCCTCCAGGCACATGAGGATCTATGCCTCTTCGAGATGCGTGCATATATGTGAGAAAGAGCAAGCGAGAGAGGGAGAGAATTACATCATATTTACAGTATCAGTGTCTGCTTGGTGACGGAGTTGCTTCTTTTACGTCACCGGCACTGTCTGACTTTCTCTAGAAGTGAAGGTTTTTTTACTGTTTTAATTATTTTCTGAACAGAATTAATTTTTGCTAAAGAAGTTGAAGGATACAAAGCTGGCTAGCGAACTCATCCTTCAAATTTTACAATATGCTCATAGGCTCTCTCCACTTAAGAAAGTATTTCGCCTAGTTTCAAGCTTGTGTGTATATAAATATCGGAGATTCTTTTGTTTACATACATACCCGCATACATACATACATACGCACATACAGCTCTTGGCGCCAAATGTACATTCAGCAGCGAGGTTAGCTAGACATGATGTAATTTTTATCTTGTTACTTCAAAAGTTCAATTGTTAGAGGTTCAGCCTGCCCACCTTTGACATCATGGACATGCTATTAAATTCGCCCCGCCGCAACCCATCCTAAAAAGTCCCTTCTATAAATAGAAAGGACTTAAAAATTTACTTTATACCAATGGGAGTTTTCTCCCCGATCTTGTACTCAATGACATGACATGTCATAATAATAATACCGTTATTATATAGGCGCTTTTTCTCAATTTTTGGGCGAATCGACTCAAAGCGCCGTGAACTGAAACCCAACACGCACACTCACGTAACAGACACGGATTTATGCCATTTAAGACAAACTGACACAGTACAAGACAGACGAAAGGCCAGTTCAGCTACTGAAGTTACAGAGATTTTTGATCGCTTGTATTTGAAATTTGTAAAGTGGCCTGAAACCGGTACCAAAGTGTCGGGGGGGGGGGGGGGGGGGGGGGGGGGTGTGTGTGGAAGAACCGGAGTACCCGGAGAAAGAACCCCCGATGTCACATCCAATCGTGTAAATTTGCAGGTGTTTTAACACCGATAAAACGTTTTTTCTTGAACTAATTAAATGGTTTGGAATAAAGTACTACGCCTAATCTATCCATGGAAATGGCTTGTTTGTGGAAAAAAATCCTAGTGAAAGGTTTGTTTTTACTTGTTTTCTCAGTAGGGGCTCTCATGTCACGTTTTCAAGCTTCGAAAGATTGCATTTTTGTCTAAATCACCCTCAACAAACTACACTTGCAGAGGAGTAATCAAGACATGCTTGTTATATGTATTTCTTCATTCAATACACAACACATTGGTGTAAAATGGAATGTGTCCGTGCAATATAATGCTAATGCTTGAGTGACAAACGTGGTCACTGTTCATTGCTCTCACCTATTGAGAATGGCTCATATATGGACCTGTCAGTTTGTGGTGGACAGGGTCATTTTTATTTGTTATAACTTTATGACTAGTAAACCTAAATTCATGACATGTTTATTTGATTTTTTTTCAGAATGCTGTTAAAGTGTTTTTGAAACGAGCGATGGAGATAGATGACGCCATGTGCATAAAACACCAAATGAGTCTCCTCCTTATGAGAGACCAGTTGGAGGAGTACCTGAGGGGAACTCCGTTCAAATGGTTAGTGTTACGTTAGAGTCAGTGCTGCCTGTCTGTTGAGGAGGAGTTATACCTAAATTAGAATTAGGTCAAAGAAAGCCCCTTGAGAATTAGATCAAAGAAAGCCCCTTGACCGTGAGGGTGTCCAAGTTGTGTACAAGGGCACTCACTATGAAATGTGTCCTCGTAATACTAATATTCATACAGTTAACTCATTCAAGATGTGCCGCCTCTGGATACGTGGCAAATCTGAAGGCGGCACATCTCAAATGAGTTAACCCAGTGACTGTTGGTAATATATTTTGCCAAGGCGAATCCTGCAGGAATCATGTCAGCAAACTACATAGCCAATAGTCACTGGGTTAACCCTTTGCATGTCAGTAGCAGTTTTTGTTGCAATGATTCCTTTAGGAATCATCATGACAAAAAACGCTACCGACAGAGGGTTAAATCTGCATCAGTACCTTGGGGATGTATGAGGTCCTTTCTTGCTAGCAAGAGGTACAAATTGTCATGCGTCCATGCAGATGCTGGGGCTCATAAAAATCTGTCCTCTTGCATATGAAGTGGGCTCTCAAAATCCACTGAATGTGTTAATGCTTTTTTGACCTAATTCTGGTTTAATGATAACCTCCATTGACGATTTATTTGCGCATTCAACAGGCTGTGGTCGACGTGTTTTTCATGATGTTTTTTTTTTTTCATTTTTTTTTTTCATGAGCAGCTAGTTTCATGAAGTTGGCACATCTCTTATTAAATTCGTCTTCTGAAGGTGTGTACCAATTAGACTTCCCATGCCATTTACGGGAGTACTCCCCCAATTAGATCTGCTCAGGGAGTAGCATCTAGTTTGAATATGGTGCGAGTTTACTCTTGCCAGCATTAACTCTCTTTTGTCACACAGGTTGATAACTGTAAATAAGTACACATGATGGAAAACACTTTTGTTGACCTATGCCTGTGTTGAATGCACGCGAAGCCCACTTATGATTTTTGTTTGTCAACGCAGCATAAAACTATATCAAGTGAATATGTGACCCGCCACCACGAAATGAGTCGTAATGTCCCTGACCCGATTTCCCGCTATTCGTGAAAATTGTCGGGTGGCATAGTCGGGTACATAAAAACCATAACTCGGTGACCAATCGTCCGATTCACATGTTATTTGCACCATTAAAATGGGTTTTCTTTCTAGTTTCTGCTGATATCAATATCTCAATATGTCCAAAAAGTGACTTTAGACTCATTTTGAAAATTGTCGGGTGGCGTGGTCGGGTACCTGTGTGGGGTCCCCAGTTTCTATAAACCATAACTCGGTGACCAATCGTCTGATTCACATGTTATTGGCGCCATTGAAAAGGGGTTTCTTTCTAGTTTCTGCTGATATCAATATCTCAAAATGTCCAAAAAGTGACTTAAGACTCATTTTGTGGTGGCGGGTCACATATGCGCAACTTCATTTGCAGGACTTCCATGTTCTACAAAAGAAAACTATGCTCACAACAGGTAATTTTTTGTCATACCTTCTTCTGAAGGAAAATTTACAGGTAAGTAACATAATAATAGCTTGTGGACCTGACAGTTTGTTTGTTCATGCTGCTATGAATTCTAAAAAGAACAAAATACTCATCAGGATTCTATTATGGACCTAAGATAAAAACGCAAAACAAAACCACACAGGCAGAACACACACGTCTAGACAATAGAAGTAGTTCCAGCTTGCATCTTTTTTTGCTCACATGCGAGGCAAAAGTGAGTCTATGTTCTGGGCCAGCGGTCATCCGTCCATCTGCCATTGTTTGTCCGCCGTCGTCCTTGGTAAACTTTAACGTTGGCATTTTCTCAGAACTTGGCCCAAGGATACTTTGTGGCAAGACCTTTCTAACATACCAGTTTGAGTGATCTCCCTTAAAGGTGAAGGTCACAGGGGATCAGGAAATAGGTACAAAAATTGAAATATTTTGACAAAATACTATTCACAACTTCAAACCCAAACTTAGTATAAAGATACCTGATGGTAAGACCTTTCTATGCATACTAATTTGGTTGATCCCTCTGAAAGGTCAAGGATCACAAGAGCACAGGTCAAAAATAGCCATATTTTGACAAAAGCTGTTTTTTTTTCTCAAATACTAGTCAGGGGCCCTTGAGGATCTATAACTCTTGCAGCTAGGTTGTGTTCAATTTATCTTAGCAGTGAAGGGGTTAAACCATAAGCCGGCCTATATAAATACGCACACAGTACCAATGAGTCATTTGAATCCTAGCCGACATTGTGGAAGCATAGCACCACCCGCTCTGCAGCTAAACTGAAGGTGCACCTTTGGGATCCGACCCTTTACATGTGCAAACAGCATTCATGTGTATTAGCCCATGTGAGCTGCAGAGACTAGTGAGAATATGTACCTGCCGTATTGCTGGCCAGTGCCATTCACACTGCTGCACACTGATTATTCACGACCACTATAGCGTTAGCAATCAAGAGAGACAACCAGTGTGGTTCTCAGACTGAGGAAAGTTGCCCACGGTTTATCCTTTGGCTGAAACACAAATTAACTTACTCTTAATTAGGTAAAATCTGCAGTATCGGGGGCATCCGTTAGAAACCCAATCAGTCACAGTCACAGAACTGCTCATGCGCTTTTCACAAAGGGAATTTCGTTAAATATGTGCAGAAGCAAAAACTCCAACATGTCAAACGTTGCTGCTGTCAGAAACACAAGTTCACAATTGCGTTGTTTGCTCAACTGACAGCAGAAGATGCAAGACTTTGCGTAAAGCAGATTGCTGGTGCATTGGAAGGTTATTATAATTGTTTGTTGAGGAAGTATTGTAGTCATGATTAGGCGCCAAAGTTAACCCATTTAACCCCACTGGCGCATTTCAGAGGTGTTACCTAATGACTATGTACCACTTACAGGAGATGTATTGACCATGATAATGCAAGGTTAGTGCCAGATTAGCTTGGCGCCTGAAGACGCCAAGCTAATTGTATTGACCATGATAATGCAAGGTTAGTGCCAGATTAGCTTGGCGCCTGAAGATGCCAAGCTAATCTGGCACTAACTTTGAATTATCATGGTCAATACATCTCATGCTTTAGGGTGCTGGGGCTAAATGGGTTAAGACCGAGCAAACTCAAAGCAGGCAAAACACACAGGGAGGGAGTGACTGTACTCCACTGAGTGTGCATAAGGTAAGGCTATCACACAGCAGCGTAGATGACCATGAGAATGGAATTTTGCTCTGCATGTTCAGTTGGCTGCGAATTTGGGGCAAAATCAACATTTGCTATCCTTTCCTAGCAGCAAATCAAATGACAGTTATTGCATTCTAAAACACCCAAATCACAGTGTTGTCAGTATTACTTTAAATTTTAACTGGTTTTTTTTTTCTGGAGTTGTTACCAGTGCTGTGGAATGACTTGTGTATTACTGGTATGAAGAGACATATATTTAACCCATTTGTGCATGCAGATGCTGATACTGTATACAGTACAGGTGAGCTTCATGCACAGAGGGGTTAAAAGTTGTCTCTTTAATTACAATTTTTTTACAGTCGACTTCATGTGCGTCGAGGTTGGATATATATATATATATATATATATATATATATATATATATATATATATATATATATATATATATATATATATATATATATATATATATATATATATATATATATAAACCAAAAGAAACACGATGCTTTTTCTTCAGAGCCCTCAACCACCAGTTTTCAATGCGGCTTCTCTTGTAACAGACATCTTTATAATATAACAACAACAACAGTTCCCAGAGTCCCGAGGCACTTTGTCATGCATCCAAAGTGTGTGAACAATTGGTGAATGTACCTACTTAACTCATTCTAGACGAACGGCATCCAGATATACGGCTTAAGCTGCGTATCCGGATGCTGTTCGTCTAGAATGAGTTAAGCAAATGCAATTGTTTCCTGGTGAGACAATAAAAGTATGAAACTACTAGTATTATTAATAAGATTGTCAGCACATTCTGTTTATTTTTTAGCTACTACTTTCCCATCAACTTTATGGAGGGCGTGCACGTGGACCTGGTTCAGTTGGTGCAGTTCATGAAGTTCAGCACTTTGGCAAACTTTGAAACCTACGTCGCCAGGCTGGAAAAGATCCCCAAAGTGGTATGTTCCCAATGAGCAATAGGCGCTTGGGCTGATGTTTGCTGCAGTTGCAGCACATAGCTATGCTCAGGCACTCACAAACCAGTTAGGTGAGGCTAGCTCTGGCAGAAGTTTGTCTGTCCAGCGCTGAGTGATTCCCCTTGGTTTATGCTCAGGCAGACTTCAGTGAATGTTGGCCAGAGGGTGTTGTAACTCTTTGCGTGTCATTAGTGGTTTGTTTTTTCAAAATACATTACCGATGGCATTACTATCTGGGAATACACTCTATTGCCTATAGATTTCAGCAAAATTGTGTGTAGCACACAACTGGGGAGGAGACACCGGGGATCCAAGCACTATGACCCCGGGTGGCCTCCCCTTACTACCCTATCCCGGCGAGCACAGGGCGACCTCGTCAGTTTCACTCATAGCTCGACCGGGGACGGTCGAGTTTTTGCCTTTCTCCGTTCTACGGGTTTCAGTGGTTTTTGACTGTGGGCTTGAATTGGAGTCTTCGATTCAGCCCTGGACTCACTACATTCGTGGTTTTTCCTTTGACAATTGGACTCATTGTGACCTGTGCGCCGACCGGTTTTACCGGCTCTGACTTGTGAGTTCACCCTTGGCTTGGCCTTGGGGTTCGACGACGCACGTGACTTGTGCCCGGCTGGTTTGTGCAAGGTGGACTTTCTTCGCCGGCGTAGCTGGTTTAGGGCCTTATGGCTGCTTCGGTGTCGAAGACTTGCCGCCGTGCGGGGACTTCCAGTGGCCGGTTGATGCACTCGACTCTTGCTTGCCGTGTTCGGGCTGTGCTTCGGACGGAACGTGTGATGGTGGCGCCGCTTGGACGGAAGACCGGTGTTCGCGCAGGTGGGACTTCTTCAGGCGTGACCGGTCCCCTCGCCCGCTTCGGTCTCCACGGGATCCTCCACGGGTGGACGTACTTCCCTCGGCGCATCGGGCTTTCCGGCCCACAGGTAAGTCCCCTTCTTGTACCGTTACCTCGCAGGTTCTCCCTCCCCTCTCCGAGTCTTCGGAGCAGGGTAGGCGAGTTTCGGAGTCACGCTCCCCACGCTCTGCTTCGTTAGCGCGTGGCTTGAGCCCATTTTGGTTCCCACCCCCCGCTCTGCTTCGGGCGAGCGGTCTGGGAGAGATGAGCGTTCGTCGGCCACCCCCGGCTCTAGGTCTCCGGAGCGGGGACGGGTGACGGAACGCAAGCATAAGAAAGAGAGTAAACGTGATAAGAAATGCTCTCGCTCACGCACCGAGGTTTCGGAACGTGACTCGAGACCGTTAGTAATGCTGCCTCCCCGCTCTGTATTTTCCGAACGGGCAAGGCATGCTTCGCTTTCTTCCCCCCCCCCCCCCCCCCCCCCCCCCCCCCCCCCCCCGCCCGTCTCGCCTGGGCGGGCCCGGGGTGTGGTTGACTCTCGCCCCCCACGCTCCGAGGAGTCGGAGCGGGGGTCGCGTGCACATAATGGTCCCCTCCCCGCTTCGCTTCGCCTGAGCGGGCTTGGCGTGACCGTAGACTGTCCCCCCCCCGTCTCGTATCGACCGGACGGGCCCGGTGTGACTTGGACCCCTCGCCCCCCCCCCCCCCCCCCCCTCGCTCCGAGGCTTCGGAGCTGGGGCAGCGGGCTCATAAATCGTCCCCTCCCCGCTCCGCCTTTCCTGAGCGGGCTTGGCGTGACCCTAGACTGTCCCCCCCCCCGCCTCGTATCGACCAGGCGGGCCCGGTGTGACATCGCGCGTCCTCCACGGTCCGACACATCGGACGGGGGGCCGCGTGCCCGGTATTTGTCCCCTCCCCGCTCCGCCTTTCCTGAGCGGGCTAGGGGAGACTATTGGCGGTCCCCCCCCCCCCCCCCCCCCCTCGCACCGGTTCTCCCGGGCGGGCCAGGGGTGACCAGGCCACTTCCTCGGTATTCCGATCGCGGTTTGTCGCTCACGTCGGCTGCCGCGTGCGGATCCCGACTTCGAGGTGGACCGTCGCTTTGCCACGGTCCCTCCGTCGCCGCGGCGCGCCTCTTTGCGTGCGTCGCGGGCGGCTGCGTCTACCTCGCGCGCGGCGGTGCGGCACTCTCGTAGCCGCTCGCCCCTTTCGTCTTTGCCGCGAGAAGATCAGTTTGGAACGGACGTCCTCAGCCTTCATCCGTCGGACTCGGCCTCGGCGATCTTCTTGCAGGACTCGGCGGCGGGTTCTCCTTCCCGCCTTTTTCCGCTGTCGCGTCGGCCTCCGCCTCGTCAGACGTTGCCGGCCCTTCGCTCGGATCACAGTCGGTCCACGCTATGGGTGAGGCTTCAAGGCTTATCGCCAAGTCCCTACCGCCCGACGTCTGTCCGCCTTCGCCTCCTCCGAAGAGACAGGCTTCGGCCATGGTCGACGCGCAGAGGCAAGTCCAGCGCCGCAAGTCCCTCCCGCAAGCCGGCTTCCGGGACCTCACCGATGCTTCTCCGCCCAGCTGCGTAACGACGCTTTCGGCGACACGGGATACTTTACCGCCGCTCGATCGCCGGTGGGAATCAACTTAAGCTTCCGCCAGGCCTAGTACGCTGGACACTCTCAAGCCTTCGCCTTACCTTTTCCAGCGGTGGATGTGGCGGCCTTACTACAGGCGGGCGGCCGCAGGCTCGTCCAGAACTCGTGGCCTCGGCCTCTCGACAGGATCGCCTCCTTAGCGCGGAACTCGCTGGCGTGCTCGGGTTTGGAACTGGCTACCCAGGCAGCACTGCAGTGCCTACAGGATACGTGGGACCTGGAGGCTCAGTCCCCGCTTCGTGACGTGCAGTCCATCCTGATAGCGGCCAACCGGTCCGCCTACCATTCTTCCGCCACCGCCAGGGCAGCGGCTGCCAAATGCGACCTCTGGAGGAGGGATACCCTTTTGCGCCTCTGCTCGGACCTTCCCTTGTCAGTGAAGACCCAGCTCCGTCACGCCCCCTTAGGGGGTCCTCAGCTGTTCGGCGACACTTGGCACACCTTTAAGGAATCTTCCAAGGACTTGTGGCCCAAGCCTGCATCTAACCCAGCCTCGACCCGCTTTCGCGCCCCCCGCACGGCGGGGGTCGTGCCCAGCGGTCTTTCAGGCCCTCCTTCTCTACAGTCGGATCTTCACGAGGTCGGGCCCGTCCATTCCAGGCTACTCAGGCCGGCCCCGCCCCTCGCCCTTCTTGGCCCCGCGGTACCCGTAGATCGGGCCGCGTTCGGGCTCTTTGACTCGCCCCCGCCTCCGTCCCCGCGTCATTAATCGGGCCTCCCGTCGGCGGGCGGCTGTCGCTCTTCAGCGATCTTGGAGATCGCTGTTCCCGGACGACCCCTGGATTCTTTCCACCGTTACCGCAGGCCTGCAACTTTCGTTCCTGTCGCCTCCGCCTCTTCGCTGAGCACCCATGTGGACCCAGGAACCGCTCGACGGCACACAGGCGGACGCTCTGCGCGGGGAAGTGGCGACCCTCCTCACCAAAGCGGCGACAGAGGTGGTTTTGCGGCAGGACTCTCCGGCGTTCTACAGCCGACTCTTCTAGCTCCCAAACCAGGCGGCAAGTGGCGTCCAGTTATCGACTTATCAGCTTGGCCTCGATTCAGGATGCTTGGCCCCTCGATTCAGGATGCTTGGCCCCTCGATTCAGGATGGAGACGGCCAGGACACTCCGTGCGGCCCTCCGGCCGATGGACTTTGCGATCAGCCTCGATCTGTCAGACGCCTATCTGCACGTCCCGATTCATCCGTCGTTTCGCCGGTACCTTCGGTTTGACTTGGGGGGATCGTCTACCAGTTCTGCGCCCTTCCTTTCGGCCTCAACATCAGTCCGTGGGTGTTTACAAGACTGCTCGACGCCGTGATAGCCAATTTCCGTCAGCGCTCCTTGAGCCCGGCCTCCAATTACTTGGACGACCTTCTACTGCGCAACCTGGTCTCCGCAGCCCTCCAGACGGACAGGGATGCCCTGCTTTCCCTTCTGCGTCGTCTAGGTTTCCTACTCATTGGGGAAATCCGTTCTTCTCCCTCTCGACGGTTTCTACATCGGGGGATGGAATTCCTGACCGACCTCAACCTTGCCCGCCTGCCTCTGGCCAGGCGACAGAAGATGGTCGACTTAGCCACTTCGATGGGGATGGGATCCTCCTTCACCGCCAGGGTCTGGCTTCAACTCCTGGGCCTCCTCAGGGCGGCGGCGGACCTGCTTCCCTTGGGCAGACTTTATGCTCGGCCTCTCCAGCTACGTCTCCTTCTTCACTGGCGACCCTCGGGCGCTCTGTTGGATCTAGTACCTGTCACGCCTCGGGCTCGTCCTCACCTCGAGAGGTGGGCGGACCTCGCTTGGCTGGCTTCGGGGGTGCCCTACACTCCCCGCCGCCTCGGTGGTCTCTCTGTACAGAGGCGAGCCAGGCCGGCTGGGGCGCGCACCTGTTACTGGATTTCTCTCGGCCTCGGGCGTTGGCTTCGGGAGCTGTTCGGGAATCACGTCAACTGGCTGGAGCTGAAGGCAGTTGGATTGGCATTCGACGTTGGCAGGAGACCTTGGCCAATCAGGACGTCCTCGTGCTCTCCGACAACTCGACGGTGGTGGCTTACATACAGAATCAGGGTGGCACTCACTCGCCCTCCCTTTGCATTCTTCGGTGCCACCTTCGCCTCTGGTGCAGGGATCGAGGCATTGCCCTATGAGCCCGCCACATCCCTGGCCACCTCAACGTGAAGGCGGACGCCCTGTCTCGTCGCGGACAGTTGCTCCACACGGAGCGGTCCCTACGCCCGGATATTTTTTGCCTGCTCTGCTCTCACTGGGAAACGCCGCTAGTGGATCTGTTTGCCACCAGATGAAGCAGCCAGCTCCCGGTCTACGTCTCGCCAGTCCTGGATCCACTCGCTTGGGCAGTGGACGCGCTCCCCATTCCTTGGGTCGGCCGGATTGCTTACGCCTACCCCCCGGCAGTCCTCGTTCCGAAGGTACTGCGGAAGCTTCTGGGATGCTCGGCGGTCCTCCTGCTGGTGGCCCCCTTCAACTGGACCAAGAGCTGGACCACGGACCTCCTCGCGCTTGCGACGGACCCTCCTCTGGAGCTTCCTACCCCTTCCACGATGCTCAAGCAGCCCCGTCAGCGGCTTTTCCATCCGTGCCCCGTACGCCTCCGCCTACACGCTTGGAGGTTGTCCGGCACGCCCGCGCCGCTAGAGGTTCTCGGATGCAGCAGTGGCGGCAATTGCAGCAGCCCGCAGACTCTCTACAAGGAAGGTGTACGAAGGCACGTGGAGGGTCTTTCAGACCTGGTGCACCTCCCATGGGCACCCTCCCACTAACCTAGCCTCCCACCAACTGGCGGAGTTCTTCCTGTGGCTCTTCGACGACCGGGGCTTAGCCCCGGTCGCCATCAAGGGCTACCGCGCTACGTTCGCGGACATCTACCGTCACCGGTGTCTTCCGGACCCAGGCGCCTGCAAGGATCTGTCGAATTTCTGGCTCACTTTGAACTCCAACGTCCGGTTTCACGTTCCCTAGTACCCCGGTGGGATCTTGCCTGGGTACTGACGTGGTTGAATACGGACCGGTTGAGCCCCTCCCCTTGGCTCGGTTCTCAGACTTGACCCGGAAAACCTGTTTCCTTCTGGCTCTCGTTACAGCGTCCCGAGTCAGCGAGCTTCACGCGCTCTCGATGCTCCCAGCCTGTTTGCGGTTCGTTCCGACGGCTCTGCGCAGAGGCTCTCCGATCCGTCCTTCCTGGCCAAGAACCGCCGCCCGCGGCGGCTCCTCAGGTGCTAACGATACGGCCCCTCTGTGGAGCGGACCTCTCCCCTGGATCACGGCAACAGGACCCAGTGCGGGCGCTAAAGATTTACCTGCGCCGCTCTCAGCCGCAGCGCCGGGGGCGCTCGCGCCTCTTCTTACCTTGTCCGCGGGCAGACGCCACATCTCGGCCCAGATCGTGTCATCCTGGCTGCGGTGGGTGATTAGGTCAGACTACCTAGACCTCTCCCCACGCGGCGCTGAGCCTTTACAAATCCGGGCGCATGAAGTGAGAGCAGTAGCCACCAGTCTAGCCCTGGACCGCAACTGCTCGGTCAAAGATATTTTGGCAGCGGGTGGCTGGCGCTCAGACTCCACTTTCGCACGCTTCTACCTTAAGAGACCTATCCGGCTGACGTGACTCCCTGGCACGGGTGGGCGACATCTCCGCGGCCCAGCACTCCCTCCGTGCGCTGCTGGCGTCTTAGGCACATCATAGCTGAAATCGTCGGGAGTTCTCTCTCGAGGGGGCCGGCGGAGTGGTTGGGTTGTGGTTAGATACGGCACCCTCCGCCTGTTCGCCATTCTCCCAGATAGTAATGCCATCGGTAATGTATTTTGAAAAAACAAATGAATTTTTTTTCTAAAATGTATTTTTTTGAAAAATACTTACCGATGGCATTACTCGAATGGCCCTCCCGCCTGCCCCGCTTGCCTCTTGTGGCTATGTGTGAAACTGACGAGGTCGCCCTGTGCTCGCCGGGATAGGGTAGTAAGGGGAGGCCACCCGGGGTCATAGTGCTTGGATCCCCGGTGTCTCCTCCCCAGTTGTGTGCTACACACAATTTTGCTGAAATCTATAGGCAATAGAGTGTATTCCCAGATAGTAATGCCATCGGTAAGTATTTTTCAAAAAAATACATTTTAGAAAAAAAATTCATTTTTGTCACGACAATAACTGCTACCAACACTCGAAGGGTTAGTTACTGGTTTGTGACAAAAAAGGCAAAAGGCAGCCCATATTTCCCCTTGTCAGACAACAAAATTACTACAAAAGAGTTAAAACTGTGTGAGTGGTAGCTAGATGAATTTATCAAAGATTTGCACGCACATATAATTTTTATGAGTCTGTCTCAAAGGTGATTTTTCTTGGGGTGGTAATGTACAGCTCCTATATTTCTTAACTGGAAGCAAATTAACAGGTCATCTTGGATCACTTTATTTGGTATATATATCTAAAGAGCTATATTTAGCAGAAGAAACATGCACAGAGTAGTTACATATGATAGACAGCCGTGCTGAAAAATTGATGGAAATGTGGCATATTTTCCACTTGGAGAATGGGACACGACATTGGTCAGGCAAACTGTCAGTTTACCTCACACAGAAAAGTGCTGATGCAGTTGTACCTGTTTTGTTTCTAAAGTTATTGATTGCTCTTTTTATCTGAACGTGTAAAAGCAGTATTGGGTGCTTTAATTTGTAAAAAAAGACAACTTCGAAAAAAATGTACATACGATCATGACAAACGTTGTTCGGTGCAGGCTCTCCAATGTAATCAAGAGTGCATCACTTCTGTGTGCACTCTATGAGTCGGCTGATCAGTGTTGAGGAAATAGTGATTCATATACATGTGGAACATCGGAGAACTGCAAAACTATTCATGGATGAGGCTGTTTCAAAGTTGATGTAGGTCTGACTTTGTCCATTTGGGTACTTAGAACTTAAGTTTGCATCTGCATGCATGTCCGAGATGGGAGTCCAAATGGCTGTGAAAAAGAAAGCTGGAATCTCTGGTGAATGTTACATCACCAATTTGCCCCACAAATGGCGCTTCCAAGGGGAGATAAACTTGTTTACTCAGATTCCTTAATTTTGCCTTGTGTCAGGATTGTGACATTGTCACGGTCGTAACAAATTGTTGCATAAGTTGACAAGTAATCGATTAACCCTTATCATTCCGAATACACCAATGTGTGAAATATAAGTTTGATTAAAATAGTTAACGCTAGGATGAAACAACCAACCTCAGGGAGACTGAAAAGATCAAGCTTTGTGAAGGAGACGAGAGCACTGCAGAGAAAACACCAGGCAAAGCTGCCTGCGCAGGTAGAGGCTCTGAATCCTGCTAGCGACCTTCCACCTTGGGAAAGTAAGCCAGAAAACATCACCATCTCTTCCACGGTACCCTACATCACCACCAGAGATGAGCACAGCACTGTGAGCAAGAAAGCCCTGACACTGGCCATGCTCGAAGAAAAGTATCCCCAGGAAGCATGGATACGGGCATACACCGATGGATCAGCCACAGATGCAGTTCAGGATGGAGGGGCTGGGGTGTACATTCAGTACCCAAACGGAAAATGGCAGGCAGAGGCAGTACCAACAGGCCTTCACTGCACAAATTACAGAGCTGAGGTGGAAGCCCTGGTCCACGCAGCTAACACCCTTAGTGGCACTGCAGACCCTGATGCCCAGATTGTCTTCCTTACTGATGCCATGTCTGTCCTTGAGGCAGCAACAGCAAGCAAACTGCCACGTCTACAAGAGGCACTGCAAAACATCAAGTGCACCAGACTGGTGCTGCAGTGGATCCCTTCACACTGTGGCATCTACGGCAATGAAGAAGCTGACAGAATGGCAAAAGCGGGCGCAGAGAAAGAACAAGATGAAAATGGAGTCAGCTTCACAGAGATGAAGACCATCATTAAGTCTGTGTACAGACCACCACAACGGCCCATAGACAGTTACCATCAGCTGTCCAGACAAGAGCAGGTGACCATCTTTCGTCTGAGGACCGGGCACAACCGACTCAATTTCCACCTGCACAGACGCTTCCACCTCGTGCCATCTCCCCTGTGCCCTTGTGGAGAAGCAGAGCAGACCACAGAGCACATCCTCCAGGACTGTGGGAACCACCAGCCGCTGAGGGAGGAGATATGGCCGAAGCCCGCCACTCTACAAGAGAAACTGTACGGGCCTGTGGAGGCACTACAGAAGACCACAGATTTCATTTTGAGAGCCAAACTCCAAGTGTGACGGCGTTCGAGAAGAAGAAGAAGAAGAATTAAAATAGTTCAAGGATAGTGCCAGAATAGCTTGGCGCCTAGTGGCACCAAGCTATTCTGGCACTACCCTTGAACTAAAGCCATTGGTCTATATCCTTATCTGTAAGTACTGTAGCGTGCATGTGGCAGTGTACAAATTTGAAGCTTTTAGCCTCAGTATGATATGGGTTAAAGAACTGTCTGTTGGATTGGATCTTAGCTTAGTCAAAATTCTGAGTAGTATTAACTGACTGATTTCTCGAGCTGTTTCAAAGCTTAAGAGTACATGCAAGGTCAAACGGTGGTGCTGGACCAAAAACCTGTTTTGGTCCATGTCATGGTCGATCATAAAACAAGTTGTTCCATACTTATTTATGATCAGAATTAACCATCTGCAAGGAAAACGCTTTACTAGATTGCCATGTTCTGGAGTGCAGGAACAATTGCATATGATCTTGACATGAACAGATGAAGAGGATCAGAATAAAATTGAATGAGATTCTTCAGTCAGTCAATAACATTACAGTGTACTTCACTTTCGTAGTGACATCATGGCCACTTGTAATATAATAAACTATGAAGCTGCGGATCGCTCCATGGCCTCATCGTAACTCCACACTTTGAAGGGCACTCAACAATTTGACAGTGTGCGAGGCCTGAAAAAAAATGCTCTTCAACTTCAGACAAGGAAACTGTCATGTTTCCGTCCTGCACTGGAGAAGCAGGCTGTGAACATTCTGGCTCTGTGGATGATTGAAAAAATGACCAGTTAATTTAACAAAAGCTACACAGCCCGCAACAGCATCCAGTTCTGCATCAAATTCAGCAGCATCCCCATCCCTATTGACATTGGTGCTACAACAGTTGCCGTCAGGACCACCCTCTCCATCAGCTGCTGATGCTTTAGCATCAATCACCTTCACGCCCTTTTTCAGCATCACCATTTAACCACCACCACCTCACCCAGCCCCACCTTCACCATCCCCACCTCCACCTGGATCTCGGATACCAAGAACTGTTTTCTTCAGACGCCTACATGGAGAGCTGCGTCGCTGCAAAACTTTTCCAGAGTTGCAAGATGTTGTGGCCAGCAATCTTGCTGAGGTTGAAATCTATTCCATTCCTCTCCGCACTGTGGTTGATCTTCGGGGATGTGTTGACAGACATGCTTTGAGTGCCATCAAATCTTTTCCCACTGGCAGCTGAATCAGATGGAAATTGCTGACCGAGACACATGAGTATTAAGTGAAAGACGCTGAAATCTCAGTTTGGTGCTAGAGAGTCCTAGCTATACACAAATTGTAGATTCAAATTGGTGTCAGCAAGAGGCATAGATCCTCACAACTGTGGGGGATCTTGAGAATCTGTGTGTCTCCTGCATTTGGATCTTGTTCACTTTTACCCCTGTGGCTGTTGGTAGTGCTTTTTGTCTTATGATTCCAGCAGGAATTGTCACGATAAAAAGCGCTACTAGCTAAAGGCTTAACCCATTACATCCTGAGGCTGATTTTCTTTTTAAAAAATTGCATATTGTCCTATGAAGGCTAAATTACAGATTAGGAGACACATCAAGCATTTTAGTTCAACGGTGGGGCCAGAATAGCTTGGCGCCAACAGGCGCCAAGCTATTCTGGCACCACCCTTGAACTATCATAGTCAACTTTATTTCAAGCATTGGGTATACCAGGATGAGAAAGGTTAATCGTAAGGCTAGTTCAGCGCTTTCACCTACTGCATGCAGCTGTAAGAGTACCTGCCTTTATTATAGTTTATGTTGGTCAGGTGGAGCAAGTACAGGACTGTCTACAAAAGGGTGTTGATTCCAAAATGGTGATGCATCGTTACAGTGTGGTAAGTGTGTCTTGATTGTTTCTCATGTTGAGTATCAGTCCATAGCGCTTTTTGTCAGATAATTCCTGCAGCCAAAGGGTTAAATAAATACTGGTAGTTATTATATGAATGAGCCTTTTTTTTTTTTTTTTTTTTTTTTTGGGGGGGGGGGGGGGGGGGTAAACAGTGGCCCCAGGGGTAATATTTTTGGCTCACATGCAATAGCAAAAGCGAGTCTACTAATGGACCATCCGGCATGTCATCCGCTGTAAGCTTTAATGTTGGCATTTTCTCAGAGACTATTCAAACCTCAGACTTCCAACTTGGGCCAAGATTACTTGGTGATAAAATCTTTCCAAACATACCAATTTCAATGACCGCTCTCAAAGGTCAAGGTCACAGGGGGTCCAGAAAGGAGTAAAAAAAAAATAGTCATATTTTGATACAAATAGTTTTTCCTCATACTAGTTTCAACTTTACACCTAAACCTGGTACAGAGATGCCTGATGGTGGTAAGACCTTTCTATGCGTATTAATTTGGATGACCCCTTGAAAATTCAAGGGTCAAAAACTCAGCAAATGTGTGAAAAATGCCAGTTCTTGATAGTAGTTTTTAATTAACGTTTTTTGCCAACTTTTCAGTCAGATTTGTTACAAAGGTACCTGATAAGACTTTTCTATGCATACTAATTTACTGGTCATGGGGCATCCAGAAAGGGGTAAAAAAAATAGCCATATTTTGACAACTGTTTTTTCTCAAATGCTATTTTCATCTTCAACCCCAAACTTGGTATAGAGATACCTGATGATAAGGCCTTTCTATGAATGCCAGTTTTTGATAGAATTGTAGTTTTTATCAAAGTTTTTGCAAACTTTTCAATACAATTTGGTATAGAGGTAGCCGATGATAACACCTTTCCATGCATACTAATTTAGTCGATCCCTCACAGAAGTCAAGGGTCACGGAGGGTCTTCAATTTTTTTTAAATGCATACATTTTGAGAAAACGCAGTTTTCGCTTGTACAAAAGCCAACCCTTTACTTATGTTTAGACACTTGAACACTTGCTCATTTCAGTGACCTGTTCGGAAGGTAAAGGTCACACTATTAATATGGATTGGTCATACACGTGCTTTATACGTCATACAAGGGCTTTCTTGTTCTTGATAGTATTGACTTTAACCATTTAGCCCCAAGGTCCCATTTCTCAAATTTTGGAGGTGTTGCCTAACGACTATGTTCCAGTTGCAGGAGATGGATTGACCATGATTATTCAAGGGTAGGGCCAGATTAGCTTGGCGACTTCAGGCGCCAAGCTAATCTGACCCTACCCTTGAATTATCATGGTCAGGCCATCTCCTGCTGTACGGATCCGGGGCTGAAAGGGTTAAATGAACCCACACTGTCTGATTTCAGGAAGAGATCCCTAAACAGCTGGAGGAGATGATTTCTACACCTGTGGAAAAACATCCTTTCATGTTGCCATTTACTGCAGAGGACAAAGAAGTTTCAGATGATGATTTGTAAGTTCGTTCTGAGTGACTGCAGGCTATGACTGTTCAGCACCATCGTGGTGGCCTTGATCTTACGTCTTCCCTTTGTTGACCGTGTAGCACCATCATGGTGGCGCACCGTCATCATCAAAATGCGTTTAACTTGGGGATGGTTTTGTTATGTGTGTTTCAGTTGTATGTGTGTGTGTAGATTAAATTCGTTTAAAGGTAGTGAGATTCTGCATACATACATTTTTTGTAACGCACTTAGAGCCCACTGCTCCTGGGGATTCAGCATGATATAAATGCTCTTTATTATTATTATTATTATTATTATGAACTGTGTTTTGTAGGGTCATTTGTTTCTTCAAAAACTTTACCGATGGTATTACTGATAGGAAGATATACTTAGCCTGCCAATTTCAGTCTCCAAAATTGTTGTGTGTTGCTACACAAACCAGGGACGTACTTCTAGCCAGCAGATACCCCATCCCATGAGTGGCCTCCCTTCCTCCAGATAGCCTCCCTTCCCGATCTCGCGAGAGGGCGTTATTTCCAAGTTCATTCTTAACTGCCATTTTTGTCGGTTTAGTTTTTACGGTCTCCGTATTTCTCCTTGTATTTCTCATTCGTTTTACCGGTCTCGAACTTCCCCGATGGCCAGGTAAGGCCTCGGACATTGTCTCGCCCGGCGATTACTGCCTTTTGGGGCAATTTCCGTGGAATTACGGCGTTTCTGGCCTTTTCTTTCGACTTCGTATTCGGTCGTTACATCGGTCATTCCAACGGTTGCCCGAGTGGCCTTCGGGGCCCGACCCGCGCGGTATCCCCTATTTGCATGACTTGTTGCAGTGGTCAACTACGAACGTGCACCTCCTGCGGTGAATTCCAGTGGCCGTCAGATTCGCATTCGCGCTGTCTTCCGTGCTCGGGCTGCGCTTCTGACAGAACCTGCACTACTTGCGCTGCCTGGGAGGAAGACCGCTGGTCGCAAATGTGGAGCTTTTACCAGCGCAAGCGCCCCACTCCTTTTTCTGCACCAGTCCCACCAGCCCCTCCCAATTCGGCCGCAGTCGACGAGTCTTCCCGTTCTCAGTCCCCGGACTACGTTCGCTCCCCCAACCTTCCCTCCCATGTCCCTGTTCGAGGGCCCTTACACGTCTCTTCTTCTGTCTCAATGGACAAGGTTACAGACGCTGTCCCTTCAGTGGAGGGAGGTAAGTTTGTTTCCTCTCATACACGCTCTCCGGACATCAGTTTACTATCAGTCCCTCGCACCCGATCTACGAAGACGGGTCAATGGCGGATCCATACCGCCCTACCTCAGGGGACGGGACACTGGTATCCGATTGCCTCTACCTCGATTCACGATCAGTCCGACATGGCCTTGCTCCCTTCCGCCTTTTCACATACGCGCCACCATAGATTGTCACGTCATGACTCTGTGCACGGCTTGGCGAGGCCACAGGTGTTCACTAGCGTCCCGGTTGGTACCCGGTCACTGCGCTGCACCCCGGCATTTCCCCGGTCTCCGCGCTTACACCGTTCTGATACTGTTCCGCATAAGCGTCGCTATCGTCCGTCACTCCCTGACACTTTACACGGCGCAGGTAGGCTCCCGGTGTCCCCTAGCGCCCCGGTCTGTCAAAAAACCCGGTCACCGCGCTGCGCCCTGGCTCGTCGCCAGTCTCCGCTCTCTCACCGTTCGATCAGTTGTCCACCTCAGCGTCGCCATAGTCCGTCCCTATCTGACACTTTGTACGACGCGGTGTTGCACACGGTACCCCTTAGCGCCCCGGTTTGTACCCGGTCTCCGCGCAGCGCCCCGGCTCGTCGTCGGTCACCGCGCGTTACACATTATCCACCTCAGCGTCGCCATAGTCCGTCCCTGTCTGACACTTTGTACGACACGGTGCCACATAGCGCCCCGGTTTGTACCCGGTCTCCGCGCAGCGCCCCGGCTCGTAGCCGGTCACCGCGCGTTACACATTATCCGACTCAACGTCGCCATTGCGAGTCTCTTCATGGCCCTCTGCCCGGCGCGGCGAACTCTGCGGTGTCCCATTGCGCCCTGGCGGGTAGCCGGTCTCCGCGCAAACACCGTTCCGTCCTTCACAAAAATACGACTGCACTTCACCATCGCTCCTTTCGTCCTGATCCTTCACTCGGCATGGCGGGCCCTTCAGTCCCCCCTAGCGCCCCGGCTCGTAGCGTTTCACCACACGTACATCGTTCCGGCGAACGTTCTTCTCGGCGCCTCTCTCGTCTTTCGAGTCTACTGCGTTCCCCTTCATCCTGGTATCTTCCACGTTCTTCTCGACTGGTCCCGGAGACTCATGCCGTCGACGTACTCAGTCTCTCCCCGGAAGATTCGACCTCCATTGTGGGTGTCTCTGGTGACCATCATGCTTCCCCGCTTTCCCTCTCCGCGGACTCTCCTTGTGAAGATTCGGGCTCTTCCTCCCGCGTCGCCCCAAATATAGAGACCAGGCGGTCGATCGAGGCGGCATCGGACCTTATTCAACGTTTCCTTCCTACGGATATTTGTCCTTCCGCTCCCCCTCTCAAGCATAAAGCTTCCGCTTCCGTGGACGCGCTCCTTCCTTCCAAGCGGATTAAATCTCTCCCTCCACCGCCGGGTTTCCACGATCTCTCTAATGCGTTCTCGGCCCACTTACCTCTCTCGCCACTTCTAAGGAACCGGTTTTCTTCTCGGATGCCAAGTGGCCCACGGGCATCGATATATGTTTCCGCCAGAGTTGGTATGCGGGCCACTCCCCGGCGTTTTCCTGTCCTTTGCCGTCACTGGATCCCGATGCGGAATTCCAGGCGGGTGGCCGCCGTAACGCCTTCTGTCGCGTTCCTCGGGGGGTGGATAAGACTGCTGTCCTCATCCGCAACACTCTAGCTTGCTCCGGCTTCCTCGATCTCGCAACACAGGCAATTGCTCGGGCGTTAGAGGATAATTGGGACCCTAACTCCTCTGCTCCCCTTCGGGAAATTCACTCTTTGGCTGTGGTGGCAAACCGAGCCTCCTATCACGCCTCCACCAATGCGATGGCTGCTGCCATCAATTGTGATTTAATTCGCCGGGATGCTGTGCTCGACGCGTGTGTGGGATTGCCTGATCCTGTTAAATCCAAACTACGCCAGGCTCCCATCGGTGGTACTTTACTTTTCGGCCCCGCCTGGCACGCTGTGCGGGAGTCGCACAAAGATATCTGGCCTTCGTCTCGCCCCTTCTCGCGCTTTCGTTCGTCCCGCAAGGTCATGGGTCGCGCCCTGCGGTCCTACAGACCCGCTCCTCGTCCAACCACCATTATGCCTTTCGGCGCTTCCCGTCCCAAAGCGTTTGGCCACACCCGCTCCCTTCCCCTCACCGCCCACACCCCCTCTTGGCCTGGTCGGGGCCGACGGCCCGGTCGGGGGAGGGCCCGCTGACTCTCTCCCGTCCATGCCCCCGCCACATTCGCTCGGGTCTCCAGTCGGCGGGCGGCTATCCCGACAGCGCGACTTGGCGCTCACTTTTCCCGGGCGATCCTTGGATCCTCTCAACAATTACGGCAGGGCTCCGACTCACTTTTCAGCGCCCTCCACCTCTGCGGCACTCACCACTTTGGACTCAGGTACCGCAGGATCCGGTCAAAGCTGCGGTTTTACAGGCGGAGGTGACAGCTTTACTTCAAAAATCTGCCACAGAAGTGGTCCTCCGTCACGACTCTGGCTTTCTACAGTCGCCTCTTTGTCGTCCCCAAATCGGACGGCTCTTGGCGTCCCGTGATCGATCTCTCCGCGTTGAACAAGTTTCTGGCCGCTCCGTCCTTCAGGATGGAAACTACGAAGGCCCTACGTACCGCGGTCAGGCCCATGGATTTTGCGGTCAGCCTCGATCTGGCCGATGCTTACCTACATGTTCTTATGCATCCTTCAGCCCGCCGTTACCTTCGCTTTGCCTTCCAGGGAGTGGTTTATCAGTTCAGGGCTATGCCATATGGTCTGAACATCAGTCCCTGGGTCTTCACCAGGATTATGGATGCAGTGGTCGCGCACGCCCGGCGGTCTTCTCTCAGTCCGACCTCGCACTACCTCGACGACCTACTACTCCGCAATCAGGCCGCGTCCCGCCTATCCACCGACCGAGACGCTCTCCTTCGCCTTCTTCACCGTCTGGGGTTCCTGGTCAACTTCGGCAAGTCCGATCTCTTACCTTCCCGCAGTTTCATCCACCTGGGCATGGAGTTTCACACAGATCTAAACCTGGTTCGCCTCCCTCAGTCTCGGATCGAGAAATTAGCGAAGCTAGCACTTCAGGTTTATCGAGCCCCGGACGCTTCTGCACGGACGTGGTTACAGTTGTTGGGCCTCATGAGCGCGGCGGCGGATTTGCTTCCTCTAGGTCGGCTCTACACACGTCCGATTCAATTACATCTCCTTCTCCTATGGCGCCCGTCTTTCGGGGATTTAGAGGCACAGGTCCCGGTATCTTCCTTGGTCCGGCCTTTTCTCCTCCGGTGGACGGAACCTCTCTGGTTGACCTCCGGGGTTCCCCTTTCATCGCCCCCTACCCTACCTGTCGATATGCACAGATGCCAGTCTCTCTGGGTGGGGTGCGCTTCTTCTCCCGGAGTTTCAGGAGACATCGGGCCTGTGGCCAGCGGAGTTGGTGGGAAAACACATCAACTGGCTGGAGTTGAAAGCAGTTTGGCTCGCTCTCATCGCTTTCGAGTCGCACGTGTCTCACCAGGAGGTCTTGGTCCTATCCGACAACTCGACAGTCGTGGCTTACATTCAGAAGCAGGGTGGAACCCGCTCTCCTTCCCTGTGCATCCTTCTGTTTCACCTTCTGGTGTGGTGCAGAGATCACGACATCAGTTTACGGGCCCATCACATCCCGGGTCGACTCAATGTGTTGGCGGACTCTCTGTCCCGTCCGGATCACATTCTCCATACCGAGTGGACTCTCCGTCCCGACATTTTTCGCATGATTTGTGCCCAGTGGGAGACACCCATGATCGACCTGTTCGCGACACGGTGGAATGCTCAACTTCCCCTATTTGTCTCTCCCTTTCCGGACCCGCTTGCGTGGGCGGTGGACGCTCTGTCCTTTCCTTGGGAGGGTCTCCTGGCCTACGCATACCCTCCCTCGATCCTGATCCCCAAGATTCTCCTCAAACTCCGCGGCTGCCACACGTTGCTGTTCTTGGTAGCCCCATTTTCCTGGACCAAGACCTGGACAACAGATCTTCTGGGTCTCGCCACGGATCCCCCGCTCCGGCTACCAACGCCGCGGACGATGCTGAAGCAACCACGACGAGACCTATTTCACCCTTGCCCGGAGAACCTCTTCTTACACGCCTGGAGGTTGTGCGGCGTGCCCTCACCGCTCAAGGTTTCTCGGATGCAGCGGTGGCGGCTATCGCTTCCGCGCGACGCTCTTCCACTCTGAGGGTTTATGAGGGGAAATGGAGGGTCCTACACGCTTGGTGCATTACTAGACAACTTTCCCCCACCACTTTGACTGTGCCGCAGCTGGCTGAATTCTTTCTGTGGCTCTTTCAGGATCAGTCTCTAGCACCCATTACTATTTGGGGATATCTATCTATGGTGGCCGATACATACCGCCATTTGGGACTGCCCGATCCCGGTTCATGCAAAGACCTCGCCGATCTTATGGCTCATTTTGACCTTCAGCGACCTGTCACGCGCTCCCTACTACCTCGCTGGGATCTCGCGTGGGTCTTAACATGGCTGAACACTGCCCGTTTTGAACCCCTGCATTTGGCGAGGTTCTCTGACTTGACTCGGAAAACGTGCTTCTTACTAGCTCTGGCCACTGCCTCTCGGGTCAGTGAACTCCACGCTTTCTCCGTACATCCGTCTTGCCTTCAACTTCGGGCCGACGGCTCTGTCCAACTCCTCACCAGTCCTTCCTTTTTGGCCAAGAACAGGCTCCCTTCCGCCCCACCTCAATCGATCACTATTCGTCCTTTGCGGAGCCCTAATATGCTCCCGGACGTACGCCAACAAGACCCGGTCAGGGCATTGAAAATTTACCTCCGTCGGTCTAAACCAATACGACGAGGTCGTTTACGCCTCTTCCTGCCCTTAGCTCCGGGCAGGAATGATATTTCGGCTCAGACGATTTCAGCTTGGCTCCGCGGAATCATCAGATCCGCATACAAGGACCTCTCGACAGAGGGAGCAACACGGTTGAGGATTCGAGCACACGAGGTCCGGGCTGTCTCAACGAGCGTAGCATTCGATCGCAACTGCGCCGTGCGGGACATTGTGGCGGTGGTGGGCTGGCGGTCCGAATCTACTTTCGCCCGCTTTTACTTCCGCGACCTCTCCGGCCAACGGCAGAACCTGAGACTAGTGGGTGACGTCGCGGTCGCGCAACACTCCCTCCCGGCGCTGGATGCGCCATAGGTAATTCTTAACTGAAATTGTCAGGAGTGTTCGCTTGACTGGGACCTAGCTAAGCAGTTACCCCATGGCTGCGCATTTGCCACGGCACCCTCCTCCTATTCGCCATTCTTCCTATCAGTAATACCATCGGTAAAGTTTTTGAAGAAACAAATGTATTTTTTCTTAAAATAAATTTTTTCGAAAAATACTTACCGATGGTATTACTCAGATTTCCCTCCCACCTTCCCCGCTTGCCGTCTGTCTGTTAAGATGGAACTTGGAAATAACGCCCTCTCGCGAGATCGGGAAGGGAGGCTATCTGGAGGAAGGGAGGCCACTCATGGGATGGGGTATCTGCTGGCTAGAAGTACGTCCCTGGTTTGTGTAACAACACACAACAATTTTGGAGACTGAAATTGGCAGGCTAAGTATATCTTCCTATCAGTAATACCATCGGTAAGTATTTTTCGAAAAAATTTATTTTAAGAAAAAATACATTTTAAAAATTTTTTTTTTTTTTTTTTTGCAACATTCCAAATTCAGTGAATGATAGCTGCATAGCAAACACTCAAACAATATGATGTCTGTTTATCCTGTGCACACCACATACATGTGTACGAAAATATATTAAATCTGGTCTACTGTTCACGCAAAAACTTAATGTAGGGGCCAGGAGTGGTAAAAAGCCTAAAATTAAGTTGGCTAGCTATTCTATTGTTAGTAGCCTGACAAAAAAATTTGTTTGGCTTGCAATAAAAATGTTCTTCTGATCTTCAAATGAGGTTGCTGGACTGTTTAAGGTGTTTCATGTCACCCAAAGCTTTTTGAAGTCACGAGCAACCCTTTTAAACCCCCCTGCGTGGTTAATGGAGTTAAAAAAAAAAAAAAATACTAACGTGGTGTATACGATGCTGTGCACATTATGCTTTACTCCTTAGTGTGAAACAGTGTGAACTATTCCCTGAACTATTGTCAGTCCTTAACCCATTTGGCCCCAAGCCGCATACATTTCCAAACTTTTGGAGGTGTCACTTATGTATCAGTTGCAGGAGATGGATGGAGCATGATAATTCAAGGGTAGTGCCAGATTAGCTTGGCGCCAGATGGCGCCAAGCTAATCAGGCACTACCTTTGAATTATCATGATCCATCGACCTCCTGCTGTGGGGAGTTGGGTTAAATGGGTTAAATCTTCCTCAGCAGGGACAAAGATGATGCAGATGCTCTGACTTCTTCCTTAATACTGGACAGTCGTCCTGTTTGCGGGAGGAATCTCCATATAGCCTTACTCAGGGAGTACACCACAGGTATACTTCTATGCAAACGAGATGCTTCCCCAGATAGATCCATTCGAGGAGTACGCCAGAAGTACACCTCGTTCCAATGAGATGCTCGTGCCTGTCTTGAAAGTACTCCCGCAAACAGTACAAAATGTCTCTTAATTTTAGTGGCTTAAAACATATATTATCTTTCAATTTCAGGCAGAAAGTGAAAACAAAAGCCATGGATGTTGTGACATATCGTATTGCACCAGCATTTCAGAAACTGAAAGATTTCATGGAAAATGTAAGTGCGCTTGTGCGTGTTTTTTTGGTGGTTTTTTTTTTTTTTGGGGGGGGGGGGGGGGGGGACTGCAGCTGAAAGGTTGCGTAAAAATTGGTTTTTTGTTGCTGGCAGAGATCAGCTTCAGTTAACCCTTTTCATTCTTATACACCCATTGCTTGAAATAAATTTATGATAGTTCAAGGGTGGTGCCAGAATAGTGTGGCGCCTGAAGCGCCAAGCTATTCGGGCACCACCTTTGAACTGGCACGGTTGATCTATCTCCTAATCGGTAATGTAAGCCTTCATAGGACAATAAGCAAATTTGTAAAAGGTCAGCCTCAGGATGTAATGGGTTAAGAGGTTGCTAGGTAGTAGCTGAGCTATTCTGTGGTTGACCTTGAACTTTGAGATGTGTAGAGTGTAGTTTGTAGAGGATGTCATTGTGTTCAAGTTAACCCATTTAACCCTACAACCACGTTTCATACAACTCATACATAATCGTCTGGTGACACTCCAGATTTTCGAGTATCTCCAGACAATTATGAATGAGTTGCAGGAGATGAATCGATCATGATAATTCAAGGGTAGTGCCAGATTAGCTTGGCACCTGATGGTGCCAAGCTAATCTAGCGCTACCCATGAATTATCATGGTCGATCCATCTCCTGCTGTGGTGCATTGGGGCTAAATGGGTTAAGGTTAGCAGACAAAATCTGTGATGTAGTCGCTTCTGCTATTTTTTTCTAACATTTCACACATCTAACATGATTTGTTTGTCAGGTATACCTGAAGAATGTCCGCGAGCGTGAGGGCATTACAAGCATTCCCGGTGGCAAGGAATATTACCAGCAGTGTCTGAACTTTCACCTTTCCTGTGAGATGACCCCAGAGGAGGTTCACGACATTGGCATGAAGGAAATTGATAGGATCAACAAGCTTATGAAAGATCTCGCCTACAGTGAAGGCTTCAACGACCTTTATGAATATATCAAACACGTCAATTCGCAAGAGGGTGATATATTCAGTTCTTCTGTAAGTGGGACAATAGACGATTTCCGGAATCAGAAGTTAGTCAAAACTGCATGTGTCTAACGCAGAGCTGGGAACACTAGTGCATCAGAGGTGGCTTAAGAGGGTCAGATACACACATTTCTGCATAATAATCATCACTGCATGGTAATTTTTAATGTTGGCATTTTAAGGAAAATGTTGGTGCAGAGTTGTAGATATAATTAAGGCCAGTGAGAGACACAGATTCTATCTTTAATGGTAACTGCAGGGGCTCATGAGAATCTATGCCTCTCACAGGTGGGTAGAGTTTGCTGTGTTCCAGCAATATATATAGTGTAGGTTAACCCTTGTCATTTGGAATACACCAGTGTGTGAAATAAGTTTGACTAAAATTAGTTCAAGGTGGAGCCAGAATAGCTTGGCACCACCCTTGAACTAAGCCATTGTTCTATATCCTTATCTGTAAAAGTGTAAGTACTGTAATGTAGCTTGCATATATATGGCAGTGTACAAATTTGAAGCTTTTGGCATCAGTATGATAAGGGTTAAAGATGAGGAAGAGGTGTTTCTTATTTGTCTGCAGGATGAAGTACTGGACTATGTGAGAGACCTGTGCTTCACAAAGATCCGCCCCAAGCTACCAGCTCTGTTCGAGAACATTCCCGAATCAACATTCAGGTGAATGCACATTTAACCCATTCAGCCCTGACACTACAACAAGATATTGATCGACCATGATAGTTCAAGGGTGGTGACAGAACAGCTTGGCGCCTGTAGGCGCCAAGCTGTTCTGGCACCACCCTTGAACTGTTACGGTTGATCTATCTCCTTGCCTGTGAGGTAGCCTTAGAGGACAACTCTAAATTTGGGAATTACACCATTAGGGTTAATTGTGTTGAAACTCTCAGACACTCAGAGAGCACAGGGGGATGGGTGATAATTTAACTCTCTTCACAGCCAACTAACGCGGATTGCGTTTCTGCGGTCTTTGTTTATTTAGCACACAAAAACTAGCTGTCCCAGGAACATGGATTTGAAGTGGTGTTACTGTTAGCAAGAGGTATTGATCCTCATGAGCCCCCGCAACTGTGGGGGCTCATGAGGACCTGTACATCTTGCAGTTGGGTGGTGTTGACATTTTCTTGGTATTGAACAGGTTAAGGATAGTTAAAGATCAGCTTGGCAGATGTTTAGGTGCCCAGCTAATCTGATGCTATCCTCAAACTTTAAGATGACCGGCCTCAAGCAATAAAGGGTTAATAGTTTCCAAGATCTACTTATAATCATTCTTAGTATGTCTTAACCCATATCATACTGAGGCTAAAAGCTTCAAATTTGTACAATATGCAAGCTACATTATAGTACTTACAGATAAGTATATAGACCAATGGCTTTAGTTTCAAGGGTGGTGCCAAAATAGCTTGGTGCCTAGAAGTACTTTAGTCAAACGTATTTCACACACTGGTGTATTCCGAGTGATAAGAGTTAAAATGCTGGACTGAAGTTGTAATGTCATAAAATGTAAGACTTTTCTCGTTTCTTTGGCTTGCATACAAAGCAATAGTGAGTCTATGTTCTGGGCCAGTGGTTGTCTGTCGTCTGTCCGGAATCTGTCCTCTGCCGTCATCCATGGTAAACGTTTACGTTGGCATTTTCTCGAAGACTATTCAAGCCACAGTCTTCAAACTTGGCCAAAGGATACTTTGTGACAAGACCCCTTTCTCATCATACCAATTTCATTGACCTTCCTCAAATGTCAAGGTCACAGGAAATCGGGAAATATCCATACCTCAAAGACTATTCATAACTTTAGACCCAAACTTTGTTCAAAGATACCTGATGGTAAGACCTTTTTATGCATTCTATTTTGGACGACCCCCTTGGAAAGGTCAAGGGTCACGAGATCAGGAAATGGGTAAAAAATAGACCTATTTTGACAAAATGTATTTTTCTCTAAAATGTATTTTTTCGAAAAATACTTACCGATGGCATTACTATATTGAAAATACACTTAGCTTAACAATTTCAGCCTAAAACTGTTGTGTATACATACACAACTAGGGAGGCGACTCTAGGGAGCCATTAGAGGGCCCCCGAGTAGCCTCCCTTCCCTCCCATCCAGGCACGTGTGCCAGGGTGTCATGCCAGTCAAACGCTATAGCACTCTCGCGGCAAGTGGGGCAGGTGGGAGGCCATTCCAGTAATGCCATCGGTAAGTATTTTTCGAAAAAATACATTTTAGAGAAAAATACATTTGTTTCCTCAAAATACATTACCGATGGCATTACTATATGGAAGAATAGCGAAAAGGAGGAGGGTGCCGCCTGCTAGGCTCTGTACTGCTCGTGCTTAGCAATCGCGAACAGGAGCAACCTCCTGACGATTTCAGATAAGCGGACGAAGGGCGCCAGAGGCGCTGGGAGGGAGAGTTGTGCTGCAGTGATGGTCCCCACCAGGGCCAGGAGACCCGCCACCAGAATGCGGCTACCATGTCTATTATGGCACAGTCCGAACGAACGCGCTGCACGAGGAGCCCGCAAGGCCCCTGCGAGCTGGTAAATACCGCCCCGAAACCGACGCCGGGGTGAGCGGCTCGCACGCAGCGTGGGGGACCCAGCGCAGCCATGCGGAGATCATCGGTGATAACGCCCCTGCCAGGGGAAGGGCAGGAAGAGCGGATCCGGCCAAGCCGGGAGGGCTGTGCCCCACGCAAGGAGACTCGTAGTGCCCGGACCAATTCCTGACGGCGGGAGTCCTGGGTCCAGGCAGGGCCCCCCGAGGGGCCACCCTGGGGCCATGGCCAAGGGGAGCTGAACCACACCAAGGTGCAGGGCACGATAGGAGCCGCACGGCGCCGTTGGTCCTGTCTGCAGACAGGCTGGGTCCACTGAGAGTGCTGACTCCGGACGCTGTAGCAAAAGCTAGCGAGGAGCCGGTCGTCCTGGTTACGTCCACTCGGCCGCCAAGGCGGGGCTCGTAAGGGGACGCACAGAGCCATTGGTCCTGTCTGTAGACAGGCCGGGTCCACAGAGAGCACGTGCCATGCGTAGGCTCTGAACGCTGTAGCGCAAGCCAGCGAAAAGCAGGTCTGCCTGGTTACGGCCGCCCGACCGGCCCAGGTGGGGCTCGTAAGGAGACGTCTGGAGCCATCAGCCCTGTCCTGAAGACAGGCCAGGTTCACTGAGAGCACGTGCCGCGCGTAGGCTCTGGACGCTGTAGCGCGAGCCAGCGAGAAGCAGGTCCTCCTGGTTACGGTCAAGGCGGGGCTCGTAAGGAGACGTCTGGAGCCATCGACCCTGTCCTGTAGGACAGGCCAGATCTACTGAGTGCGCGTGCAGCGCATTGGCTCTGGACGCAGTAGCGCGAGCCAGCGAGGAGCAGGTCTTCCTGGTCATGGCCGCCCGGCCGGCCAAGGCGGAGGGCGTAAGGAGATGCACGGAGCCATCGGCCCTGTCCTGTAGGTCAGGCTTGGTCCACAGAGCGCGCGGGCAGCGTGTTGGCTCGGGACGCAGTAGCACGAGCAGCGAGAAGCAGGTCCTCCTGGTTCCGGCCGGCCAAGGCGGGACGGGTAAGGAGATGCACGGAGCCGTCGGCACTGTCCTGTAGGACAGGCCGGGTCCACAGAGAGCGCATGCAGCATATGGCTCGGGACGCTGCAGTGCGAGCCAGCGAGAAGCAGGTCCTCCTGGTGATGGCGGCCCAGCCGGCCAAGGTGGGGCTCGGAAAGACAAGCACAGAGAGACAGGCCGGGCCCAACTGCGAGCGTATGCCACTGGCTGACTGGATGCTGAACAAGCGTCAGAAGGAAGCCGGTCCTCTGGTGACGTCCGCCAGACTGGTCAGGCAGGGCTAAAGGAGGCGCGCGGGACCATCGAACCTGCACCGTAGACAGGGTAGATCAACCAAAGCGCGCGCAGCAAGCGGACTCAGGATGCTGCAGGAGGTGCCCGCCGGGAGGAGCAGCTGGTAAAGAGCAAGCCGAGGGTCAGAGAGCGGGTGCCCCCGGGTCTAGATGTACGCAACGACCATCGTGTAATCGGACATGACCAGGACCTCTGGAGGCGTAGACGAGACTGCCAAGGATCGAGGGCCAACCACACTGCCTTAACTCCAGCCTCGTGATATGTCTGTCCGAGAGATCCGGGCAAAGAGCCCCGAGACGTCACCGACATCTGGCAGGAGGTGTGCGCCCCAACCCGACCGGCTGGTGTCAGAGCAGCGGGAGTGCCACGGTGGGGGAGAGGAGAAGGGGACCCCCAAGCCAAGCCAGGCAGGGTCCGCCCACCGCTGGAGGTGGGTTCAGGTGATTGGGAGGACAGGGACCGGATCCACGAGGTTGCGGGAGGACGAGCGCCAAGGGGCCCAGGAGGTGGACCTGGAGCGGGTGCGAGTAGAGCCAGCCCAGGGGCAAGAGATCCACGGCTGCGTTCATAAGGCCCAGCAGTCGTAACCAAACCCGCGCCGTGACTACGTCCCGTGGACCAGGAAGCCGAGTAGACGGAGGAGGACGAGAAACGCATCCAGATGTGCAGCGAGGGCAGCGGAGTCATGGTTCCGGAGAAGCAGATTGTCCAAACAATAGGAGGTGTTGCTGGAGGACATCTGACGTGCCTTGGCAATCACCGCATCCACAATCCGGGTAAACACCCAAGGGCCGAGATCGAGGCCGAAGGGGAGAGCCCCGAACTGATAAACCGTCCCGCAATAGGCAAAGTGCATGGACCGCCGTGAGGCCGGGTGCACCGGGATGTGTAGATAGGCGTCCGCCAGATCGAGGCTGACGGGGAAGTCCATGGGCGCAAGGCGACCTTCAGGGCCCGTGCCATCTCCATCCCAAAAGAGGGAGCGGAGATGAAGCCGTTGAAGGCGGACAGGTCGGAGATAGTGCACCACCGGCCGCCCAGCTTTGGGACCAGGAAGAGGCGGCTGTAAAAGGCTGTAGAATCGTGCTGCGCGACGACCTCCCTTGCGGACTTGCGGAGCAGGGTCGCGATCTCGTCCCGTAAAGCATCTGCCTTGTGTTGGTCAGCCGGGACACGCGTCCAAACAGGCGTCCGGCGAGGAGGATGGGGGCACTGGATGGAAATCCGCAAGCCCTCCAAAACTGTGGCGAGCACCCAAGGGTCGTCCGGCAATAGCGACTGCCACTCGTTGCTATGCAGGGCCAGCTGCCCTCCGACTGGGGGCTCTAGGGAGGCCAGCGGGGGCAGGAAAAGGAGAGAGGCTCGAGGGCGGGAGGAGGACAGACGGCCAGGGGGACCGGCTGCATTCCTGAAGACAGGCCAGGGGTAGGGTCTGAAAGACCGCAGGGCGTGACCCATCGCCCCACGGGGGCGGACGGCCAGGACTCCTCCGAAGCTTCCTGCATGACCTGCAAGGTGGGGCCGAAGAGAAGGGGGCCCCTGATCGGAGCACGACGAATCTGGGAGCGGGCGGCCGCAGGTAAATGAGGGCACAGATCCAGCACGGCATCCTGGCGGATAAGGTCACAGTTCGCGGCGAGGGCATTAGGGGACGCGTAGTAAGCCGCACGGTTGGCCGTGACCGCCAAGGCTGGGATGTCACTCCGGGGATCCACATCTGGGCGGTCCAGGGACGCATTAGAGCATGGCTTGCGTCGCTAGCTCCCCCCCAAAAAAAAACCGTGCAGGCGAGGTACTTGCAGACCAAGGTCGCAGCGTTGTTGAGCCCGCAGGGGGTGCTATGCCGAAGGGCTCGCCGGTCTCCAATCCACGTCTTCACGGCCGGGTTCACCGGAGGAAGTGGGCAGACAAACGACTGGGAGTGTCCCGCGTACCAGTCCTGTCGGAAGCGGATATCGATGCCCGCCGGCCAGCACGTGTCGGGAGAAGAAGCCCTTGTCCAAAGGCCAACCCTGCTGAAGCTGGGCGTTGAAGATCTCGAAAGCTGGGGGGTTGAGGGAGGGACTTGAACTTCTTAGTCAGGCTTGGCACGTCCACGAGGGCAGAAGCCTTCCTCTTCACTGGCGGGGACGGGGGACAGAGGTCTGGAGGCAGGAATCGAGCGATGAGTCAAGACGCAATGTCAGGGGCGCGCAAAGTCTCCGAGCCCGCCAGGGGGGCGGGCGCAGAGGAAAGGCCACGCGAGGATGAGCGAGACCGAATGCTACCACAGGACCGAGAATCCAGGGATGCGGAAGGTCCGATCAGGTAGGGTTGGGCGAAAGGAGAGCAGAAGCCGAGTCCTCTGGGTGGAGGCTAAGGGAGTCGTTAGCATTCTTGGGGCTGGCCTCGCTAGAGGGGAGAGCAGGAGGGGGTCGGAGGATTTCCGATCCCGGCTACGGCGGTGCACAAGGGGGGTACGGACGACACTAGCAGAGTCAGGGTCAAGTAGGCGGCGCCCTGAAGGGTGCTGAACTGGGAACACTGACCTGTCCTGAAGACCGTGAGGGTCCCGCTGGTCGATGGCGGCGGCACCACGCTGTAGCGCGGCGGACCGCCATACGCCACAGGAAGAAGGCCTGTGCTGTAGCACAGCTGGATCCCATCGCTGGCCGCTGGCAGCGGCATCGTGCTGTAGCGCGGCGGAACGCCATACGTCATGGGAAGCAAAAAGGCCTGTGCAGTAGCACAGCTGGGTCCTGTCGCTCATCGCTGGTGGCGGCTGTAGTGCGGCGGAACGCCGTACATCACAGGAAGAAGGCCTGTGCTGTAGCACAGCTGGGTCTGGGGAGTAACACCGAGACCGACGGGGAGCGAGAGCGTCGAAGCCAGCGTACCGTAGAACGGACCAACGGCTGGTAGTCCGGACACGCCGGGCGCTAGGCAAGGTTTCCGCAGCCCGGCGAGGGGGGGGGGGGGAGAGGGGGGGGGGGGCCACGGTCGTGGGGGCTAAGACTGGCGCGGCATGCCGCATGTGGCAGGAGGCGAGCCCCATGATGTCCGAAGTCGCTCGCTGAGGGGGCGGTGAGGCTGCTGGTCAAGGGGCTTCCTGGGAGGCAGACGGGCAGTCACGCCAGCAAAACTCCCACAATTGGGACCACAGTGCTTCCTTCCACGAAGAGCATCTCTCGCATGGCCATGTGGAAGAGCAGCCCGAGCAAGGGAGGCACAAGGTGTGAGAGTCCGAGGGCCACTGGAACCCTTTACTCCTAGGGCAAGTACCACAAAGCGCATGAGAGATAATGGCACGTGGCCCCAACGAACAAAGGGCCACTTGAGTGAAACTCACAACGGGTGCCGCAAAGGGTCGGCTGCGTACCCGTTATCCGAGGAATGCGTCGGCCGGTCATAAACCTGACCGGGCGAGGCATGCCCCGAGACCTTACGTGGCCATATCCCAAGCGACGGAAAGCAAGCAAGGAGACAAACGCTGACCCAGGGAGGCCCGGTAGTCTGCCACACCAACCACAGGTAGTCCGCGCGGAAGCACAAGGCACCTCATGTAAAATCCAAACAACCACACGAAGGCAAATCGCCACACCAACCACCGGTAGACCGAGTGGAAGCACAAGGCACCACGTGTAAAATCCAAGGCACAAGTATCCGAGAGTAGACCGAGGAAAGTCCAAGGTTATCTAAGGCTGAGCACAAGTAACACAACCTATCACGAAGAAGCTAAGCGTTCGACTGGCATGACACCCCGGCACACGTGCCCGGATGGGAGAGAAGGGAAGCTACTCAGGGGCCCGGGTAATGGCTCCCTAGAGTCGCCTCTCTGGTTGTGTATGTATACACAACAGTTTTAGGCTGAAATCGTTAAGCTAAGTGTATCTTCCATATAGTAATGCCATCGGTAATGTATTTTGAGAAAACAAAGATGTTTTTCTCAAATACTGTTAATAACTTCAGACCCAAACTTGGTACAGAGACATCTGATGGTAAGGCCTCATTATGCATGCTAATTTGGATGATCCTTCAGATAGGTCCAAGAGATCGGGAAATTGGTCACAAATGGCTATTTCTTGACAAAAATTGTTTTTCCTTGAATGCTATTTACAACATTTCTATGGATACTATTATGGGTCACTACTCCCAAAGGTCAAGGGTCACAGGAGAATCACTTTCGAGCGCAAGTGTGAAAAATGTATGGATTCACAAGTACAAAAGACACTCGTTTACTTACATTCTAACTGGATTATTTATGCACATGAGCACTCATTCGAGACATGCCACCTACGGATACGTGGCGGTTTTCCGCATATCCACAGGCGGCACGGCTCGAATGGGTTAAGGGCTTTGCCATTTTTGTACTTAATTTGTATATATGAGTAGCGCCGACTCCCATTAGAGGTAGTAGTAACCCCCTTTTATGTGTAACAGTGCTTACTCACATGGATTGTAGAGAAAAGGGCAGAAAAGTCTTGTTGTAACCCCATCAATACCGAGTAAACTTGAACGTAACCCATCGCCCATCTGCAAGAGGCATAGATCTTCATAAGCCCCCGCTGTCGCAGGGGCTCATGAGGATCTATGCCTCTTGCTGATACTACGTTGTAATCACACGCCTTTGACAGTTTTGGCTTGGGTCTTTGAATGATCGCAGATATTAAACCCTTTTCATCCTGATGCACTAATGTTGACTGATAGTTCAGGGATGGTGCCAGAATAGCAGAATATTTTGGCACCACCCTTGAACTAAAAACAGTTGATCTATATCTCCTCAGAGTGCGTTGTATTTTGTTTTTGTACTTTTTTGTAAATTGCTTTTTTGTAATTAGTTATTTTTTGTACGATTAGTTTTTGTTAAGCACCTAGAGCTCTAATCTGAGGTTAGGCGCTATACAAGTACTCATTATTATTATTATTATTATTATTATTATTATTAAACATTGAGAACCCATAACATCAGCAAATTTTAGCAATCAAAGTGCACAGTCATCATTTTTGTCAATTCTTTATCTGCTTTGTGTTTGTATTTTTTTACCCCTTAACTGATTAAGCACAGCAAGATATGGATTGACCATGATAGTTCAAGGGTGGTGCCAGATTAGCTTGGCGCCTATAGGCGCCAAGCTATTCTTGCACCACCCTAAAAACTAAAATATTCAATCTGTCTCCTCCCCACTCGGGTCTGCCCTGGGGGACCTGGGTGGGGTTAGGTACTTTTTAGTTCCCAGGGTCACCCTGGTCAGCCCCACAGGGTGAGTTTTTCTCTCTATTCTGGGGCATGTGTTTCTGTCTACCCTTTGTCCATTCACCTGTATTTGCCTTTTTAAAACTCTCCCTACTGTCTGCACTGCCTGTAGCTCTTGATATTGGATGTGTGTTGCTAAATGGTCTTAGCTTTATTTAGGCCCCATGTGTTAGGGTTATTTAACGTATTTGACCGGATGGCGACATACATTCAATGTTCTGTTTATTTTTTTTTTTTTCACAAGCAGTGCAGGCACGTCCTGAGAAAGCCTTGTTGCTGTCGGGACGTTAAGCAATGTACAATCAATCAATCAATCAATCTGTCTCCTGAATTGTAAAGAAGTCCTCAGAAGACAACTCCAAAATGGGGGTATTTCGTGCCTGGGACACAATTGGTTAACTGCTGAGAAAAAAGTGAACATGATCCAACTGCAAGATACAATAGATCTATATGAGCCCTGGCAGTGGCAGGGCTCAAGAGGATCTATGCCTCTTGCTGACACCACTTTGAATCTGTGTTTCTTTGACGGCTGGGGCTCTTTGCACTGAACTGTCAGAGACTGCAGAAACACAGTCCGTTTCAACTAGCATTGAAGAGGTTAACTTATTCAGCCCGATGCATGTATTTCCCAAATTTTGGAGGCGTCATCTAAGACTATGCACCTGTTGCAGGAGACGGATCAACCATGATAATTCAAGGGTAGTGCCAGATTAGTTTGGCGCTGACTGGTGCCAAGCTAATCTGGCACTACCCTTGAATTATCATGGTCGACCCATCTCCTGCTGTAGTGCGTCAGGGCTGAATGGGTTAAGCATGTTATTTGATACTGTTTATGTGACAGAGTTCTCCCCGTCCCTCCTGTGCTGGCCAACTCCTGTGCTGGTGTTTATTACCTGGGCACATCTGACGGAGAGCGGTCAGGAATCTACTACCTGAACACCAGCAATCTCAAAGCTGTGTAAGAAATCACATGATTCATCTTTTCTGTCTCTTTTGGCAAACATGAACCTCTAGCTGTGATTAGCTTCTTTTGTCAAGGTGATTCCCCTCAACCCTTTGTCTGTTGTGCCTTCTGTCGAGGTGATTCCTGCATGAACCACCTTGACAAAAGGTGCTACTGGCAGCCAAAGGATTAAGGTGATAGCAGAAGTAAGCTTGTTTCAGCTAAAAATTTTTACATCTTTCATGAATGTGTACCAAGTGTCCAAAGGCTAGACCAGTATAATATAGAAATGGAGCATTCATATACTATCATTTCTAGACAGACCGAGCAACTCCCATTCTCAAACTGTGTGATTCATAGTCACCTCGAGTATATGAACACTCTACTTTTATGTTTTATAGAACCTCTCGGTCTTCCACAACATGAATCCAGACACCAAAATTCAAACAATGCAGCCGACAGTTTTGTTTTAGCCTGTTTGTCGGCTGTGCCAATCTGAGCCGCTAATCGCTGATTCTGTTGAGTTTTTCTGCTTTATAGAGCAGACAGTGTAAACGTGTGACATCTACAGCATTGACGATGAATCGTAAAGGTTTGTCTGTTTCACTTTCAGATGTTTTTATCACTTTCGAGTGTAGAGTAAACTGTGGTTGTTTTGCCGCCTAGTATGGGTCCCAGAAGGCACCGCGCGGTATGACAAGGACATATGGTGTGGGGTTAGTTGCTGTGTAAAGGCTATGTCAGATGGGGGCTGAAAACAGTTTTTAAAAACAAAAACACAGCTGTTTTGAAAACATGCCGTGTGACATGGCACACAAAACTATTTTTGAAAGGCCCCGTGCGGTAAGACTAGGACATATGGTGTGGGGTTAGTTGCTGTGTTATGGCTATGTCAGACGTGGGCTGAAAACTCCCTTCACCAAAACATCGCCAAAGGGAAACAACTATGGAAAATGTATACACACAACACAACTGTTTCTCCATGTGACATGCTCGAAGCAAAACAATTTGTTTCCTCAAAATCCATACCAATGGCATTGCTATGTGGAAGGTACACTTAGCTTATCGATTTCAGCCTGAGAATCTGTTGTGTATACATACACGAGGGAGGCAACTCTAGGGAGTCATTACCAAGAAACCCTGAGTAGCCTCCCTTCCCTACCTATTCAGTCACGTGCAGTGGTGCCACACCAGTCGAACGCTTAGCTTCGTGGTGGTAAGGTGTTCCGTCCCCTTGCTCAGCCTTGGTTACCTTTGGATATCCTTGGATACTTTTGGATTACTTTGGTGTGTTGTGCTTCACCTTAGACTACCTGTGGTTCCCTTGGTTGGTGTCCCTCCTTGCTTGCCTTCCATCGCTCTGGACATGGCCAGGTAAGGTCTCGCGGCATACCTCGGTCAGGTGGGTTCTCCTAACCGGTATTTCCTCGGTTAGCGGCTGTGCCCATACACAGCCGGACTTCCATACGGAACCGGTCGTGAGTTTTCCCTCACGTGGCCCTTCGTTAGCACGGGCTGCGTGCCGTTGCCTCTCATATGTTCCGCTCTCTGTTGCAGTGCACAGTTGCTTTCTTGTCATCGGTGTTAGGGGCTTTAGTAGCCGACGGATACCCACACACTGTGTCTCCCTCGTTCGGGCTGCTCCTCCGCACGATGTGCAAGAGATGCGCACTATTGTAAAAGCAACTCTGGTCTCAGTTGTGGGAGTTTTACCGGCGTGTCCGCCCGTCTGCCTCCCGGGAACCCCTTCGGCCCTCTCCCTCCCCGACCCCTCAGCGGGCGACCTCGGACGTCGTGGGGCTCCCCTCCCGCCATGCGCTTCTTGCTGCGCCTGTCATGGCCCCCACGACCCTGCTCCCCCCTCCATCCCCCCCCCCCTCTCTCCATCCCCCCCCCCCCCCCCCCCAAATGGACTTCTTCGCGGGGACTCCTCCCAGTGCTCGGCGCTCGGGTCATCCGGACCACCGGCCATCAGCTCGGACAGACGTACGCTCGCATCGACGCGCATGCTCTCCATCAGCTTCTGAGTCTTGTTCCCCATGTCGCGGATCTGATGGGCCGATGACATCTCTGCACCCTCCCTCCCTACTGCGTGCTCGACATGTGACGGCAAGGGCTTCGCCCTGCGCTCGGCGCAACTCGCATTAGGTGGAGGGATTCTCTGGCTTCTTGTTGGTATCCAAGCCCCCCTCGTTGTCGCGCTCTACCTCTCAGCGGCGTGAGGCTTACGGGTCCCTCACTGCCTCTCACAGCCTGGATTCACAAGACCAGCGGGACCGGGCCTGTCTACAGCACAGGTCGGTTTCCTGAGCCCAGCAGGACCGGGCCCGTCTACAGCGCAGGTCGGTTTCCCGAGACCAGCAGGACCCGGTCTGTCTACAGCGCAGGTCGGATTCCCGAGACCAGTGCCCTGCAGGGAACTGTCTTGGCCAGTATGACTCCCCTGGCGTCGTCTTTCCCCACCTTGTGCACCTACATTCCCCTGGCCGTAGTCGCGATCGAATGCCCCCCGGCGCCCCCCTGCGTTTCCCGCTCTGGCGGCCGACCCCCGAGGGCGCCGACGTCGCGCTTTGTCTCCACCCGGAGGACTCTGCGTCTGCTCTCTTCTCACCGGACCCTACACCCTCCTCTGGCTGGCACTCGTCCCCCTAGTCACAATCTCGCGGCAGTGTCCGGCCCTGTTCCCCCTTGCAACCCTTCCTCTGCGTCGGCCCCCCTCGCTGGCTCGGAGATGACTCGCACCCTTGACCACGCATCTCGCCTGATTGCTCGTTTCCTGCCTCTGGACGTCTTCCCTCTGTCCCCGCTGATGAAGAGGAAGGTCTCAGCTCTTGTGGACACGCCGCGCCAGGCCAAGTGTTTACGTCCCTCCCTCAACCCCCGGGTTTCAGGACCTGACGGAGGCTTTCAATGCCCAGCTGCAGTAGGGTCGGCTGACAGAGAGGGGTTTCTTCTCCGACGGGCGTCGATATCAGGTTCCGGCAGAGCTGGTAATGGGGTCTTTCTCAGTCGTTCGTTTGCCCTCTTCCTGCTGTGGACCTCGCGGCTGAGACGCTGCTTGGGGGCCGGCGGGCCTTCAGCATTGCATCCCCTTTGGGCTCTCCAACACAGCGACCTTGATCCACAACTCCCTGGCCTGCTTGGGCTTCTGGAGCTGGCAACCCAGGCTGTGCTCCAGTGTGTGGATGAATCCTTGGAGCGTCCCAACGCGGATCCCCGGCGTGACAGCCACGCATTGGTGTTCGCAGCCAACCGAGCGCCGCACCATGTTTCCACCAACGCCCTCGCCGCAGCCGCGATCTGTGACCTGATGCGCCGGGGTGCCTTGTTGGACCAGTGCGCCCATCCGCCCTCCGACGGTGCTAGTGCCCCAGGTCTTGTTAAGCTCAGGGGCTGCAGCACGATTCTTCTCATCGCCCCATTCAGCTGGAACGGGAGCTGGACCACCGATCTCAGCCTCGCTATGGACCTGCCCCTACCTTTGCCCACCCCCCGCACGATGCTGAAGGAGCCCAGACAGAAGGGCTTTCACCCATGCTCGGAGCGTCTCCTCTTACACGTATGGACGTTGTGCGACAAGCCCTCGCCACAAGAGGTTTCTCGCGTGCGGCGGTGGAGGCTATGGCTGCGGCCCGCAGATCTTCCACCCGCCAGGTGTACAAGGCGTAGTGGCGAGTCTTCCGCGGATGGTGCGAGTCGGAGCACCTCTCCCCCATGGCGCTGACGTCGCCCCAACTAGTCGAGTTCTTCCTGTGGCTATTTCAGGAGAGGAACCTGGCTCCTATCACCATCCGGGATACCTTTCTGTGGTGACAGACACGTGCCGCCATTTGGGCCGCATGGACCCGGGGGCGTGCCCGGCCCTCTTGGACCTGATGCGCCGTTTCAAGCGCCGGGGACCAGTCCCGCACTCGCTGATCCCTCCCTGGGACCTCCTCTGGGTCCTTGCCTGGCTAAATTCGAAGAGGTTCGAGCCTCTGCCCTTGGCCAGCCTGGCAAACATAACCAGGAAAACCTGCTTCCTGCTGGTGCTTGCTACAGCATCCAGAGTCTGCGAGCTACACGCGCTCTCAGTGGACCCGACATGTCTACAGCACAGGTCGGATGGCTCCGTGCATCTCCTTACGAGCCCCGCCTTCTTGGCGAGATTCAGCTCCCTTCGACCAGGGCCCCAGTAGTTACCCTGCGCCCGGTCCAGGCGCTGTGAGTCTACCCGCGCAGGACAAAGCCTTTCCAGCGTGGCCGGTCCCGCCTCTTCCTGCAATTATCCCCCGGCAGAGACGATATCTCTGCGCAGACGTTCTCCTCATGGCTGCGCTGGGTCGTCCGTTCGGCGTATGAGGAGCTCACCCTGGCGGGAGCTAAGAGGCTGCATGTTCAAGCGCACGAGGTCCAGCGGTCCCCACCAGCATCACGTTTGATCGAAACTGCGCTGTGCGAGACATTGCAGTGGCTGTCGGGTGGCGGGCAGATCCCACCTTTGCCCGCTTCTGCCTCGGGGACCTCTTGGGCCAGCGGGAGAACATGGCCCTGGTGGGGGACATCGCTGCAGCGCAACACTCCCTCTTGGTGCCTCTGGCGCCCTAGATCCGCTTAGCTGAAATCGTCTGGAGGTTGCTCCTGTTCGCGACCACTAAGCACTGGCAGTGACGGGACCTGGCGGGCGGCACCCTCCTCGTTTTCGCTATTCTTCCATATAGTAATGCCATCGGTATGGATTTTGAGGAAACAAATGTATTTTTCTCTAAAATGTATTTTTTCAACAAATTCTTACTGATGGCATTACTCGGATGGTCCCCCCACCTAACCTGCTTACCACCGGAGCGCTACAGAGTTCGACTGGCGTGGCACCACTGCACACGTGACCGGATAGGTAGGTAGGCTACTCAGGGTTTCTTGGTAACGACTCCCTAGAGTCACCTCCCTCGTTGTGTATGTATACACAACAGATCTTAGGCTGAAATCGTAAGCTAAGTGTACCTTCTATATAAGATAAGAGGTAAGATAAGATAAACTTTATTGCTATTTGCATAAACATTAGGAATTTTTCGCGGCATAACTGACGAGCGTCCATATTAAGATCAACACATAAAGCATACATACATCACAATCAAGCAGACTCTAAAATACCAAACCACACATATGTATAGCCAGTCATTCTACGAAGTATGCACACACATCTAAGTAAGTAAAATAAGATAAATCTATAGCATGATAACCATTATGACACCAAAGACCACCAAGTGAGCCGCAACGAAAACAGATTAGCTAAATTCATATGTATTTGTAAAACTGTATATCCTGTTTAAGAAAAGGTTTATAAAATATTATAAAGAACTATAAGCAACTAAGATGGGCTGTAGGTAATTCTGCTGAATTATATCATATCACACCCACATTAGACAGGGCCTGAACAGCCAAGGAATAAAAGCTCTTCTGAAAACGAGCAGTTTTGGCCTTAATGGATCTAAAGCGTGAGCCAGATGGCAAGGGCTCAAACAGGCTATTTGCAGGATGGTGCTCATCATGTATGATGGAGCTCGCTCTCTTGATGGTGCGTGCGTGGTACAGAGAATCCAGCGAGGGGAGATCGCTTCCAACAATATGAGATGCTGTTTTGATCAGCATGTACTATATAGTATAGTAATGCCATCAGTAAGTATTTTTCGAAAAAAATACATTTGGGAGAAAAACACATTTTCGAAAACTCTTGTTTTAGAAAACCGTTTTCTGAAACTGTTTTCAGAAACTGTACTGTCTGACAAGGCCTTAAAAGTGGTCCTGAAAGGTTCTTTGTATTCTTAGACGTGATGCATAGTTATAATTTATGTTTTGTTGTTTGTTTAGAATGAAGCACAAGTTGATAGCCCTGAGTCTGCATGAAGCAGAACCAGGACACCATTTACAGGTTTGTCACCCAATTTTGTTTAAGGGTTTAGGCTGTTTTCTTAAAGCACCACAATGTTTTTCTGATATTTTATTTCATATAGATAATGTAATCAGATTTTTCCTTGCTTTTAGTTGTTTTTAGTTTGGTTTGTTCTTTCATTTTGATTTTAGATTTTCTTGTTTGTTGATGTTGCTTTTGAATAAGGATATTAACCCTTTCATCCTGCTGCACTTTTGCTTGAGATCTCGAGAGAGGTCTTTCTCATACCAAGGACTATTTCTTTGGAATAAACTGCCACAGTCCCTCAGATATGTTGAATCAGCCAATAGTTTCCGGCAGTCTTTAAAGATGCATTTATTCCTTTAAACGTGCATTCACCATTATAATTTTTCTTTTTGTCAACATTTATGGGTCAGTGAGGGCTGTATGGAGTGTCCGTTGTTGGTTTATGGTACACGTGTGTCTTTGTGTGTGAGCATTTGTTTCCTCAAAAACATTACCGATGACATGACTTTGTGGAAATGTCTACTACTAGCTCAATTTTAGCCTACTTACCCGTTGTGTGCCTACACAACCCGCTAGGCACTCAGGAACCCCAGAGGGGCCGAGAGTTATCTCCCGCTCCTTCCTTACCGGTTCCTGTCACGAGACCAAACAGTCTTGCTACTTCGCTCGTGCCGAGAAGACGTGTCGGGCTTTGCTCCGCTGTGCCTCGACCGGTCTTCGTCTTGCCTACACTCGTTCCGACTTCTCTTCCGTGCCTGCCACCTTCTAGCGCTGCCTGCTTCTTCCTTTGCACCGTTCCGGGTTTCCTCGGCTCTCCTCTGTGCTGTGACTGCTGTATGTCTACCCTTCCCCCCGTTCCCGCTTTGGCTTGGAGGTAAGGTAACGGTAGCTACCCACAGCCGGCCCTCGGGTCGAGAGCTGGCTGCCGTGGGACTCGTCTTTCGTTGTGGTTACGACATAAGGGCACCAACTATTGAGCTTAATTTCCGTGCCTTGCACAGCCTTCTTGCAACTCTCCTAGCGGGACGTCGCCTTCTCTCTCCTGGTTATGCCTCGTTAGCTTACGAGTAGACTTTGCCTTTCAGTTGCTGGTTTTCGTAGGGTCTGGTGGCACCCACGTTCCATTCGTCCAGCTTAAAGGCCCTTTAGCCCTTGGAGAGTATAATCACTGTTTCATGCGCCGGCGGTCACGGCGCCTGGAGTACCTTGGTGGACAGGGGGATGTAGCTTAGTGGATAAGACACTGCGCTGGCAGTCGTAAGATCCCGGGTTCGTATCCCCTGGTGGGCAGGAATGGGATATGGCCTTTTCCTCAATCCCATCTAGTCAAATTTACTACAGACTCGGCTTACGTTTGCCTGTCTCGCCTTCATGTGCACAGCACGCATAATCATTAAGTGCACATGATAAAAATCCCATTACCACTAATCGAAAAGAGAATGCCCGGTAGGGCTGGTGAGATGGAAACAGAATTATATCACAAAAATGAGGGCTCGGCGCCCTCTTGCCTGTGTTTACGACCTTGCTATGCCCTTTGTCTGTTACAGAACCCAAATGCTTATGTGCTCCCAATGGGGCAACTGCCAGTGCCGACGGATGACCATGCGGTCTGCCTCCCTTGTGCGGGCTGCTACCCGGACCACCTTTGTGATGTCTGTGCGACCTGGCCGGAGATGTTTGGTCGGACCTCTGGAGCCTGTACCGACGAGAGCGGCCCTGCCTGCTTCCTCACGTCCAGCTCCGGTTGATTCTTCTGCAGCCCTTATGGTGCTGACCGCCCATTCCCGCCCTGGCCTCACGGAAAGGATTCCCGTTGGGACTCGGTGTTCCTGGCTGACCAGAGGACCGCCACTGCTGCCACGCCCGCTGACCCTTCCGGAGGGTCTGTTTGCCAGCAGAGCGCCCGCCTCACTGAGCCCGGCCTGCAGCAGTCTGCCCTGAGCCGTCCCACGTTGACTGGCCTTCCTCACCCGTCTCTCCCCACAAGCTCGCTGATCCTTCCGGAGGATCTGAACGCCGGCATAGCGCCCTGCTCTCGGAGTCTGGCCAAGAGAGGTGTCAGCTCTAGCTTGCGCAACACAGTCGCGCCCCGACTCCCACCGTTCCACTTTCAGTTCACTGCTGACTGATCAGAGGACTGCCACTGCTGCCACGCCCGCTGACCCTTCCGGAGGATCTGTTTGCCGGCAGAGCGCCCGCCTCACTGAGCCCGGCCTGCAGCAGTCCGCCATGTGCCCTCCCACGTGACTGGCCTTCCTCACCCATCTCTCCCCGTTAAGCCCGCTGATCCTTCCGGAGGATCTGAACGCCGGCGTAGCGCCCTACTCACTGAGTCTGGCCAGGAGAGACGGCAGCCCTAGCTTGCGCGACTCAGTCGCGCCCCCGACTCCTGCCGTTCCACTTTCAGTTCAGGACACTAGCGCTCGCCGCTCGAGCGCCTTCGGAAGGATTGTTCCTCCCTCCGGGATCGCCTCCGCGCCACCTACCCCTCCGCTTCGCGTGCGCTTCGCGCTCGCCCCCGCTCCGTTCGACGCGTCCGCCGCGCCGCCGCCGTCTTCGGCCCCCCTCCCTTGGCGGCGCTCCTCTTCGGTTGTTCGCAGTCCACGGTCCAGACGTCGTTCTCCGCATTGGACAGGACTCTTCCTCGCTCTTCCTGGCGTTCACTTCGTCGTTCGCTGCCGCCTCGTCGCTCCCTGCTCATCTCCGGGCGTTCCGCGATACTCAGGACGGTTCCTTGCCCACGCGTCAGCCTATGACTTTCAGTGTCCCGCCCGCCCCTTCGCCGCCCCTGGACATAGAGGCTCTTAGCTTGCTGCCCGAGGACTCCGTCTCGGCCCTTCTGGATGAGGTTGGTCGCTCCCTTTGCCCGCCGACTTCAGGAATGCTGCCCTTCGGCTCTTCGTCGTGTCGCTTGCGGAGTCCCTCTTGCCTTGGATGGAACCGCCAGGATCTTTGCGGTGACTTGGCCAGCTGACGCCTGCCCTCCCTCCCCCCCCCCCCCCCCCCCCCCCCCCCCCCCCCCCCCCCCGAGAGGAAGGTCTCCGCCTTCATGGTTAGCGAGCGTCAGGTCTAGAGGGTCAAGTTGCTTCCCCAGCCGTCCGGACTTAGGAACTGCGAGATGCTGTCTCGGCGCACCGGCTACTTGCCACGGCACGCGAGCCGGTGTTCTTTTCCGATCGTCGCTGGCCGGCTGGCCTGGACGTCGCCTCCCGTCGGGACTGGTTGTCGGCCTTCCCAGGCTTCTCCATCCCTCTTCCTGCGCGGGACCCCCCTGCCTGGTCACAAGCTGGCGGCCCCACGCTTCTTAGACGTTGCCTTTCCCCGTGGTCTGGTAGGACAGCGTCCCTGATCCAGAACACCTTAGCCTGCGCCGGTTTCCTGGAGCTCTCCTCTCTAGCCATGGTTCGTCAGGTGGAGGGCTCCTGGCACCCTTCCATCACACCTCCGGGTTGATCTGCTCTTCTTAGCGGAGTCGCCTACCGCGCCGCCTACCTCGCGTCGGTCTACGCTTGGCTGCCTCCGCCGATTGTGCCCTGACCCCGCCTTGGCCGTCTTTTTCCCTCGAGGTCTTTTGTTCCCCATGTTTCGCTGAGGCCTCCGCGCGGCGGGAGGTGTCTCCTCCCTCAGGTAAGTTGCCACGGAGGTTTCCGATTCTCAGACTCGCCAGCCTTCTACAGCCACCGGTTCTTCGTTCCGAAGCCTGGAGGGAGTGGCGTCAGGTTTCGTTCTCTCGGCCTGTACAGAATTACGGCCCCTCCTTCCGGATGGAGACTGCCAGAGCCCTGAAAGCAGCGGTCCAGCCTTAGACTTCGCAGTCGGCTTGGACCTTTCCGATGTGTACCTGCTGTCTCGATGCTCCAGGCCTCCAGGAAGTTCGCTGGTTGCGATCGACGGCGTCTTCTCCAGTTCCCGCGCTCCCGTTCGGTCTCAACCTCTGCCCTGGTGGTTCTCCGGGCCGATGGACTCCTTAGTCGCCAAGGCCCGACAGTCCTCCTCCAGTCTGACGTCTATCTACCCAGACGACCTCTTCCTACGCCGCCAGTCCAAGAGCTCTCTCGCGACAGACAAGGACGCGCTACTGCACCTCCTGACGCACTTGGGGCTTCCTAGTACACGAGGGCAAGTCTGATCTCACTCCTTCCCTAGGTCGTCTCTACTCCCAGCCGTTTCAGCTGCATCTCCTACTCCTTGGGCGCCCGGCTTCCGGCGACGTATCGACGATGCCGCCGGTGCCCCGGATTCTGCCGCCTCACCTTCGTCGGTGGACCGACGCCGCTTGGCTAGCTTCGGCAGTTCCCCGGGCATCTTCTCCGCCCCAGTACACTCTGGGTTTGACGCGAGCCTCTCTGGGTGGGATGCTCATCTCCTGCCTCGGTTCCTCTCGACTTCCGGCCCTCGGCCCTCGGATTAACGCACTATCTCATCAACTGGCCAGTGATGCAGGTCGTTGACAAGCCCTTCATTGCTGGGATGACCTCCTCAGACACCAGGAGCTGCTCGCCCTCTCTGACAACACACCGTTGGTGGATTACTTCCAGTTACAAGGTGGCACACGCTCTCCCGATCTTGGTATGCTTCTCTACCAGAGCTTGCGTTCGTGCGAGGACCGGGCTTTTCTTGGCGAACCCGACACATTCCCGGACAGCTGTACGTCTGGACCGACTCGCTGTCTCGCCGCGGCCAGCTCTTACACGCGGAATGGACCCTTCGGCAGGACATCTATCGGTTGTCCCGCGCCCGTTAGGAGTCTCCCCAGGTCGACTTGTTCGCCACAAGGTGGAACCTTCGGCTTCCCCTCTTCGTCTCCCCGATTCCCGATCCCCGTGCTTGGGCTGTCGATGCGCGCTCCATTCCCTGGGACGGCCTGGCGGCCTCCGCCTTCCCCCGACGGTCCTCGTACCCAAAGTCCTCCTCAACCTTCGGCGCTGCTCGGCGGCCCTCCTGTTAGTCGCTCCGTTCGCCTGGATCCGCCACTGGAACACCGTCCTTCTCAGCCTCGCCACGGCCCCCCCCCCCCCCCCCCCCCCCCATGCGCCTTCCCACTCCTCGCACCAGGCTCAAGCCACCGCGCCAGCCGCTGTTCCTCCCTGCCCGGAGCGGCTCATCCTTCATGACTGGAGGTTGTGCGGCACGTCCTCGGTGCTAGAGGCTACTCGGGTACAGCGGGGGAGGCGATCGCTGCGGCCCGCAGACCTTCGGCCATTCGAGTCTACGAGGGACATGGCGAGTCCTGTGTTCCTGATGCCCCGATCACGGCCTGAACCTCACAGATTTGTTGAATCCGCAGCTGGCGGACCTCTATCTGGCTCGGCTGAGACCTAGACCTAGCCTCATCACGGTGAGGGGTCACCTGTCCAGGTTCGCTTACACGTTGACACCGCGGACACCCAGACCCGGGCGCCTGCACAGACCTCGCCGACCTTATGGGACACTTCGGCAGCCTGCGCCCGGCCTACCGCTCGCTCCTCCCCCGCTGGGACCTACCCTGGGTGCTAACGTGGTTGAATTCTGCCTGATTCGAACCCTTACAGTGGCCCGTTCGCAGATGTGACACGCAACACGTGCTTCCTGCTGGCCTGGGCTACCACCTCACGGGGGAGCGAGCTACACGCGCTTAGGCGCGTCCTATCTGCTTACAGTTCTGAGCGGACGGGTCCGTGCTACTTCTCACTGCCCCGGCCTTCCTTGCCAAACAGGTCTCCTCTGACCGCGCCTCAGGTGACACCTTACGGCCGCTACGAAACAAACCCCTGCCACAGGAGACCAGGTAACAGGATCCCGTGCGCACCTTTGACTTCTCTGCGACAATCTAAAGCCTTCCGCAGAGGGCGGGCACGCCTCTCCCTACCTCTGAGACCGGCGGAATGACATAACAGCCCAGACGTTCTCTTCCTGGCTCCCTGAGTCATATGCTCTGACTATCAAGATATCTCCCTGCAGGGAGCTAAGAGGCTGCACATATGCACACACGAGGTACGAGCCATGGCCACGAGCGCCGCGTTTGTTAGAAACTGCGCTGTCACGGACATCGTGGCTACCGCGGACGGGAAGACTGAATCTGTCTTCGCCCGCTTCTGCCTCAGGGACCTGGCGGGCCAGCGAGAGAATCTCGCAATGGTGGGGGACATCGCCGCGGCGCAACACTCCCTCCCGGCGCCACCGGCGCCGTTGGTATGCACTTCGCTAAAATTGTCGGGAGTTTGCGACTGTGAGGACGGCTCTGTTCCCTCCTAGGGAGTTGTCATGCGGCACCCTCCGCCTCATCGCAATTCTTCCACAAAGTCATGTCATCGGTAATGTTTTTGAGGAAACAAATTCATTTTTCTCTAAAAGGTATTTTTTCGAAAAATACTTACCGATGACATGACTCGGATGGCCCTCCCACCTGCCCCGCTTGCCGCTTTCGAGCGAAGTATCTGACTGGTTGGTCTCGTGACAGGAACCGGTAAGGAAGGAGCGGGAGATAACTCTCGGCCCCTCTGGGGTTCCCCGAGTGCCTAGCGGGTTGTGTAGGCACACAACGGGTAAGTAGGCTAAAATTGAGCTAGTAGTAGACATTTCCACAAAGTCATGTCATCGGTAAGTATTTTTCGAAAAAATACCTTTTAGAGAAAAATGAATTTTTTGTTGGTGTGTTTTTTTGGGGGGTTATTCTTATTTTTCTTGTATATCCTGTTGTGTGAGTGTTAGGGACTATATATGCGTTGTAGGATGCAAGGTGTATGTATGTTAGTATGTCATTTGTACGGCGCCTATAGCTTTTTTATCGAAAGTATAGGTGCCTTAAAAAATATACATTATTATTATTATTACTATTATAAATAAATGTGAATATGATAGTTCAAGGGTGGTGAGAGAATAGCTTGGCACCTGAGGCACCAAGCTATTCTGGCACCACCCTTGACTTCGAATGGTTGACCTATCTCCCAATCTGTATCTTACCCATCATAGGACAATAAGCAGCTTTCAAAAGTCAGCCTCAGGATGTAATGGGTTAAACCATTGGTTGGTCTATGCATATGTGCGCACAATGAATCAATGAAACTTTATTTTACAACGGTTTAGGCATTGACATCGTCATCGACACAGCCATTTTACAAACCTGCCGTTGCTAACAACTACAAGACTAACTACAAATATACATACATATAAGTAAACATAATTCTTGCAAACAGATACAACACTGTTCACATAGACAGACATACTCATAGACTCACAGACACCCCCCACCCCACCCGCCCCCCTTCACACATAGACAGAGCTAAGTATTTCAAATGATAAATGAAAAGGATAACAGACTTAATTGGGAATAAATTTGACCCAGCATAAAAAGAAACATATAATACAAGTGGTTAAGGCATCCCTACGAGTGATCCATAAAATATTTGCAGAGACACTTTTTAAAACACGCTAGCGAGGAGGTGGATTTTACATGGTCGGGAAGTGCATTCCAGATAATTGCTCCTGAGAAGGATAAGCTAGTTTTATATAGATCGGTCCTTGGTTTAGGTACTATGAAAAGCTTTCTGATGTTTCCAAGCTTGGACTCAGACTTACGGAACAAAGTGGAGATGTATTCAGGTGTTTTGCGTTTCCACACTTTGAACATAAAGATTGCTTTGTTATATTTAAAATGACCTTGAAGAGGCAGGAGACCTGCTTTTGAGAGCTTTTCTTCAGTGCTTAGGTGTGGATCAGGGCAGATTATTTTGGCCGCTCGTCTGTGTAGGGAATTGAGTCTCTTTAAATGGACCTCACTACATCCATCCCATACCGTTGATGCGTAATCGATATAAGAACGTATGTGAGCGTTATAAAATAGTTTACGGGTATCTGAATCAGTATAATATTTCAGTTTTGATAACATAAAGAGATTTTTGGCTACTATTTTGCATAAGGCGTCTGTATGAGCTTGCCATTTTAGCTGACTGTCGATTGTAATCCCCAGTACTCGATGTTCATTTACCTGTTCTACCTGACTACCTTTAAGTGAAAGGTTAAGTAATAGAGGCGTTATCTGCTGTTTTTGGCGCGTGGCGACTACCATCGATTTCGTTTTGGCTGGATGAACAACCATAGAATTGTTTATACACCAAGCTGATACTTGATGAAGACTTTGTTGTAGGTTGTCAGAAATTACCTGTATATCTTTACTAGTAGTATGAACTGAGGTGTCGTCAGCAAAAAGGTCGCATTGTACATCTTGGCACGTAATATGTAGAGGCAAATCATTGATAAATAAGCAAAACAGTAGGGGACCCAGTACAGACCCTTGGGGCACACCGAAGCTTACATCTTTGAGAGAGGAGTATGAGCCATGAACAAGAACCTTTTGTTTTCTTTTAGTAAGGTAAGATGTGAAAAAAGCAACTGCGTCTCCATTATTGAGGTATGTGTGAAGCTTAGCAATCAGGATAGTATGGTTAATCAGATCAAAAGCATTCTTAAAATCCAGATAGACTACTCCTGTTAACTGTGACTTATTCATACCCTTGAGCCATGTGTCAACAAGGCGTGTAAGTGCTGTGTGACATGAATGCTGCTGACGAAATCCGGATTGGAAAGGGCACAGTCCCAATGAGCCATTTGAACCATAGCCATCAGCAGCAAAGCACCTTCAGCACCCGACCCATTAACCCTTTTGGCCCCAAGGTCCCATTTCTCAAATTTTGGAGGTGTTGCCTTATGACTAAGCCCTGAAATTGTTTATCACATGTAAGTACATTACGTAAATGAAGCTCTGAAAGCGTTTATCACATGTATTTGTTTCCTCAAAAACATTACCGATGACATGACTACATGGAAGTGTCTACTACTGGGCTCAATTTTAGCCTACTTACCCGTTGTATGCCCACACAACCCGAGAGGCACTCGGGGAACCCCCAGAGGGGCCGAGAGTTATCTCCCCATACCTGCCTTACCGGATCCGGTCACAAGACCAACCAGTCTTGCTACTTCGCTCGTGCAGAGAAGACGTGTCTGGCTTGCTCTCGCGCTGCCTCGACCGGTCTTCTGCCTGGCCTACGCTCGTTGCTGACTTTGTGTGCTCTGCGCCCTTCTAGCCCTGCCCTGCCTTCTCTCTTCCTGCTTCGTTTGGGCTTCGTTCGGGGGTCTGTCTGCTCGCTGTTGGACGGCGGTTTGGCTGCCCCTTCCCCCCGTTCCCTTCGTTGCAGAGGTAAGGTAGCGGTAATTCCCCCAGCCGGCCCTCAGGCCGAGAGCCGACTGCCTGTTGGGGCTTTCCTTCTTAGCTTTGACATTAGCGTTTGACTTACGTGCCGGCGCCTTAGTGCCTGATTAGCTCACAGTCGGCTTTACTGTTTTCACGCCCGTTTTTCTCGTGGGACCTTTGGGCTCCATTGTTCGTTAGCCCGGTTAAAGGCCCTTTAGCTCTCCGAGAGTTTTCACGGTTTCACTGGGAGCCCCTTTGCTCTTAGCCAAAATGCTTTTGTGCTCCCAGTGTGGCGACTTTCAGTGGCCGACGGACAATCATTCAGTCTGCCTGCCTTGTGCGGGCTGCTCCTCGGACCGGAGGTGTAAGGTTTGTGCGACCTGGTCTGAGTTGCTTTGGTCGGACCTCTGGTCCTTCTACCGCCGAGAGCGTACTCGGCCGGCTACCGCGCGTCCGGCGCCAGTTGAGACCTCGGCCGCCCTTGCGGTATTGACCGACCACTCCCGCACGGAACGGAACTCTCGTCGGGGATCGCGTTCGTTGACTGACCAGAGGACCGCCACTGCTGCCACGCCCGCTGACCCTTCCGGAGGGTCTGTTTGCCGGCAGAGCGCCTGTCTCACTGAGCGTGGCCTGCAGCAGTCTGCCATGCGCCGTCCTTCGATGACGAGCCTTCCTCGCCGGTCTCTCCATGACAAGCCCGCTGATCCTTCCAGAGGATCGAGAAGCCGGCATAGTCAGGCCAGGAGAGACGTCAGCACCGTCCTACGCGATGCAGCCGCGACCCCAACGCTCACCGTTCCTGCACGAGACACGGACGCTCCCGCTCGCCTCGCGAACGCCGTCGGGGGGATCCTTCGGCCTGTCGGGATTGCCGCCCTTCTTCCCCACGGGCGCGTTCGCGCTCTTCGCCACGCCTTTCGTCGCGTTCGCCGCGTCACCGCCGTCGTCGGCCCTCCTCTCCTCGTCGGCACTCCTCGCCGATTGTTCGCCGGGCTCGTTCCAGTCCTTGTCCTCGCGTGCTGGAGAGGTCCCGCCCTCGCTGTTCCCGGTCGCCTCCTCGTTCGTCGCCGTGTTCGTCGCTGCCCTCGCGTCCCTTGCCTTTGCCTGAGGTTCAGCGCAGTCCTTTGACCTCGCTGCGGTCGGTCGTGGTCCCGGTGGCTCGCTCCCCTTCTCGCCACTCCCTGGAGGACGACACGCTCAGTTTGCTGCCCGAGGACTCCGTCTCGGCTCTGTTGCACGAGGAGGGTCGCTCGCTCTCATCCGCGGCCCTCGAGGATGCCGCCCCCTCGGCTCTCCCGTCTTCTTCCCGGGCAGAGACTCTCCTAGCTCTGGACAAAGCCGCCAGGATTGTGGCCGTGACGCTGCCGGTGGACGCCTGCCCAGCCTCCCCACCCCTGAAGAGGAAGGTCGCCACCTTCGTAGATGCGGAGAGGCAGGTCAAGAGGTTCAAGTCTCTTCCCCAACCGCCCGGCTTTAAGGACCTACGAGACGTCTTCTCGTCGCACCAGCAACTGGCCACTTCACCGGAACCGGTCTTCTTTTCCGATCATTGCTGGCCGGCGGGCTTGGATATGTCCTTTCGGCGGGATTGGTATGCCGGCCACTCCCAGGCCTTCTCCATCCCTCTGCCTACACTGGACCCCTCTGCCGTGTCGCAAGCTGGCGGCCCGGCTCTGCTTCGTCGGTGCCTGCCGCGGGGCCTGGACAAGACAGCGACCCTGGTCCGGAACACCTTAGCCTGCGCCGGTGTCTTGGAGCTCCTCACGCAAGCCCTTGGCCATCGCATGGAGGAATCCTGGCATCCTTCCATCTCTCCCCTCCTGGGAGACTTGTTGGTATCCTCGGAGACCGCCAACCGCGCCGCCTACCACTCGTCGGTCAACGCTATGGCTGCCTCCGCCAACTGCGACCTGATGCGTCGAGACGCCCTGCTCCTCGCTTGCCGAACGATGCCTCCGGACCTGCGCGCGCAGCTTCTCCGTGCTCCTTTGGGTGGGCCCCTGCTGTTCGGCGACACCTGGTCCGATGTTAGAGCCGCCAAGCCTGACCGCTGGCCCAGCAGTGCCTCTCCTCCCCGCCGCTTTCCTTCCGCCCGCCAGGCTAGGTGTCGCGCCTCGCGGTCAGCTAGACCCGCTGCCCCCTCGGCCCCCTCTTTGGCCCCTGTGCAGGCCCCCGCCTTTGGCCGGTCCAGACCCCCAGGTCCCGTGCCCCCGCTTGGACCCGTCCTGCCAGGCGACCGGGTCGCGGACGGGCCGCATGACTGCCCTCCGACCCTGCCCCCGCCGACCTCCTTGGGGCCTCCGGTCGGCGGGCGGCTAGCCTGTTTCCGCGGAAACTGGCTCGCTCTCTTTGGCGACGACCCCTGGGTCTGCGACACTGTTTCCACCGGCCTTCGGATCGCCTTTCGAAGCCCGCCGCCCTTGCGTCGCTCCCCACTTTGGACCGAGATTCCCAGCGACCCGCTGAAGGCCTCCGCCTTGAGGGGAGAGGTAGTCTCCCTGCTGAGGAAAGCCGCCACAGAGGTTGTCCGGGTCCCCGACTCGCCGGCCTTCTACAGCCGCCTGTTCGTCGTGCCGAAACCTGGAGGGAGATGGCGTCCGGTCATCGATCTTTCGGCTCTGTACGAGTTTATTTCGGCCCCCTCCTTCCGGATGGAGACTGCCAGAGCCCTGAAAGCCGTGGTCCAGCCTCGAGACTTCGCAGTCAGCCTGGACCTTTCCGATGCGTACCTGCATGTCCCGATGCACCAGGCCTCCAGGAAGTTTCTCAGGTTTGCGATCGACGGCCTCGTTTACCAGTTCCGTGCGCTTCCGTTCGGACTCAACCTCAGCCCTCGGTCTTCACCCGGCTGATGGACGCTGTAGTCGCCAAAGCCCGACAGTCCTCCTCCAGTCCGACGTCGAACTACCTGGACGACCTCCTCCCGCGCAACCAGTCGGAGACCGCGCTTGCCACGGACAGGGATGCTCTACTGCACCTCCTGGCACACTTGGGCTTCCTAGTAAACGAGGGCAAGTCGGATCTCTCTCCCTCCCGCCGTTTTGTGCACCTGGGCATGGAATTTGCTACCGACCTCAACACGATACGCCTTCCGGCGCCCCGGATCCAGAAGATTGCGAATCTAGCCGGCCAGTTAGCTCGGGAGGATGCAGCCCCCGCCAGGGTCTGGCTTCAGTTGCTGGGTTTGTGGAACGCCACAGCGGATCTTATCCCCCTAGGGCGTCTCTACTCCCGGCCGATTCAGCTGCATCTTCTACTCCATTGGCGCCCGTCTTCAGGAGACTTAGCGACTTCGGTTCCGGTGTCCCAGATGCTGCGTCCGCACCTTCGTCGGTGGACCGACCCCGCGTGGTTAGCGTCGGGAGTCCCCCTGGCCTCTCCCCCACCCCAGACCTTGCTGTGTGTCGACGCGAGCCTCACTGGGTGGGGCGCTCATCTCCTCCCTCGGTTCCTCTCGACATCGGGCCCCTGGCCCTCGGACTTAGCGCACACCCACATCAACTGGCTAGAGATGCAGGCCGTCTGGCAAGCCCTTCAGTTCTGGGAGGATCTCCTCAGGCACCAGGAGCTGCTCATTCTCTCGGACAACACGACTGTGGTGGCTTACATCCAGAGACAAGGTGGCACCCGCTCCCCCGACCTTTGTATGCTCCTCTACCGGATGATGCGTTGGTGCGAGGACCGGGGCATTTCCATTCGAGCCCAGCACATTCCCGGACACCTGAACGTCTTGGCCGACTCGCTGTCTCGCCGCGGCCAGCTCTTACACACGGAATGGACCCTTCGGCAGGACATCTTTCGGATGATCTGCGCCCGGTGGGAGACTCCCCAGGTCGACTTGTTCGCCACGAGGTGGAACCCTCAGCTTCCTCTCTTCGTCTCCCCGATTCCCGATCCCCTTGCCTGGGCTGTCGATGCGCTCTCCATTCCCTGGGACGGCCTTGTGGCCTACGCTTACCCCCTGACGGTCCTCGTACCCAAAGTCCTCCTCAAGCTTCGGGGCTGCTCGGCGGTCCTCCTGTTAGTCGCACCGTTCGCCTGGAACCGCTCCTGGACCACCGACCTTCTCAGCCTCGCCACGGACCCGCCCCTGCTGCTTCCCACCCCACGCACCATGCTCAAGCAACCGCGACAGCCGCTGTTCCACCCCTGCCCAGAGCGGCTCCTCCTTCACGCCTGGAGGTTGTGCGGCAAGCCCTCGGAGCTAGAGGCTACTCGGGTGCAGCAATGGCGGCGATCGCTGCGGCCCGCAGACCTTCGACCATTCGAGTCTACGAGGGAAAGTGGCGAGTCCTGTGTTCCTGGTGCGCCGACCAGGGCCTTACGCCCACGGAACTGACTAATCCTCAGCTGGCGGACTTTTTTTCTCTGGCTCTTCCGAGACCAAGGCTTAGCCCCCATCACGGTGCGGGGATACCTGTCCATGATCGCGGACACTTATCGTCACCTTGGACGACCAGACCCGGGCGCCTGCAAAGACCTAGCCGACCTTATGGGACACTTCGGCATCCAGCGCCCTACTCTCCGCTCGCTCATTCCTCGCTGGGACCTACCCTGGGTGCTCACGTGGTTGAATTCCGCCCGCTTCGAACCCTTACCTTTGGCCCAGTTCGCAGACTTGACACGCAAGACATGCTTCCTGCTGGCACTTGCTACCGCCTCGCATGTGAGCGAGCTACACGCGCTTTCGGCACGCCCTTCCTGCTTGCAGTTCCGAACGGACCGGTCCGTCCAACTACTTACGGACCCAGCCTTCCTTGCCAAGAACAGGTTTCCTCCAACCGCGCCTCAGGTTATCACCATCAGGCCGCTAAGAGACCGACCTCGGTCCCAGGAGACCCGGCAACAGGATCCCGTGTGCGCCCTTAAGATTATCTGCGGCGATCTAAGGCCGTCCGCAGGGGACGGTCGCGCCTCTTCCTACCTCTGAGACCCAGCAGGCACGACATTACAGCCCAGACGATCTCTTCCTGGCTCCGCTGGGTCATACGCTCCACCTATCAGGATATCTCTCCACAGGGAGCGAAGAGGCTGCACATTCGCGTCGTCGCGTTTGATCGAAACTGCGCTGTCAAAGACATCGTGGCAGCTGTGGGCTGGAAGACTGAATCTGTATTCGCCCGCTTCTACCTCCGGGACCTGGCTGGCCAGTGAGAGAATCTCGCACTTGTGGGGGACATCGCCGCGGCGCAACACTCCCTCCCGGCGCCGTAGGTAGGCACTTCGCTAAAATTGTCGGGAGTGTGCGACGAGGAGCACGGCGCTGTTTCTCCTAGAGAGTTGTTACGCGGCACCCTCCTCCTCATCGCAATTCTTCCATGTAGTCATGTCATCGGTAATGTTTTTGAGGAAACAAATTCATTTTTCTCTAAAAGGTATTTTTTCGAAAAATACTTACCGATGACATGACTCGGAGGACCCTCCCACCTGCCCCGCTTGCCGCTTTCAAGCGAAGTATCAGACTGGTTGGTCTTGTGACCGGATCCGGTAAGGCAGGTATGGGGAGATAACTCTCGGCCCCTCTGGGGGTTCCCCGAGTGCCTCTCGGGTTGTGTGGGCACACAACGGGTGAGTAGGCTAAAATTGAGCCCAGTAGTAGACACTTCCATGTAGTCATGTCATCGGTAAGTATTTTTCGAAAAAATACCTTTTAGAGAAAAATGAATTTTTCAGGGTGAATACTCACTGAAGGAGAAGGATCTGCCAGACTTCCGACGCTACTCAGAGGATGTGAAAGACTACCTCAGTCCCCACAGGTTTACACTGAACACAGCGTTTGTTGAGGTACGACTATATTGCTTTTAGCACATTTAAGCATAAGGTCAAATGATTCGTACTCTGTCCAAACTTTGAAGCCAGAAGTGACACCTAGGCACGTTAAGCCATTGGCTGTCAATAGCGCTTTTTGTCGAGGTGATTCTTGCAGCAATCGCCTCGAGAAAATGTGCTACTGACAGCCAAAGTGTTCAGTTAATTTAGTGAAGACCTCCTTATAGTTGTGCATTGCAGTGGCTTGTACTAAAGAACATGGCCCCGCAAGTTCAGTTTTTGTACGCATGGACATTGATAACCTGACCCTTTCTTCTTTCTTCATCACACAGGGTTGGGGACTCTACGCTGAAGCGCTGGGCGAGGAAATGGGCATGTATGAAGACAAATCTACACTGTAAGTACTGGAGCCAGTTGCATGAGCGAGTTTAGTCCTGCACCAGCCACTAAGCAAGATGCGCCGCTATAGCGGCGCACCTTGCTTAGTGGCTGGTGCAGAACTAAGCTCGCCCATGCAACTGACCCTCCTGATGTATAACAAACTGATGTTGATTGTACATTTCTAATTCAGACTCTAAAATGCCTTTTAGTTTGATTGGCTAGAATGTGAGCTGGCACTTTTCTCTCTCTGTTCACTTTTGCCCGCTGTGTCAGTTGTCAACACATATTAAATCCAGACCAAAGAGGTGACGGCTAAGCGTGTAAAATGCAGAGAAGAACTCAGCAGCGAAAAAAAACACGCTTAGACAAAGACAGTTACAACACAGTTTATTAATATTTTCAAAATAGACAAATAAGCATAGAATCCAGTCACTACTTAACCCATTTGGCCACAAATTCCTACAGCAGGAGATGGATGGACCATGATGATTCAAAGTTAGTGCCAGATGAGCTTGTGCGCCTGAAGGCGCCAAGCTCATCTGGCACTACCCATGAATGATCATGGTCCATCCGTCTCCTGCAACAGGTGCATAGTCCTTAACTAGCACCTCCGCAGTTTGGGAAATGTGGTCTTGGAGTTAAAGGGGTGAAGTTGCCACTTTTTCGCTGATAAGATAAGTGGCAATTGAATTTACACTTGTTTGTTTGTCTATTTTGAAAAAGGGTTTTTACATCAAAATAGATGAACAACCAAGTATAAACTTCATTATGTAAATACCTGAAATAATAATAATAATAATAATAATGTATATTTTTAAGGCGCATATACTTTCGATAGAAAAGCTGTAGGCGCCGTACAAATGACGTATTAACATACATACACCTTGCATCCTACAACACATATATTGTTCCTAACATACACACTCACACAACAAGATATACAAGAAAAATAAGAATAACAAAAAGAACACGCCAACAAAAAAAATGCTCACACACAAAAAGACACGTGTACCATAAAACCAACAACAGTTGCACCAGACAGCCCTCGCTGACAACGAAATGTTGACAAAAAGAAGAATTATAACGGTGAATGCATGTTTAAAGGAATAAATGCGTCCTTAAAGACTGCCGGAAACTATTGGCTGATTCAACATACACAAAATATCTTCAGCATATAAATTGTTGTGTAACTGTCTTTTCTAAGATACTCACAAACCAGATAGGTGAGGCTAGCGCTGGCAGAATTGTATAACAAACCAAGGGGAATTACTCAGCGCTGGACAGAACAGTTAGATCCCCTGCCCCAGGGCAGGGGATCTAACTGTTCTGTCCAGCGCTGAGTAATTCCCCTTGGTGCAGGGGATCTAACTGTTTTGTCCAGCGCTGAGTAATTCCCCTTGGTTTGTTATACATGTCTTTTCTAAGCATGTTTCTTTCTCCGTTGGGTTACTCTGTCAAAACATCTGACATACTAAAGAAGGCATTCACTGAATCAGTTCGCGCATTGTGAGAACCAATAATAAGTATGATCAAAGCAGGCAAGAGGAATGATTCTCATTGGCTTTGGCCATAAGTCTGTTACTGTCAGTATACATGTACAACACATCAGCCGCACATGTTGTAACTTTAGTCGACGGGTAATGCAGACTCAGAAAAGAAAATCCAGGCCTTTGAGAACAAGTGCCTGAGGAAGTTGCTCCGCATCTCGTACCGCGAGCACAAGACCAACGAATATGTACGGAGCATCGTCACTTCCCTGGTGGGCCCACATGAACCCCTTCTGGCAACCGTGAAACGGCGCAAGCTTGCTTGGTTTGGCCACGTGACCCGACACAACACCTTGTCCAAGACTATCCTCCAAGGCACTCTCGAAGGAAGTCGTCGGCGAGGTCGTCAGAGAAAGAGTTGGGTCGCAAACATAAAAGAATGGACCGAACTCGAGATGTCAGACTTGCTTGCCACCGCCCAAAATAGAACTCAGTGGAGAGCACTGTCTGTTGCTGCTGCCTTTCAGTCCCCCCAACGCCCAGTTCGGGCAAGGGACTGATGATGATGATGATGAATGTTCAATCGCCCCAGCTTGAAGGTTCCGTAGTGATGTAAAAAACAAGTACACAGACTTCAAAGAGCAAAATTCAGGCCGGTGTGTTGGTTGCGTAGAAATTACCGACACTGTGTCATTGTCTCGCGCAAGGTGATGTAATCAGATAGTATGCAACATGGCAACAAATTGTGGTCATTCAATGCTGCTTGATTTTTTTCTGAAAAAGATCAAAGACAAAGAGGAACGACGTGTTAAACATACATGTAGATGGATGGTAACTGTTCGTCTGTCTGATAACAGTACAACAAAAGTATTCTTTCAATATTGCGTGCTCGGAACATTACTTGACGTTTACATGCAAATACGACATAATACGAACATTTAATTACACAAAAGATTTCTTTGCATCTGCCTGGTGCGGTACTTGTTACCAGTGTGCTCTGGACACCCTATCTTAAAATAGACACTTTGAAAATACCTGTTCAAAAACGCGTCGCCCGCAACACTAGGCATCAACTTTTTTGATAGGCGTTGCACACTTATAGTAATAGACTTATGCTTTGGTATATGCAGGCACCATGAGGATCTGTGCTTACTCCAGACAGAAGGTATCCGGTACAATGAGAGCGAGCATTTTGGGTGGAATGGCAAAAGGCATAGATCCTCAGATTGATCAACAATGATAAATCAAAGGTAGTGCCAGATGAGCTTGGCGCCTGAAGGCGTCAAGCTCATCTGGCACTACCTTTGATTTATCGTGATTAATCCATCTCCTGCTGTAGGGCTAAATGAATGAATTAACAGTGTATGTACAGTATATACCTGTAGCAGGTCAGCCTGAGGAACACTCCCGCGGCCGCAAACAATATGGGGTGCCATGTAATTTGAAGCCGAAACTTCTGAGGTCTATGTCCAATTCAGTAACTTCGAATGATGACTTTTGTGGCTTTGGGAGTCATCTTTGGGAAGACTCTCTACCAGCTGTGGAAGATGGACTGGCCATGTTAGTTCAAGGGTGGTGCTAGATTAGCTTGGTGTCTTCCCAGGCACCAAGCTAACTTGGCAGTACCTTGAATTGTCACAGCCAGTCCACAGCTTACTGTCGTGTTGTAAGGGCGAGTTTGTTTTTTTAAGAAAGAGCATTAAAAATAATGTTGTTGGGGTTTGTTGTTTTTTTGTACTAATTTTCAGTCTTGGTCGTTACACTGCTGAAATGTTCAGGGCTGGACGTTTGGTGGTGGACACAGGAATGCATGCCTTTGGGTGAATAAACTTTCTAATTTTCAATTTTTATCAGATTCTCAGTGTGTAACTTTGATTTGGAAAGAGGAGATGGTGGTAAATGGGCGGGGGAGGGGGTGGGGGGTAGGATGTGTCGTCCAAAAGAGGTTTGTTGACTTGGGACGAGTTTTAAGAACCTTTTTTTCATGGACTTACGCTTGCAAAGAAATAAGAGAAAAGATGACAGTGTTGGGGGAGGAGAGACCCTGGTCTCTAGATTTTACAGTGGAGTTAAATCTGTAAAATTTGTATCCATTTTTAACCCTTTTTGTGCCAGTGGATGTACATTGTATTTTTGAAATCATTGTCAGTTCAGCATCAGAGATCCCTAGGCGTTAAAGGGACATTGATACACAGTGGTTACAGCAAGAGGTATTGATCCTCATGAGCCCCCGCAACTGCGGGGGCTCATGAGGATCTATACCTCTTGCAGTTGGTAACCAAGGGGTTAACCCCCATGTTCATGCAGACAGCAGAACTGTAAACAGTACCCTAACCCTAAGGGGGTTAATGAACAAACCTGTGTTCTTGTTAGGTGGAGTCAGGAACGAGCCATCAAGTTTTTGGAAGATCACACCAAAGCCGAACACAAGTCGGTTGTGAATGAAATCAACCGTTACATCACATGGCCAGGCCAGGTACGTCTTCATCTTGTCATTCAGTCCTGACAGTCTGCAGAAATAGGTGAACTGACTTTGATAGCTCAAGGGAAGTGCCTGATCAGCTTGGAGGCCAGAAGGCTCCAAGCAAATCTGACACTGCCCTTAACCCCTTTCATCTCGAGGGCTGATTTTTCTATGAAGGCTACATTGCCGATTAGGAGATAGATCAACTGTTTTAGTTCAAGGGTGGTGCCAGAATAGCTTGGCGCCTCAGGCGCCAAGCTATTCTGGCACCACCCTTGAACCATCGTAGTCAAATTAATTTCAAGCAGGAGTGTATCAGGATGAAAAGGGTTATACAATCGGGTTCAGTCTAGCTATATTTTTTTCAACTGGTACACAGTCAATATTGCATGTAACATAGAAACAGTTCCCAGCTGATAAAGGCATAGGTGGCAGTCTTCAGTCCTGGAGACTGTTTCAGCTTTTTCAAAATTCCAGAAAGCTCAATTTCTGCTTTTTGGTTCAGACAGACCAGCCCTTCAGCCAGCCTGTTCCATCTGCAAGAGACATACATTCTCATAAGCCCCTGAATCCAAAGGGGCTCATGAGATTTTATATCTCTCGCTGGCCATGGATCGTGGGGCATTAGTCCATGGATCGTTTTTAGTTTTTATGTTGTTCACACTGTCATCCATGCGAATGCTACAGGATCTCTTCTAACCCTCTGGCTATCCATAGCATGCTTTGTCTAGATGATTTCTGCAGGAATCGGCTCAGCAAAAAAAAAAGCCAAGGACAGCCAAAATGCTAAAGTGTTTAGCTGCAGTAGGCATGAAGCTGATCTGTCACTACCTGCGAGCATTCATGATCTTGCCCGCTCACAGCATCTGGTAGGTGAGTTGTTGGCGAATGCCTCCAGAATATGAAAAAAAGATGTCCCTAGATGTCACACCAGGGAGGAAGAATATATACCACTCGGAATATTTGGATATTTGTTCGATTTAATGATTTGATCTTCTCATTCGCACGACAAACGATAGACAAGACGTATACAAACCTACGCAATATTCACTCAATTCATACATGCACCTGTAACTCACGCACACCCTTAACCATTCGTACAATGTTCACAGCACTAACCACACATCCTACACTTATTGTTCCACTACGATGTCACATCTCCGCAATGTCTGTCGATAATAACTGACACTAATTAATGCTTAGATCCTCGAACGATCAAACAGTTTGATTACTCCGACCGTGGATGGATGTATGTAGTGTCGCTGCTTGTTGATTCGGCCACACCACTGGTCGAATAATCCGGCGCACTGTCTCTCGCGATGACACGTCGAAGCTCCACACGCACACCGTCAGGATCAACTTGTTATCTCGTACACCACGTTGATTAATTACATTCCCACATGGAGCATACACAAATCCAACTTCTCAGCTGGTGATAGGGGAGGGAAGCATCCAAAGATGCGTGAAGTAAACCTTCGACTGTTTCAGGCCTGTCTGCCCATCTTGGCCGTTGGACAAGGTCCGGTTACTCTAATCAGTCGATCTGGTTACTAGTCGTAGTTCTTAAACTACAAAATTTTACGTACCACTGTACTGAGCATTCTGCTCTCAATCGTCTATTCTACCATAGACCATAACACGGCATTTCTCTGCCCACTACACCTCACAAAAAAACAACTTTTACTCGAGAGCAAAATCTCTCCTGACTGACTGTCTTCCAAACGATTCACAGTGACGTAACTCTTCAAACCAACATCCTACGTCACATGTTCCAAACACACATCTTACGTCACATGTTCTTGACGTCACTAAAAAGTACATGCCATGACCGCAACACACAACAAAGAACGAAAGTTCTCCACGAAAGAAGATACTGCATAATGATTAAAATAAATTGTGACACTAGATTTGAACGTGTACTCAGGTGTCTACGTTTTATCTCCCTCAGGCTTGTTCCTACAAGATTGGTGAAATCAAGTTGTGGGAACTTCGACGCAAGGCTGAACAGGAACTTGGTAAGGGTCCAGATTCTTGCATTTGTGGGTCATCCACTGAAGACTATAGTTCATGAGACAGATGGACGATGATCGTTCAAAGGTGATGCCAGGAGAGCTCTCCTGGCATCACCTTTAATCCTTTGCATGTCGGTAGCGGTTTTCGTCACGACTAAAACCACTACCAACACGCAAAGGGTTAAACGACCATGGTTGATCATCCTTGTTGCTGTGTGTCAGTATGCAGTATCGGTGATTGTATCATATGTACAATGCTGTTAATGAGTTGACCCATTTAACCTCATGGCTGCATTTCAGAGGTGTCACTGAACGACTAGGAATCAGTTGCAGAAAATCTTATCAGCCATGATGATTCAAGGGTAATGCCAGATTAGCTTGGCGCCATCAGGCGCCAAGCTAATCTGTCACTACCCTTAAATTATCTTAATCCATCTCCTGCTGTAGTGATTCAGGTCTAAATGTGTCAGAAATGTGTGACAAAACTGTGTGTGTGTGTGCTTCCCTCACAATGTGAATTGCTGTGACATTTTCCGTGCTTAACAGGAGAAAAGTTCAAGTTGGCAGAATTCCACGAGAAAATAATGAAGTGTGGCCCAGTACCACTGCGTTTCCTGGAACAGGTCATCAATGATTACATCAATGCAAAGCTGGGACATGCAGCCGGCAACAACCGCAACTGATCAAATGAGCACAGAAACGCTGCTAAGGAGGTGCAACATGCTGGCAGTTTTTTCTAATATGAAAATCAGTGGCATTAGATGATTCAGAAACCCACACCACAGGACCAGCTTCACAAAACTTCTAACTTCGTCCATTTAACGTCACTGCAGTATTTCCCAAATCTTTGAGGTGTCTTCTAACAACTGTGTACCATTTGCAGGAGATGGATCGACCATGATAATTCAAGGATAGTGCCAGATTAGCTAGGCGCCTGATGGCGCCAAGCTGATCCATCACTACCCTTGAATTATCATGGTCGATCCGTCTTCTGCTGTAGTATATGGGAGCTAAATGGGTTTGGTAGGTATATGAACTACCATTAGTCATAGGAAAGCTGCGTTTGAAAGGAGAGAGGCACACTGGATGTTGCTGCTATCCACTGTGGGCTCCTGTTGCTACCTCTTTCAACACAGGTTACCTCCCTCGATTTTATTTGCATGCAGAGTGAACCTAGTGAGAGAGGTAGCCGTATTTTGGAGGGGAAGTAATAATCCAAAGACGATGTAATAATCAATAAATTCCATTTTGTAGGTAGGACCAACCCATATTTTTATCAAGTTCCAGTACTATCTCTTCCAGTATTTTATCCAAGATTGATCTGCTTCCACTGAAAATAGTCCCTCACGAGTGACATGTGTTTCTTTGTGCTGATTTGTTTAGATACATTTTTTGCCACAAGATTTTTTAATGCTCCGAACTTGTCTTGTTATCAATAAATTATATACAATATCATGAACTGATCGTGGACAAGCAGTGGGTCTAGGTTTCAACCCGTTTACTTCCAGTGGATGCAAATTCTACCTCTGATATCATCACAGACTGAAAATCTAGAATCCATTTAGCATGAGGAAGTCAGCAAATAGGCATAGACCCTCATGAGCACCCACATCTGTGGGGACTCATGAGGGTCTGTGCCTCTTGTAGCTTGGCGGTGTCTTTTTGCAGTCATCCTGCGTGAGGAACACAGATGTAACAAGAGCCAGCAAGAGGCATAGACTCTCATGAGCACCCACATCTGCGGGGACTAATGAGGGTCTGTGCCTCTTGTAGCTTGGCGGTGTCTTTTTGCAAAGTCATCCTGCATGAGGAGCACAGATGTAACAAGAACCAGCAAGAGGCATAGACCCTCATGAGCCCCCGCAGATGCAGGGGCTCATGAGGGTCTATGCCACTTATAGTTGGATGGTGTATTGTGGTCCACCAGTTAACGGGATTTGATTTCCAGGAATCTCAGTCTGAACAATTATGCTTGGGTATTGACCCGTTGATGCTCTGTCGTCCTTTTGTTTGTGGGACAGTCTACATGTACTCTGATTGTGGTTTCTATTATGTGCTGTATGTGTCATTTTCGCTGACATTTTCCTATCTCAGCATGGTAGTGAACTCCTCATTGAACTGGGCTTTTTTTGTAATGCAAAACTTTATTGCCTGCAGTGTGCTTAGCTCTCTTTATAAGCTACTCAGCGTGTAGAAGGTAGCTCACGTCATGCACAATTTAACTGGAAAACTTGTGATATCGTAGACACGGGTGTCAATGTGTGTGTGCGTGTGTCTGTGGGCACACTGAGCCCTGAGCAGAACAGTTTAGATTGACCATGGTCGTTGAAGGGTGGTGCCAGAACAGCTTTGCGTCATTAGGCACCAGGCTGTTCTGGCACTTTCCTTGAACTGTCATGGTTGATCCATGTCTTGTTGTAGTGATTCAGGGCTGGATGTGTGGAGAGAGACTCAGTACGTTAGGACAGTTTTGAGCGACCACTCTTTTTACAAGCAAGTGTGGTCTTAACTCATTCAGCCCGACGGCCGTATTTCCCAAATTTTGGAGGCATCATATAACGACTATGCACCCGTTGCAGGAGATGGATCGACCATGATAATTCAAGGGCAGTGCCAGATTAGCTTGGCGCCTTCAGGCGCCAAGCTAATCTGGCACTGCCCTTGAATTATCATGGTCGACCCATCTCCTGCTGTAGTGCTTCAGGGCTAATGTGTTCAAAGACAGATGTGTGTGCAATAAAAGTCTTCAAAGACAAAGTGTCACCTGTCACAGAATACCATCATTTATGTGATTACATCCATATACATTATGTTTTTTTTTTAAACAAGTGGTCCCTCAGGAGGATGGTCACTCAAAACTGCCATAGATTTTTATACAAATTTTTAAACCTTTGCGTGTCGATAGCAGTTTTTGTCGTGATTTCTGTAGAGATCATCATGACAAAACCTGCTACCGACACACAAAGGGTTAACTCATTCATGGCCAGCGCATTCATTTGTTTTCTCAAAACACATTACCGATGGTATTACTTATTGGAAAAAGCCCTTAGCTAGCATAATTTTAGCCAAATTTTGGTTGTGTCCGTAAAAGGGAGTGTTGGCAGTAGTGGGACGCCATAGACCATGCCAAACCCGAATAGCCTCCCCTTATTCCCATCTGGTACAAGATTACCCAGCATACGCCAGTTTAGTTCTTAGCTAGCACTAGGAAGGTTGTGTCTGTTCGTGCTCTGCGTTTTGAACTTGGACCGGTCTTGTCGACCTTGGTTTACTGTGAGCTTGAAACTTTGGAACGTGTGAACTGCGGAGCTTTGAGCCGCGTGGGGACTGTTGTGCTCACTTCTGTGCCGGTTCTCCTTCGTCGACTTGGGGATTCACTTTGCTGACGAGGGATTTGGCGGTTGGGACTTCGAGCTCGCGTGGCCTGCCGCTGTGTCGACTCTTCGGAGCCTGCCTGGTCGCGCCTGGCGACGAGTTTTCTACGACCGGCTGACAGTGGTTTCCACTTCGGTGGAGAGACGTGGGTTTGCTACATTTTGCCACCATGGACAGGTAATATCTCGGTGAATGCCCTCGACCGGCGCTCTAGGGTGGGAAGGAGCGCCGAGCGTAGGCACGCGCTGTACTCTCTTCGAATTCGAGTGAGTTCGATGATGTTCGTTTTTTCATCGCGCGCGATTTATTTTGCATGGCCTCGGTGGCCACGCTCGCTCGTTCTTCATTGTACCCTCTTGTTGCAGATACCAGGTTCGTACCTGCACGTTGTGTGGCGACTTTCAGTGGCCCTCGGACGAGCATGCGGTCTGCCTAGTCTGTTCCGGTTGCGATTCAACCCATACTTGTGTTGTGTGCGCCCCATGGCTGGAAGTAAGATGGTCGCAGCTGTGGGGGTTTTACCGCCGAGAGCGCCCGACTACTGTCAGGGACCGACTGACAGACCCGGTGCAGAGTAACAAGGCGGGACCCAAGCCAGTACCAGTGGCTAAGCCGTCCCGACCAAGTAAAGCATGTAAGTCGCAAATTATCGCGGAGGGCCCTCCTAAGGTTACCCTTACCGTGGCGACCAAGAGACCTGATCCTGAACCCTTGTCGGCGGAAGGGGTTACGCACAGTACACTTCTGGAGAAGGCAAGAACAATGATCCTTCCCCCGGGCTGGCGTCGGCAACCGAATCTACGACGCTACCAGTCCAGAAACACATGGCGGATCGCAGACATGGCAGGCACGTACATGTAGTCACACGGTGACACACGAGACTCGTTTACGCCGGGACCCGCCCTTGAGAGATGACCACTCTACCGCCCACCGGCAGCCCAGAGTGGAAACACGACGGATGGACGAACCAGGTGCCAGGGCTCGCTCCTCGTCTAGATCACAGGTTAGTGGAGGCATTACTATCCCTTCCACTGGTTTGGTTAGATACAGCCCACAATCCGGGCGCAGCCCTCAGAGACGACGGTCTTCGAGCTAGCAACCCCCATTCTTGGGATGGCTAAGACCAATTATTTCTGCCGGGCTGGCATCGGCAACCGAACCTACGACGCTTCCAGTCCCGGGCCAGGCGACAAATCATAGACAGGACATGCAGAAGCAACTGTTCGGCTTCTCGGGCTCAGGTCAGTGACGAGTGTCTATGTGAGAGCATGTATTGCACGGTAGCGTGCAAGATTTTCCAAGCAGACATCAAGAGACGGAACCACCTGGAGTAGAATCGAAGGAGAAGCACAGGACAGGAGTTGCTGGAGGTCTCTCGTCGACGGCCTATACCCGGGTAGGGGTGACAGGCGTAAGTAAGTAAGTAAGTGCAAGATTTGGGTATGTGAGTTTGTCGTGGTACGGCATATAGGGCCTTTTCGTTCCAGCTAGGCGTTTTAACCCTTTTGCCACAGGTGTTAAAATGTTGCATTCCCAGCTGCGCAGCAGTTTCGCCAGACCGCTGGGGTGCAACACCTCTATAAAAGGCTATAATCCTGGAACCACTGAACCGATTACTTCAGTTTTGAGAAAATGGAGATGAGAAGCAGAGTGGTATTCTGACACTCATAGTTCAATTTAATTCAAATAACTTGATTTATCCCTTAAAGGGCAATTACAATCAATTAAAACTCTTTCAATAAGCATTGATTAATTAATTTATTATTATGATTATTTTGGGCGCCCTCGCCTGGGCTATACATGCGTTGGCGCCATCTCCCGTCGCGGGTTACACCGGCACTTACTACGGCTTGCGGCGACCGCAAGTGCTACAGGACCGCTGCACTTCACACGACAAGATCCTGGCTCAGTGATGTTGGGCCACGCCCTCGCCCCGACCGTGCAGACGAAAGCCCGCTCTAGATGCAGTGCAGAGAGACGACCCCACGATGGGACCCTGTTCCCGGCATCGGTCACGGTCTTACAGTTCGCCTGACTTCGGAAGCATGTGCTCACTACACAGAGACCAGGGGTATGAGAGGAGGAGACGACGTCCCAGTTCCATTGGGTCGCTACGCAATGGGAAGACAGGCGCTCCGAAGTATCTTCGTCGCCGTTCGAGTTCGTGGGACAGGCCCTCTGAGACTACGCTGTTCCTTCCAAGTGCTGGGTCCTCTTCGTTGGATCGCCGCCGCCCCGGGTTCCCCGGGCTTCGGAGCAGTTAGACATCCCTTCTCCTGCGTGCGGGACACGGCTTATTCCGCTTGACTCCAGAGTACATCGTTCGCCGTGGCTGGGCGATGATAGCTACTTCACGTCGCTATGCTCACAGTTCCGAGAGGTCTTGGATTCGCCACCAACTGCGTGGAGATAGAGGAGGGAGTCTCCTCGGGCCTTGGATGTAACAGGCCCTCTCATCGCGTCCAAGCATTTCAAGTCTCTTCCTCATCCGTTCGGGTGCCGGGTCCTTGTCACCGGCTTCTGTCTCCGCTTCAGGGCGCCGGGGGAGGCACTGGTGGCTTCAAATTTGTGATCCTACTTCTCTTCTGCTGCCAACGCTTCGCTGCGGCTACAGACTGCGATCTGATGATTCGAGATACCGTCCTGCACGCTTACTCGTGGCCAACCGAGTTGAAGAGCCGGCCACGCAGGGCACCGCACGGTGGAGAACTTCATTGGCCCCCCTGGCAGACCGGCAAGGAGGCTAACAAGGACTGTGGCACAGCCGATTCACGCTGCTTACACCACTGGATGTAGCAGTCTTCCAGCAACACTGAGGCAGGTCATCGCAGACCATCGGACGCGATTGGCAGGGACCACACTTCCGCAGAGGCGCAGTTCGTCTGCTGGACCGGAACTTGTGGCTTACATCCGAGGGACGGAGACGACGATTTGTGACGCCGACGGCACAGTCCCGGGAACGTCGGTGGCAGCATACTCCAGGCGTGCGATTGATGACTAGCAGGTAGCAGTCTACCTTCATAGAGGTCAGTGCGGGTTGAGGACTGGTCCGACCGACCTCACTGCGGGGGCCGACTTCGGTCTACATCGGGGGTAACGCACACAGTTCAGATTAAGCTCCTGCTGAGATGAGTTCTCGGCTCGTCGCATCTTTCTCCCGGCGGGGTGCTACCCTCCACTTCGCATTGCCTGGCCGTGGTCAGCGGCGACGAAGCACTACTGTCTTCTTCTAAGACGACACCTTCGGGACCTAGCGGAAGCGATTCGCTTGCCTGGGTGGAGATAACTTGGGAGTTCCGGCATTCGGCGGCGCCTGACCGGAGCGGATGGACTTGCCCTCGATAGCCCTTTTGTGAAGTTACCCCCTCAGAGCTGTGGTCCCTGCGGCCGGAGGGCGCAAGTACCGGGAGTTAGACGGGACGACAGCTTGGCAGGAATTTAGTTTCCCGAGAGGTGGTTTGCGCTCAGTTCCGCGGCAGTATGGTCGACTCTTCTCGTGCACTAGACGGTGGATATGGCGCACGATCTTCGTCCATTCGACTCGACACAAGTGCCTCGACGTCTTGGCAGATGCTAGACAAAGGCCTGAGAGGAGCGGTGCGTCTCCAGGACTTTGGGACAACTCGAGGTTTGACATCATAACCAGTTGGCAAGCCGAGCGGTAGGCTGGGGTCCTGCCCACTTTGCCGTCGATTAGGCTGCCTACGCTACGGGACAGGTACTACGTGGTTCTTCGCGTGGATTCCGTCGAGGATGGAGTGCGTGGTCGTCCTGTTCGAGTGGGACTCCCAGGAGGACGAGAGCAGGGCAGAGTAGGAGCGACCCTCAGTACCTTCTTCAGTTTTCTTAGGACTGACACCTCTTCTGCTTGGAGAAGAAGGGCGTACTTATGGGAGATGGTAGTGCGCTTGAGGCCAGCGGCGCGGGGAGGCGTCGCTGTGGCCAGATCTTCCAACTTCCCTGCTCGCCATCGAGTTTGAATGCTGAGTTATATGCTTGGTTGTCTGACATTCCCTTTGTTACAGGTTTGCGGAGGTAGGTGGGCATTTTCCTGGCTCGGGGCGCTTTGTTCTTCACCAGTTGGGGTCGCTTGTCACCACATGCCCCCTCTGCAGCTCTCCACTACTCGCACGATGCTCTAGCAACCGGGACAGCCGCCATAACAGCTGGGCCCTGAACTCCTCCGCCACACCCGGAGATTGTGCAGCAAGCCCTCTACCACAGAGGCTTCCCTAGGGCGGCCGTGGATACTACCGAGACAACCCGCAGACCCTCAACCAGACAAGCTGCGAGGGAAGAGGACGAGCGCTGTGTGACGGGACTGACGACAGCCTTCTTTCCCTCCGGACTTGACGAAGCCCCAGCTGACGGAGTGCATCCTCTGGCTATTCAACGCCCAGGGACGGTCTCCTTTTACCTTTCGGGACTATCTAACCATGATCGCCGACACCTATAAGCGATTACGCTCATCAGATCCGGGTAGCTGCAAGACCTCACTTTCGGAGGCTCTCTTCGGTCTGGATGCCCAGCACCGCTTCGCGTGGGCCAAGAGTGATCTACCATGGGGTCTCAACCCCGTTCTTGGAACCCTGCACATGACGCGCTTGACGGATGTATCTAGGAAGAAGGGCTTCCTGGCGGTCCTTGACTCAACCTCCAGGGTCAGTACACTACGCGCGCTGCCCACACACCCAGATTGCTTGCAGTGCCAGACAACCGGCTTCATGCTACTGCTACCTGAAACATCTTCCTGGACAAGACGCGGCCTCCCGGACGGCGACAGACGTTTCGCCCTGCGCGTGTACGGACTCCACCCGGGAGAACAGACTTAAGAACCTGGTGAGAACCTTACGTGTGGCCTAGCCACCTCTTCCAGGGTCAGTGAACGTACGCGCTATTGTCACACACGGGTTGCTGTCAGTTACGGTCGGAAGGCGCCGTGCAACTGCTAACGTTACCAGCCTTCGGGGCCAAGTCGTGGTCGCCTTGGCTGTCATACTGTTGATGACTTTCCGGCCTTACGAGTGTCAGACTCCACTCGGTAGACCAGACAATAGGAACCGGTGAGAGCCTAACGTGTGTGCCTGCGCCAGACCAAGCTTGCGCAAAGGACGCACACACCTGTTTCTCCCTTTGTCCCCAGGTAGACGTGACACCTCAGCCCAGACCTGCTCCTCCTGGTTCCGGGGAGTGATCCGCCCAGCCTTCCAGGACCTCGACCTGATCCATCCACATGTGGAACATCGAGGCGCACGAGGTCAGAGCCATGGCCGCAAGTCCCGCTTCGACAGCACCGGTGCAGTCAAGGACTTTGTGGCGGCTGTGAGATGGTGAGCAGAGATCACTTTCGCCCGCTGCTACCTGGGGGACCTCTACATCCAGCGGCAGAACCTCTCGCTGGGGGGAGACATCGCAGCAGCGCAACACTCCCTCCCGGCGCCCTAGGCGCCGCAGGTATCTTAGCTAAAATTATCGGGAGTTTCCTGCATGAGGGCGGGTCTGTGGGCAATGTTGTTGGCAGTAGGGGCACTATAGCGGCACCCACCTCCTCTTTGGGATTCTTCCAATATGTAATACCATCGGTAATGTGTTTTGAGAAAACAAATGAATTTTTCATTAAAATGCATTTTTTTGAAAAATACTTACCGATGGTATTACTCGAAGGTCCCTCCTGCCTGCCCCGCTTGCCACCAGTTTGCTAAGAAACTAAACTGGCGTATGCTGGGTAATCTTATACCGGATGGGAATAAGGGGAGGCTATTCGGGTTTGGCATGGTCTATGGCGTCCCACTACTGCCAACACTCCCTTTTACGGACACAACCAAAATTTGGCTAAAATTATGCTAGCTAAGGGCTTTTTCCAATATGTAATACCATCGGTAAGTATTTTTCAAAAAAATGCATTTTAATGAAAAATTCATTTTTATTTTTTTTGTTGTTTGGTTTGGTTTGGTTGGTTTTTTGTTGTTGTTTTGTTTAGTTGTTTTTATTTATTTTTATTTTTATTATTATTTATTTTATCATTTTTTTTTTTTTTTTTTTTTTTTGGGGGGGGAGGGGGGGGGCTTCTGTTGTTTTGTTTTGGTTTTTTTTTTTGGGGGGGGGTGTGGTTGCATTTGTTGGTCTGACGTTTTCCTTTATAAGTGCTGAATATTTAAACCTGTTAAAAGCTATTCACGTGTATCTGTGTCCATGTATATCTGTATATTACTGAGAATGTCTACCTAGACACAATAGTGCGTTTGTGCACACATGTATTTCTGGGTAATTGTCATTTTCATACTTTTGGTGTTGTTTTGTCAAGATATCTCACAAAATAAATTTTGCATATTGTGTTTTATTCACAGTCAGAAACTTAAAGTATGTCACAGGTGCTCAACAGCAAACCGGTAACAATCCTATATTTGCTATATCATGCCTATGTGCATATGATCTTTGTGTACACTTACAGTGTGTATAGACAGACAGTATGCATACAAGGTGTCATATAGGAAAAATATGTAAAGATTTGCAGTTGAGTGCCTGTGCCTGCATTTTTATCCTGTGCTGTCTGTGAGAAAGAAAGATGGCATGTGGCTGTATTTCAGAATGTGAGAAACTGGTCCGGCACTTTTTTGCCGTTCATTTTGTACTGGCACAAAATAGGGTTGGTCCTGACATAAGAAATCAATAAAATAGATAACGTTTTGTGTGAACCAGTACAAAATGACACATTTAAAGGTGGGACTACTTCCAAGGATTCAAGGATGTTACTATCAAACATGTTTTCAGGCTCTTGAACTGCAAAAGTGTCGACTGTCATTAAAGACCATCATTTAGTGACAGTTAACACTTTTTCGCCATTTAAGAGCTACAGCCACCTAAATGATGGTCTGTAATGACAGTTGACCCTTTTTGGCCGTTCAAGATCTACAGCCACCAGAATGATGGTCTTAATGACAGTTGACACTTTTTTGCCATTCAAGAGCTACAGCCACCTGAATGATGGTCTTAATGACAGTTGACACATTTTTGCCATTCAAGAGCTACAGCCACCTGAATGATGATCTTAATGACAGTTGACACTTTTTTGTAATTCAAGAGCTACAGCCACCTAAATGATGGTCTGTAATGACAGTTGACCCTTTTTTGCCGTTCAAGATCTACAGCCACCAGAATGATGGTCTTAATGACAGTTGACACATTTTTGCCATTCAAGAGCTACAGCCACCTGAATGATGGTCTTAATGACAGTTGACACTTTTTTGCCATTCAAGAGCTACAGCCACCTGAATGATGGTCTTAATGACAGTTGACACTTTTTTGCCATTCAAGATCTACAGCCACCTGAATGATGGTCTTAATGACAGTTGACACTTTTTTGCCATTCAAGAGCTACAGCCACCTGAATGATGGTCTTAATGACAGTTGACCCTTTTTTGCCGTTCAAGATCTACAGCCACCAGAATGATGGTCTTAATGACAGTTGACACATTTTTGCCATTCAAGAGCTACAGCCACCTGAATGATGGTCTTAATGACAGTTGACACTTTTTTTGTAATTCAAGAGCTACAGCCACCTGAATGATGGTCTTAATGACAGTTGACACTTTTTTGCCATTCAAGAGCTACAGCCACCTGAATGATGGAAAGAAGTACCCAACGGAGAAAGAAACACGCTTAGAAAAAACGGTACAACACAATTTATTAATATTTCGGGTAAATACCCTTTGTCAAAATAGACAAACAAACAGAGACATTATTTGCTACTTATCTTCAGATGCAGAAGGAATGTGGCAACTGAAGGTGACGTAAAAAGAAAAAGGAAAGGAAGAACAAAAGTAAAAATGACGTCAAAGAAAAAAATCGTAAGAGAAAGACTCCGAGAGAAACTAAACACGAGAGACAAGAGTGTGTGTAAGCGCGCGCAGGAGCGAGCAAAAGTAAATGCGCGTGTGTGAGGCCGGGGAGAGAGAAGAGAGACAGCGAGAGAGAGAGAGAGAGGGGGGGAAAGAGAGAGAGAGAGAGAACGAACGGGGAGTACCCTTGGGCACGAAGTAGGCTGAGTGTCTAATACACAAAGCCAGCTAAACACCAACCCGAAGGCAAACCTTATATCACCAACGAGTTGAGGACTACCTCGGGGAAAAACGGGAGGACCCCGGGGAAAAAAACCCCAGCATTTAGCATGGTACACAACAAGGAATATCGATGAAACAAAGCAAATAATCAAATTCAGTAAGAGAATAATGGTATAAGAGGAGAGTAGGTAGTTGTGAAACCATCTTCAAGGGTAACTAAAAAAAAAAAAAAAAAAAAAAAAAACGGGTGTGGGGGGGGGGGGGAGAAAGACAAAAGGGGCGGGGGAAGGGGAGGGGGAAAGGGAAGAGAGAGAGAGAAAGGGGGAAGAGAGAAAGAGAGAGAGAAAAAACAAAAAGGGAGGGGGGGGGGGTGGGAAGGCAAACAAACAGAGCCACCAGCCCCACCCAACAGGCACCCTCCAGCCCACGGACGAACGCACAGGCACGCGAACAAGACGACCACATACATCCCCAAGGGAATGCACATGATCGCCCCCCACACCCGCGCATAAATCCAAGGACCGGCGACCAGGCGCCCGACAGGGAAGGGCAAGGGATCCAACTTAACGTATGGCCAGCGCTGAAAAAGTCCCCATGGGAGGCACAAAGTACATACCAATCAGCGCCAGCCGCAACTATCTGGTTAGTGAGTAGTCAGACAGAAGCGACTCGGTAAGGTAAATGACAGTTAGCAGAAGACACAGGTAAGGTCCAAAAAGTTAATCTTTCATATTCATCCCGAGTGGCGCCACAGTGCCCAGTTTATTAATCAAAAATTTTTCTCGGTCTTTCTGACATTACTGGCTTGCATAAGCCAGAGGCCTTTAACACGAATGTCCGAGACGGAGTGATCGGCCTGGTTGAAATGTCGCCCGACCGGTCTATTGTAATGGTACTTGACCGACTGAAGATGTTCTTTAAAACGGTCGTTGATGGTTCTTTCCGTCTCTCCAACATAGAGTTGGCCGCATTTCACACAGGAGATGACATAAATCACGTTGGTAGTTTGACATGTGAAGTATCTGTCTATGTTGAATTTGTAGCGTGGACCATTCACCACTGTAGAAGGGCAAATAAAAGGACATGTCTTGCAATTTGGAACATTGCACGGTGTGGAGCCGGAGGGTCTGGTGGTAGAACGAGGCTTAAGAGTAGAGCGAACAAGCATGTCTCGTAAATTAATATCCCTCTTGAAAGCCACCAAAGGAGGTTCAGAAAAGATAGCAGCGGACTCTTTACTGGATGACAAAAGACCCCAGTTAGAAAGAAGTATTTTACGAACCGGATTGGTGTGCGGATGGTAAACCATGGTTACGATGGGCCTGTCACTCTCAGCGGTAGGCTTAGTCTGCAGTATACTCGCGCGACTAAGTTTTTGTACTGTTTTTGTACTGCTATCTTTTCTGAACCTCCGTTGGTGGCTTTCAAGAGGGATATTAATTTACGAGACATGCTTGTTCGCTCTACTCTTAAGCCTCGTTCTACCACCAGACCCTCCGGCTCCACACCGTGCAATGTTCCAAATTGCAAGACATGTCCTTTTATTTGCCCTTCTACAGTGGTGAATGGTCCACGCTACAAATTCAACATAGACAGATACTTCACATGTCAAACTACCAACGTGATTTATGTCATCTCCTGTGTGAAATGCGGCCAACTCTATGTTGGAGAGACGGAAAGAACCATCAACGACCGTTTTAAAGAACATCTTCAGTCGGTCAAGTACCATTACAATAGACCGGTCGGGCGACATTTCAACCAGGCCGATCACTCCGTCTCGGACATTCGTGTTAAAGGCCTCTGGCTTATGCAAGCCAGTAATGTCTGGGCCAGGAAAGACCGAGAAAAATTTTTGATTAATAAACTGGGCACTGTGGCGCCACTCGGGATGAATATGAAAGATTAACTTTTTGGACCTTACCTGTGTCTTCTGCTAACTGTCATTTACCTTACCGAGTCGCTTCTGTCTGACTACTCACTAACCAGATAGTTGCGGCTGGCGCTGATTGATATGTACTTTGTGCCTCCCATGGGGACTTTTTCAGCGCTGGCCATACGTTAAGTTGGATCCCTTGCCCTTCCCTGTCGGGCGCCTGGTCGCCGGTCCTTGGATTTATGCGCGGGTGTGGGGGGCGATCATGTGCATTCCCTTGGGGATGTATGTGGTCGTCTTGTTCGCGTGCCTGTGCGTTCGTCCGTGGGCTGGAGGGTGCCTGTTGGGTGGGGCTGTTTGTTTGCCTTCCCCCCCCCCCCTCCCTTTTTGTTTTCTCTCTCTCTCTCTCTCTCTCTCCTCTCTCTCTCTCTCTCTCTCTCTCTCTCTCTCTCTCTCTCTCTCTCTCTCTTCCCCCTTTCTCTCTCTCTTCCCTTTCCCCCTCCCCTTCCCCCGCCCCTTTTGTCTTTCTCTCCCCCCACACCCGGTTTTTTTTTTTTTTTTTTTTTTTTTTTGAGTTACCCTTGAAGATGGTCTACCTACTCTCCTCTTATACCATTATTCTCTTACTGAATTTGATTATTTGCTTTGTTTCATCGATATTCCTTGTTGTGTACCATGCTAAATGCTGGGGGTTTTTTTCCCCGAGGTAGTCCTCAACTCGTTGGTGATATAAGGTTTGCCTTCGGGTTGGTGTTTAGCTGGCTTTGTGTATTAGACACTCAGCCTACTTCGTGCCCAAGGGTACTCCCCGTTCGTTCTCTCTCTCTCTCTCTCTCTCTCTCTCTCTCTCTCTCTCTCTCTCTCTCTCTCTCTCTCTCTCTCTCTCTCTCTCTCTCTCTCCCCCCCCCCTCTCTCTCTCTCTCTCTCTCGCTGTCTCTCTTCTCTCTCTCTCTCTCCCCGGCCTCACACACGCGCATTTACTTTTGCTCGCTCCTGCGCGCGCTTACACACACTCTTGTCTCTCGTGTTTAGTTTCTCTCGGAATCTTTCTCTTACGATTTTTTTCTTTGACGTCATTTTTACTTTTGTTCTTCCTTTCCTTTTCTTTTCTTTTTCTTTTTACGTCACCTTCAGTTGCCACATTCCTTCTGCATCTGAAGATAAGTAGCAAATAATGTCTCTGTTTGTTTGTCTATTTTGACAAAGGGTATTTACCCGAAATATTAATAAATTGTGTTGTACCGTTTTTTCTAAGCGTGTTTCTTTCTCCGTTGGGTACTTCTTTGCATTTCACACGCTTGGCAGTCACCTTTTTGGTATGGATTTCACCTGAATGATGGTCTTAATGACAGTTGACACTTTTTTGCCATTCAAGATCTACAGCCACCTGAATGATGGTCTTAATGACAGTTGACACTTTTTTGCCATTCAAGAGCTACAGCCACCTGAATGATGGTCTTAATGACAGTTGACACTTTTTTGCCATTCAAGAGCTACAGCCGCCTGAATGATGGTCTTAATGACAGTTGACACTTTTTTGCCATTCAAGAGCTACAGCCACCTGAATGATGGTCTTAATGACAGCTGACACTTTTTTGCCATTCAAGAGCTACAGCCACCTGAATGATGGTCTTAATGACAGCTGACACTTTTTTGCCATTCAAGAGCTACAGCCACCTGAATGATGGTCTTAATGACAGCTGACACTTTTTTGCCATTCAAGAGCTACAGCCACCTGAATGATGGTCTTAATGACAGCTGACACTTTTTTGCCATTCAAGAGCTACAGCCACCTGAATGATGGTCTTAATGACAGCTGACACTTTTTTGCCATTCAAGAGCTACAGCCACCTGAATGATGGTCTTAATGACAGCTGACACTTTTTTGCCATTCAAGAGCTACAGCCACCTGAATGATGGTCTTAATGACAGCTGACACTTTTTTGCCATTCAATAGCTACAGCCACCTGAATGATGGTCTTAATGACAGTTGACACTTTTTTGCCATTCAAGAGCTACAGCCACCTGAATGATGGTCTTTATGACAGCTGACACTTTTTTGCCATTCAAGAGCTACAGCCACCTGAATGATGGTCTTAATGACAGTTGACACTTTTTTGCCATTCAAGAGCTACAGCCACCTGAATGATGGTCTTAATGACAGTTGACACTTTTTTGCCATTTAACCCTTATCATTCGGAATACACCAGTGTGTGAAATAAGTGTGACTAAAATAGTTCAAGGGTAGTGCCAGAATAGCTTGGCGCCTCTAGGTGCCAAGCTATTCTGGCACCACCCTTGAACTAAAGCCATTGGTCTATATCCTTATCTGTAAGTCCTGTAATGTAGCTTGCATATGGCAGTGTACACATTTAAAGCTTTTTAAAACTCAGTATGATATAGGGTAAGAGCCACAGCAACCTAAATGATGGTCTGTAATGACAGGTGGTCTGACAGGAGACAGACAGATATGCCATAATAGCTCAGGGATCAGATTCTCAGGTTTGGGAAAAAATATCGGAACTTTCACACGGCACAAGTAAACTCTGTCACAGTTACCGAACCGCATACTACTGGTTTTGTTGGTCAGGAAGCTTGACTTCAGACTATGGGTAAATTACATTAGTGTCTACGGCATGAACTATACATGTACTTTCCTGCTTTGCTCAATACAGCACAAACTGTCTTGAGCAACTACCCTCATGAGATCTCCTGTCGTTAACCCTTTTCATCCTGATACACCCATTGCTTGAAATACATTCAGGCATGGGAATTGTCCGCGAAATTCCGCGGGAAAAAAAACTCGTCCGCGAAAATAAAAAGGCGTTTCCGCGAAAAACTATTTACTTACTTACTTACGCCTGTCACCCCTAACCGGGTATAGGCCGTCGACGAGAGACCTCCAGCAACTCCTGTCCTGTGCTTCTCCTTCGATTCTACTCCAGGTGGTTCCCAGTCTCTTGATGTCTGCTTGGAGGTCTCGACGCCAGGAGTTTCTCGGCCTACCTCTTTTCCTCTTTCCCTGGGGGTTCCATGACAATGCCTGCCTAGTGATACTGGAAGCTGGCTTTCTCAGACTGTGACCGATCCATCCCCATCTTCTTCGCCCAATTTCATTCTCTGCTGTTATCTGCTCTGTTCTCTCCCAGAGTCTGACGTTGCTGATCTTCTCTGGCCAGTGGATTTTCAAAATTCTTCTAAGGCAACTGTTCATGAAGGTCTGTACTCTGTTGACTGTGGTTTTTGTCAATCTCCATGTCTCAGCTCCATATAGGAGAACTGCTTTTACATTGGAGTTGAAAATCCGGACTTTGGTGTGTTGTGACAGCTCTCTGGAACTCCACACTTTTTTCAACTGGAGAAAGGCTGCTCTGGCTTTACCGATTCGTGCTCTGACATCTGCATCAGTGCCGCCTTTTTTGTCTATGATGCTCCCGAGATAGGTGAAGGACTCCACCTCCTCCAACGGGGTGCCAGCAAGCAAGACTGGTTCTTCCCTGGTTGCGTTCAGCCTCATTGTCTTTGTTTTCTGTTTGTGAATGGTGAGGCCCACTTGGGACGAGATGTCAGCAAGCCTCGTGGTCTTGTCCTGCATTTGTTGATGAGTGTGGGACAGTAATGCCAAGTCGTCCGCAAAATCGAGGTCGTCAAGCTGTGTCCACAGTGTCCACTGTATTCCACTTCGTCTGTGCTCTGTGGTCATCTTCATGACCCAGTCTATGGCCAGTAGGAAGAGGAACGGAGACAGCAGACACCCCTGCCTGACACCAGTTCTGACCTGGAGCTCTCTGGTGAACTGCCCTTCGTGGATCACGCGACATGTCATGCCATCATAGCTGCTCTTGATCAGGCGGACGAGCTTTGTGGGTACACCGTAGTGTCGTAGGAGTTTCCACAGAGTCTCTCGGTCCACGCTGTCAAATGCTTTCTCATAATCCACAAAGTTGACGTACAGCGGGGAGCTCCACTCCAGAGACTGTTCCACGATGATGCGGAGAGTGGCGATCTGGTCTGTACATGATCGGTTCTTCCTGAATCCTGCTTGCTGGTCTCTCAGCTGGGTGTCAACGGAGCTCTTCATTCTCTCTAGGATGATCCTGTTAAAGACCTTTTCTGGTACTGACAGCAAGGTGATTCCTCTGTAGTTGGAACACTTGCTGAGGTCGCCTTTCTTGGGAAGCTTGATTAGGTACCCCTCCTTCCAGTCAGCTGGCATCACCTCCTCTTCCCAGATCTTTCCAAACAGTGGGTACAGCATCTCAACTGTTGTCTCTAGGTCTGCTTTGAGAGACTCCGCTGGGATGCCATCTGGCCCTGCTGCTTTGCCATTCTTCAAAAATGCCACTGCTTTTCTGATCTCTTCCCGGCTGGGTCTGTCACAGCTGATGGGTAGGTCGGTCTCTGCCGGCTGGATGTCGGGGGGGTCGGGTGGGCTAGGTCTGTTCAGTAACTCTTCAAAATACTCGGCCCATCTGTCGAGTTGGTCTGCTCTGTCTGCAATAGGCTTGCCTTCTTTGTCTTTTACTGGTCTTTCTGTATGGCCATACTTACCCGACAATCTTCTGGTAATGTCGTAGAGCTGTTTCATGTTGCCGCTGCCTGCTGCCTTTTCTGCCTCTGCTGCCAGGCTGTCTGTGTAGGCCCTCTTGTCTGCCCTGATACTCCTCTTCACCTCGCGGTTGGCTTCCGAGTATTCCCCCTGTGCCCTTACTTTGGCTGCTCTCGTGCGACTGTTGTTGACCGCTGCTTTTTTCTGCTTCCTCGCTTCTATCTTCTTCAAGGTCTGTGCCGACAGCCAGTCCTTGTGGTGGTGTTTCCTGAACCCTACAGTGTCTTTGCAGGTTGAGTTCAGCGCCTCTCTAACAGCCTTCCACTGCTGCTCTGTGGTGACCGCCTCCTCTTCATTTACTAGCTCCTGTAGCGCTTGAAACCGGTTGGACAGCACCAGTTTGAACTCTTCTCTAACTCCAGTTTCTCTCAGGAGGCCTACATTATAGCGCTGTCTTCTTGTTGTCTCTGTGCGGCTTTTCTTTAGCTTGAGCTTCATTCTTAAGGTAAGCAGATGGTGGTCTGAGGCGACATCTGCTCCCCTCCTCACTCGAACATCTTGAAGGGATCTTCTAACTTTCTTGCTAATGCAGATATGGTCTATTTGGTTCTCTGTTGTATGGTCAGGTGAGACCCAAGTTGCTTTGTGTATTCTTCTGTGTGGGAAGATGCTGCCTCCAATGACAAGTCGGTTTAGAGCACAAAAGTCTACAAACCTCTCCCCGTTCTCACTCATCTCCGAGCCTAGTCCCTGTCTCCCCATCACCTCTTCGTATCCGGTGTTGTCCTCCCCTATTTTGGCATTAAAATCGCCCATGACGATGGTGATGTCTCACTCCGCACATTTGTCCACGGCACTCTGGAGTCGGTCGTAGAACTCTTGCTTCTCTTCCTCGTCACTGTCATTGGTGGGCGCATAACACTGGATGACGTTCAGCTTGAGCTTTTTCTTGGTTCTAAAGGCTGCTGTTATAATTCTTGGCCCAAGAGGTTCCCAGCCCATCAGCGCTCTCTGTGCCACTGGTGACAGCATGAGTGCTACTCCTTCTGTATGGGGGGCATTCTCCTCTTCATGACCTGAATACAGAACCATCTCCCCACTTAACAGCCTTTTCTGGCCAGACTGCGTCCATCTGGCTTCACTGATGCCTAGCAGGGAAAGGTTGTACTTTTGCATTTCCGCTGCTATCTGGGCGGCCTTGCCGCTCTGGTACATGGTCTTGACGTTCCATGTGCCCATGGTTGTATCCCTGGATAGAGAGAGGCGGCTCGGTCCTGTGGCTTCCGAAGACTTCCGGCTTTCACCACAGGACGTCCTAAGTCTTCTAGTAGAAGAACCTTCCTCCTCCAGGAAAGGAATTACTGTTAGTCTTTTCGTCGGCGTTTTTGTAGCTATTTCCTTTTTTGCAGGGTGGGGAAGCTACCCCCACGCCCAACCCCCTTACTAGGAGGACCAGGGGTTTTCTGTCGGGGTCACCTTCCCTTAGACCATGTTGGTTCACGGCACCTTATTTCATTCGGTGCACCCCTCTCACGAGGGACCCCCTATCCACCACCCAGGGGACGCGCCTCAACGCCGTATGGTCCCAGCGCGAGGCGAAAAACTATTGTCCGGTAGCAAAAGAAGCAAAGCACCGTCTGTAATCTGCGACAGGTCACGGACGCGGCAGGCTGTGTCCGTGGCTTGCCTGAGTGCATGCTGCGCAGTAAACTGAGAACTGAAACGGGCAGACCCAAGGTCCGCGGCCAGAAGTAAGCAAGGTCCGCCGCCTACCCCCCCCCCCCACCCCCACCCCCACTGTTTGATATTTTTCGGCGCTCAGAAGGTAGGAAGGTCCGCCGCCTACCCCCACACCCCTTCCCCTCCTCCCCCCCCCCCCCCCCCCCCCCCCCCCCCCCCGTCACTGTTTGATTTCTCGGCTCTCGCGGAAACAAGATCCAGTCTGCAAGGCCTTTTGTATCAGGTTCAAGGTCCTGTTTCAGATGATTTTTGCTTGGGCAATTCCCATGCCTGACATTTGACTATGATATTCAAAGGGTGATGCCAAAATAGTTTGGCGCCTGAGGCGCCAAGCTATTCTGGCACCACCCTTGAACTAAAATGCTTGATCTATCTCCTAAACTGTAATGTAGCCTTCATGGGACAATAAGTAAGCAAATGTTAGAAAATAAGCCTCAGGATGCCATAGGTTAAAGACCACTGTTTAGGCGGCTGTAGCCAGGTGACATCTTTTGAGACTTGTCTTGAGAGTGCACGTGCCTTTCAAGACCACTTTGTCTTCCATATAAGGTGGTCACTCAAAACAGGTCAACCCTTTTCGCCCTAAGGTCCCATATAAGGTGGTCACTCAAAACAGGTCAACCCTTTTCGCCCTAAGGTCCCATATAAGGTGGTCACTCAAAACAGGTCAACCCTTTTCGCCCTAAGGTCCCATATAAGGTGGTCACTCAAAACAGGTCAACCCTTTTCGCCCTAAGGTCCCATATAAGGTGGTCACTTAAAACAGGTCAACCCTTTTCGCCCTAAGGTCCCATATAAGGTGGTCAATTAAAACAGGTCAACCCTTTTCGCCCTAAGGTCCCATATAAGGTGGTCACTCAAAACAGGTCAACCCTTTTCGCCCTAAGGTCCCATATAAGGTGGTCACTTAAAACAGGTCAACCCTTTTCGCCCTAAGGTCCCATATAAGGTGGTCACTCAAAACAGGTCAACCCTTTTCGCCGTAAGGTCCCATTTCTCAAATTTGGGAGGCGTTCCCTAATGACTGTGTACCAGTTGCAGGAGATGGATTGGCCATGATAATTCAAGGGTAGTGCCAGATTAGCTTGGCGCCTTCAGGCGCCAAGCTAATCTGGCACTACCCTTGAATTGTCATGGTCAATCCATCTCCTGCTGTAGGGACTCGGGGCTAAATGGGGTCAGATATGTAAGAACACACAGTAAGCTAAAACCGAGGCCAAGGCACCGCTGGAGATGGATCAACCATGCTAGTTATGAATGAAACCATTGGCCGGCACACATTGGGCACGCACACCCAGTCACCAAAACCCTACATGTCAGTCAAAGAATAGCCTTGCCTGTTTTATGCCTGTACCTGAAGGTTAACCTTAACCCATTTAGCCCCGAGTTCCTGCAGCAGGAGATGGACTGACCATGATAATTCAAGGGTAGTGCCAGATTAGCTTGGCACCTTCAGGCGCCAAGCTAATCTGGCACTACCCTTGAATTATCATGGTCAGTCCATCTCCTGCAACTGGTACATAGTCATTAAAAATTGAGAAACGGAGCTAAACGGGTTAAAAAGCTGACCCTTTATGCTTCATATGAACACAAAGTGGACACGCAGTTCTCGGAGAACACTAGGCAAGTGGAAAAAAAACAATAACTAGCGTTTATTTTAGATTTGGAACCTGCTCATCGAATAACATATCATCATTCATTCAGTCCTCTCTGCGCCGTCTGGTGCTTGAGGCGACGGCAAGGGAACGCCACTTTTGTCTGTCAGCTGCTATTTTGGGTGCTGTTTGCAGAGTAAGGCCTCTGTTCTTGAGCTCTCGCTCCACGGTTCGGCGCCACGTCTCCTTTGGTCGCCCACGGTTTCTCTTCCCCTGTGGTGTCCATCCTGCAAACGTGGCCTAGCCATCTCCATCTCCGTGTGGCGATGGTTTCAGCGATGCTGTCTGCGCCTGCTTTCTTCCGTAGTTCCTCGTTTGTAATCATGTTTGGCCAGAAGACCTTCATGATCCGTCGCAGGCACTTGTTCTGGAAGACTTCCAGCTTGCGTTCCGTAGCAGTAGTGGATTTCCAGCACTCTGACCCATAGAGAAGGACACTCAGCACGTTACTCTTAAAAATACGAAGCTTGGTGTGGATGCTCAGGTTTGTAGTCGAATAACATATCAGCTTCCCTTTTTTGAAGATACTCCGTGATGCCGAGTTGGTATGCCTCGCCCTGTGCCTAGGTGAAATGCACTAGTAGCGCCATTGCTGCAATTTTTGCACTTGTCTAGTTGCTCGTACAGGTCCTGTGCACTAGCTTGGCTTAGAGTGTATGCTCTCTGCACTTGTAAAGAGCAATCTCAGAGAAAGAACTACGTGACGTTTGACTATCATAGCACTACTACTATAACTATCATGGTCGATCCATATCTCTTTGTAGTATGTCTGAGAATTCCACACAATACATGTTGCAGTTGACAAATAGCGTGGCAATAATATAGATTGTATGAGACCACACTACTACTACTAGTGTTCAAGCCTACTTGCGCACACAGTTCTAGTGCACAGAACCAGTCCGAGCAACTGGACAAGTGTGAAAATCGCAGTAATGTCACCACTAGTGCATTTAACCTAGGTACAGGGTGAACCATAATAAACAGTTCAGTAAAAATTGTATTTAACAGTTAACTCATACAATGTCAGGTGAGGCAGAATGTATTAGGTGTAGATAATTAAGTGTGGTGGAAACACGGCAGTGGAAATTTACACCGAGTGGATTCGCGCTGGATAGATTTTTTTAAAGTCATCGGCATGTGTATAGGTTTGATAATATTTTCTAATTTTGTAGTAAGTCGTCGCAGGGGACGTAACTCTGCATAGAGTTTTCACTTTCACTTCCGGTTTAGGGTACGCTTCTGATTTTGTCTTTTCAGCTGACAACTTTTCATTAAACTTAGGATATTAAATGTGTGATGAATAAGTGCGTTATCTCTCTGAGTGAATTTAATCAATTGAAACTTGTTTGTTTCTAATCCGTTCCTTACTTTGCAAAGACCATTGAAATTGATGTTACCGGCATCGGCGGGGCCTCTAGTGTTCATTGAAAATGCAATGTACACGTTTAACCATGTGGAAATGTTTTGCTCAAATGCAAGAATACATGCAGCGTACACATCTGATTTGTGAAATTGAAGTTTAAACACCCAAGAACACGCGAAATTTGCTTTCCTGGATAAACAAAGCATTTCACATCGTTAAAAGACGTGTACATCATCATGGTACATACTAATATTAGTAATACAGCATTTTCACTTGAGACAATACATAATGTATACTTCAAAGAGGCTGTAATTACCTTGTGCAGTCCGTTGCTGTGGCTGCTGGACGTCCCATCGTCATGACGGAGATAGCAGACAATGAGGTGGAGGCACTTTGTGCAGAAGTGTGGGCATGGCGCTTAGCTGAAAGTCCTGAGCTGGCCACATTTTGTGGCATACACGACACAGACAATCTTCTGGATGACATCAGTGAGGAAGCCTACATCAAGAGAGAGGTTCGTTGTTGCTATGTAGTCATGTGACAGTAGGCTTTTGCTGGTAAAAGTTAATGAGAGAAACTGAAGGAGAAGCAGTGCCATATATATGGCAATGGGGCAAATATTGGCAGTGAACTCTTTCATTGTTTGAAAAATGTAAATCCCACCCATCTGCAAGAGGCAAAGAACCTCATGAATCCCCGCATTTGGTTCTCTGCCTCTTAGTCTTGCTGACCCTGTTCATATCCATGTTCCTTAGATACATGGGATCCCCACATTCAGTGTAGCGTTCATCATAATATTAACCCTTTACATCCTGAGGCTGATTTTGTAAAATTTTCTTTTTGTCCTGTGAAGACTATATTACAGATCAGGAGATAGATCAACTGTTTCAGTCTTTTTCACTTTCAGTTCAAGGGTGTTGCCAGAATAGCTTGGCACCTTATCCACCAAGCTATTCTGGCACCACCCCTGAACTATCAGTCACATTTATTTCAAGCAGTGGGTGTATCAGGTTGAAAAGGGTTAATGTGGTAATACCAAAGTTGAGAAATATTCCACAGTGGGGGGTGCGCTTAATATAAAAATAATCAAATAAAAAATATAACAGTACATAATTATGACATTTTTGTGTCCATTGGCAATGGCAATGAATGGTTTGACTACATTCATATATATGGGCTACAAAAGAACCTGACTCTCGGAAAGATACAGAATAGAAAGAAGAGGACATACCAGATGTGGGAGATTGATCAACCATAATAATAGTGCTACACTATTAGTATTACAAGAGTCATTCCACAGTGCTGAGCTGATCTGACACTATCATGGTTAACCCGTTTAGTCCCAAGGTCCCATTTCTCAAATTTTGGCGGTCTTGCCTAACAACTATGTACCAGTTGCAGGAGATGGATTGAACATGATAATTCAAGGGTAGTGCCAGATTTGTGCCTGAAGGCGCCAAGCGAATCTGGCACTTCCCTTGAATTATCATGGTCAGGCCATCTCCTGCTGTCGGGATCTGGGGCTAAAAGGGTTAATGCATTGGCTAAAACCCAGCTAGATAAGCTGCAGAGAGTGCAAAACAGTGCTGCCCGTTTAGTTCTGTGCGTGCGTAAGCGTGACCATATCCGCCCCGCCCTTAAGAAACTCCACTGAACGCATTCTGTATAAACTGTCCTGCATGTGCTTTAACTCTATCAGTCTGACTTCTCCTGCCTATATCTCTGACTTACTCCATCTGTATACTCCATCTCGCACCCTCCGCTTTTCCTCTGACATGCGTAAATTTCGCCTTCCCAATTTCAAATGTAAAACATGGCAGTCATGCCTTCTCCCATCTTGGCGCCGCCACTTGGAACAGCCTCCCTGCCCCTGTCTGTAACTGTTAAACGCTCTCCTCACTCTAATCACTTCTCAAAACCCACCTCTACAACACTGCCTTTCACTAGTTCATTTCCCCAGCCATGCACAATTCATCACCACTGTCACATATGTGTGTGTGTGTGTGCGCACGGATGTTGTGGGTGTGTGTGTGTGCATGTTAGCTGTTAACCTTTTCATTGTATCAGCGCTTAGAGCTACTTTTAGAATAAGCGCTTAACAAATCTCCTTTATTATTATTATTATTATTTCCTACTAATACTATGTTCTTTTGATAGTGAACATTGTCAAGTGTGCCAGATATATGTGTACCAGGGATGCAACTTGACATCAGACGTCGGTCATAGTCTGATTGCAGGGTTAAAATGTCCGATTAATGTATGTGCCAGTAGGTCAAATGTCCTATTATAATTGCCTTCAAGCTGCCTATGTCCGATCACTTTTCTGTTGTCTTGGACTTCGTATTCTAGGTAGCACATTAGCATTCTGAGTTTGCATTGCACACAGTGACCACTCATGAAACACTATCTTATTTGTACCTACTATACTGAGGAACAAAAGGAATGTGGCATCACTCAAGTCATCGGAAACACTGAAGTGTTTCCAATGACTCGAATGGTGTCGCATTTCTTTTGCTTGTCCATATTAAATTTCTATATGGCGGACATTGTGTCCTATTCATGTTGGCAAACCCAGGACATTTGATCCATCTGCAGAAATGTTTAGTTGCATCCCTGGTATACTATGAATTTTACCTGATGAGGAGTTTTGTCCCCTCACAAAAAGTAAGGGTTGAGTTTATATCGGGAGTTCAGTTTTGATGGCATGTTCACCGCACTTGAAACCAGTGATCGTAAAGAAGTGACATTTTGATTTTTTGTTTTGTTACAGAATGCTGTGAAAGGATTTCTAAAGCGTGCAGAGGCGATTGATGTCAGTCAGTGCTCCAAGCACAAGCAGAATCTTTTGCTGTTAAAGGATCAGTTGGAGGAGTACTTGAGGGGAGCTGCATTCAAAAGGTATTTTACAAATTAAAGAAGTTTTCAATTTTTTCTTCAGTACTATGGTAAAAAATTACACTTTATTGTGCCAGTGCTCAGGGATGGGAATTGTCCGCGAAAACGCGGGATTCCGCGGGGGAAGAAAATTTTTCCGCGAAATTGAAAAGGCGTCTCCGCGAAAAAACATCATGGGTAGCAAAACGAGCAAAGCACCGGTTTTACTCCGCGGGCAGGCTATGACGTGGCAGGCTGCGTTCGCGGCACCCACTGGTCACTCACTCGGTGCACCGCGCGCTGCGCAGTAACCTAGGCGGGCAGACACGCGCTCTGAAAGAAGCCAATCTTCCGGTGGAGTACGTACTTTCATTGTGTTGATCGGCTTGCGGCGTGACTCGTCTTGTGGATCGTGGTGGCAAATTTGACGATTCAAGCAGTCTTAAGAAGTGGAGATGGGACTGGATTTCGGCCGAAGTAAAGTTAAACAGTCTTAGGTCCAACGCCAAGGGATGGTGTGGTGGGTGGGTGAGTGCCAAGCTGTCCGAAGAACCGCTAGTTTCTGGCTGCCCAGTGCCTGATGACGGCATCGTGTTTGTTCAGGACCCTCCTTTTTCCCTCTTTAGCACCAGCCAGCAGTCCAGCGGCACTGTCCGTCCCTGAGAGCCAGCTCCGTCTTTTCTTTTGTTATATTACTCAGCTGGCAAACCGCAGGTAGTGCGTTGAGATATCTGAACTAATTTTTTTTTTAAATGAAAAATTCAGGCTAAATTTTGAAACGTTAAACAATATTTCGAGAGATCGTGGAATTTAATATGTACACTACATACCTATCAGAACTCCAAATTTATGTGCCCACACACTGAGTTTCAGTAATAGTATGTGCAACTCTACATCTTTTAGTCCACACTTTAACCAGTACTGAATAACATCCTAACTTTAGGATACAAATGAGGCTGGTAGGGTAATAAAAGCTAGGTTTGCATCCACAGTCTCGTGGGGGGGAGGGGGGGGGGGGGAGGTTCATGAAGATCTGTGTCAATTGCAGTTGTACTGGTCTGACTTGGACACTGACTGTTTCCAGGCAAAATGAACACTAGAGGGGACAGAAATGAAAAGTGAAGTGTTGTGTGGGTGACGGTCAGCTGCATAAGATAAACATTGGGCTGTTGGCACCAGTTTGATGAGTTTTGTGACTTCACCCTGCGGTCAGGGGGTATCGGATTTCCCTGAAATTTCAGGGACTCGGGTGGCGTTGGAGCTAAGACTGTAGTGGGTGAGAAAGTTCAGAAAGAACGCGTGGGCACACGCTTTCGCAAAGTTGACGTTAGTGCCGATGTTTTCAGAGTTTTTTGCCATGGCCAATTCCCATCCCTGAGTGCTAAACATTAATATTTTATTAAAATCATTAGCCTGTTGACTTATTCACCCTTTTTATTCTGATACACTACTGCTTGAAATAAATTTGACTATGATACAGCCCTGAAAATGGCGAGTAATTTACTCGCCATGGCGAGTGAATTTTTTATTTGGCGAGTAAAAAAAAAACCTCACTCGCCAAATGCGAGTGCGCTCGTGCGTTTTTCAATCCAACGGCTAACCGCCAGCCGAACATCAGGTACGCCGGCGCGTGACCTGACTGCACCGCGAGTCGCCTACATCACTTTGCGGCAGTAGCCGAACACGTCACTCGAACTGTGCGTACCACTGACAGTGGTCGGTGACAGTCGTTCTATTTTTAGTGACGAATTGGTTCATTTAGCCACTGACTTATAAATGTAGTATCCATGGTTTAGCGGCTCGCTCAGTCGCGGCTGCGTTCAGAATCGACCCGACGCCGGCGTCCGTGCGAGTGTAACAGGGCGGGCAAACTGTTAGTTTATGTGTGGTGTCAGCATGTTATTACAAAGTGCGCGCTACATGTTGAACGCGTTACTTGCTGTGACGTCACCGTACATACTATTATGGGATACGGCATCGTGCGTTTCGCTTTCAATCTAGAACGAAGTTGTACATGGCGGAGAAAAAGCAAAGGAAGAGCTGGAATGCTTCGGATTTTTTAATCCGGCACCGTCTGATCTTGATAATCGCTAAGAAGAAAGTTGCACTTCGACATCTCCATCGACAAGCGACAGTACCAGAAATGCCGCTCAGTACCCCTGGGCCGTGTGTGGCACCGCCGCTACGACACAGTTTTCAGAGTCCATGGCTGTGCTGAGTGTATTTCCATGGCTAAAGCTCGACGGCACTCGAATGGCATGCGCAATGTGCACTGAGGAAAACTCAAAAAGCAAGTCCAGAAATTTGAACAGAAATAAGTTTGTCAGTTTTTTTTTAATCGTGGTCGATCCATCTTCTGGTACACAGTTATTAGGCAAACATTGGAGAAACACGTCTCAGTTCTGAGTGGTTAAACGGGTTGAAACTAACTTTGAAGTACATCAGTTTACACACACACACACACACAAACACACAGAGTTTAGACAAGTCACACTTCGGTTGTCAATCTGCCGCGTTCAGCAGAAAACGCTATATTCTCTGTTACAATACATTATCAAACGATCATACAAATAAATAAATAGAGATCTTTTTTTCTGTGTGTGAGAGAGCTAGGGAGACAGGCTTTTGCGCGATAGCTCACCAGTTAAAGAATCAGATCATGGAAAGGACACACACACACTGTCACAACACATTTAAAGAGGAGAGAGCGAAATGAGATATTTTAATGATTGATTGATTGTACATTGTTTATCGTCCCAACAGCAACAAGGCTTTCTCAGGACCTGCCTGCACTGCTTGTGAAAAAAAAAAAAAAAACAGAATATTGAATGTATGTCGCCAGCCGGTCCAATACGTTAAATAAACCTACGCCATAGGGCCTAAATAAAGCTAAAAATTTAGCAACACACATCCAATATCAAGAGCTACAGGCAGTGCAGACAGTTGGGAGAATTTTAAAAAGAGAAATACAGGTGAATGGACCAAGGGTAGACAGAAACACATGCCCCAGAAAAAACACACCCTGTCTGTGGGGCTGACCAGGGCGACCCTGGGAACTAAAATGTAGTTAATCCCACCCAAGTCCCCCAGGGCAGGCCCGGGTGTGGATAATTTATTTTAAGGAACATACAGATGATGCAGTTTTTCTTAAATAAATCTGCGGACCCTCTATAATGCTAGTCTGGGGGTCTGTGTACCCTCTAAAATTTGTACCTGGGGGTCTACAGACCCTTTAACCTGTTGTGCAAACAGAAGCCCAGCTCTACTTACAAAATATAAATAATATAAATAAATAAAAAATCCCACCACAGTTCACATGGGGATTTTGTCAGTTATTTCTCCACTTGATACTATCAAAAGCCTGAAGTCAGGACATAAACATTAACTTGGTTATGATTGTCTGTTCAAATATTTGTTTTCAATGCCTCTGGGCAGAAAACACTCTCTAACATTGGGCGTCAAACACTTGTGGTGCATTATATTGTTGAGTTGGGGCGCTATTTTCAGTAGTAAAATTTTCAGTTTTGGCTAGTAACATTTTCAGTTTGGCTAGTAAAACTTGCAAGTCACTAGCCAAAGGCTGGTGGGCAAAATTTTAGACTTTCAGGGCTGTGATAGTTCAAGGGTGGTGTCAGAATAACTTGGTGCCTGAGGAACTTTGCCCGAAGTAGAAAAAGCTGTACAGCCTCTCTTGGAGGAAAAGTCATCCAAGTGTGTGTGTTCACATGACGTGTTGAAGTAGCCCTTTCACTGCTGAGAAAAATTGAACACCGCCTAGCTGCAAGAGGCATAGATTCTCATGAGCCCCTGCAATTGCGGGGGCTCATGAAGGTCTGTGCCTCTTTCTCAAAAAGACTGTGTACGCAAGTTCCTTTGATGGCTAGGGCTCTTTGACCTTGAATTTACGGTGATTTCAGAAACACAATCTGCGTCCACTGGCAGTGAATGGATTAACTCGTTCGCGGACAGCCGCATCCGGATGCGGCTTTGCCGTGAATCAGTTAACTCATTCTACCCCAACACCGAAATCCTTAAATTTTGCCGTTGTTCTCTGAAGACTGCATTGCAGTGCAGGACACAGATCGACCATGATAGTTCAAGGGTGATGCCAGAATAGCTTGGCGCCCATAGGCGCCAAGCTATTCTGGCATCACCCTTGAACTATCATGGTCGATCCTTATCTTGCTGTGGTGTGTCTGGGGTACAATGAGTTAAACAACTGACAGTGACAAAACGCAGTGAAACGACTTGTTCATATTTTTACCTGTGTGTTGGTGTGTGATTTTGGAACTTAACCCATTTAACCCCAAGCTGCATTTCCCAAATTTTGGAGGAGTCACCTAACGACAATGTACCAGTTGCAGGAGATGGATCGACCATGATCATTCAAAGGTAGTGCCAGATGAGCTTGGCGCCTGATAGTTCAAGGGTGGTGCCAAAATAGTTTGGCGCCTCAGGCGCCAAGCTATTCTGGCACCAGCCGTGAACTAAAACGGTTGATCTATCTCCTAATCTCTAATGTAGCCTTCATAGGACAGTCAGCCTCTGGATGTACTGGGTTAAGGCCGTACAGGTCATAATTACAGACCAGCACATCTTATCCTTTTTTTTTGTGTTGCAGCTACTATTTCCCTATCAGTTATCTGGAGGGCGTGCACGTGGACCTGGTTCAAGGCGTGCAGTTCATGAAATTTAACACTGTGGAAAACTTTGAAACCTACGTCTCCAGGCTTGAAAAAATTCCAAAACGGGCAAGTCGGGTTTTTTTCATTTTCTGCTGTAATAGAGTGTTTTTCATTCTGTGTGAAAACTATGCCAGTTTATTGTGTAACGAGCGTTTTGACTTAGTTTGCTTGCTTGAGTCAAGTTTTTGTTTGTCGATTAGCCCATTATATCCTGAGACAGACTTTTATAACATTTGCTTATTGTCCTATTAACCCATTCAGCCCTGACTCCCTACAGCAGGAGATGGATCGACCATGATAAATCAAGGGTAGTGCCAGATTAGCTTGTCGGCGCCAAGCTAATCTGGCACTGCCCTTGAATTATCATGGTCGATCCATCTCCTGCAACTGGTGCATAGTCATTAGATGACGCCTCCAAAATTTGAGAAATATGGCCATCAGGCTGAATGAGTTAAAGCTACATTACAGATTAGGATATAGATCACCATTTTAGTTCAAGGGTGGTGCCAGAATAGCTTGGTGCACTGTCTTTGTTTAACCCATTTAACCCCATAGCTGCATTTCCCAAATTTTGGAGGTGTCACCTAATGACTATGTACCAGCTGCAGGAAATGAATAAACCATGATAATTCAAAGGTAGTGCCAGATTAGCTTGGCACCTGATGTCGCCAAGCTAATCTGACACTACCCTTGAATTATCATTGGTGATCCAAGACATGTATGGCGTTGGGGCTGAATGGGTTAAGCAAGAGGATAAAGCTTTTTTTTTTGTTGTTTTTTTTTTTGGTCATTTTTGCTCAGTCTGCAGTTTTGTTGGACAGGTAGAACAAGTACAGGAGATTCTTCAGAAAGGCATCGAAGCCAGCATGCTAATGCATCGCTACAGTGTGGTAAGATTGCTTTGTCTTTTCTGGCGCTTTGAAAAAAAATGAAGGGTACTCACTGAAGTGATAAGTTTCTCACTGTTAACTTACTAACCCTTTGTGTGTCAGTAGCAGTTTTTGTTGCAACTAAAAGCGCTACCGACACGCAAAGGGTTAACATCAGACACTATTACAGAAGCTGGATCAACCTGATTGTACAGTGGTGGTGCCAGAGAGCCTCAAAATAACTCCCCCAGTGTGAAAGGTTTGACAAATCTTGACTGTTATGGTCCACAATAAGTCTGCGTGCGAGATGGGGATGCCGATGTGTTCCTCCCATGGTGAATTAATTATGGGTGTTTTTGCTCAAATGCAATAGTTGAAAGTGAGTCTGTGTACTGGGCCATCCGGCGTCTGAAGTCCATCTGTCATCCATGGTAAACTTTAATGTTGGCATTTTTCTCAGAGATTATTCAAGCCGCAGTCTTCAAACTTGGCCCAAGCTTAATGTGACACAAGACCTTTCAAAACATGTCAAACATGTACCAATGTCAGTGACCTGTCTCAGGGTCACTGGGAGTCCAGAAATTAAACAAAATAGCTATATATTGACAGAAACGTTTTTAAATCTTCAAACTCAAACTTCATACAGATACTGTACCTGTTGGTCTTGCTCAGTATCAGGTGTCTCTGTACAAGGTTTACAAATGTGTATGTTGTGTATGGAAAAAGCAAAAAAATAAATAAATCAACTGAAAAAAGAGTTTAAAGTTGTAGAAAAGTCCTGCCTTTCTGTGTATGCTACATGTAATTTGGATGACCCTTCAGAAAGGTCAGGGATCACAAGAGGTCAGCAGTTGTGTAAAAAAAATGATGTAATGATGTGACTACTAGTCTGTGATTCTGGCTGTCGGCTATAAAGTACTGAATCACAGACCAGTACGCACTGTCTTTGTTTAACCCATTTAACCCCATGGCCGCATTTCCCAAATTTTGGAGGTGTCAAATAACGATTATGTACCAGTTGCAGGAGATGGATCAACCATGATAATTCAAGGGTAGTGCCAGATTAACTTGGTGCCTGAAGGCGCCAAGCTAATCTGGCACTACCCTTGAATTATGGTTGATCCATCTCCTACTGCAGGGTGCTGGGGTTAAATGGGTTAAAGCCATTGATGGTAGTGTAGTTTATCAGGTCTGCTTGCAGGAGGAGGTCCCAGAGCAACTAGAGAAGCTGATTTCTGCACCAGTGGAGGAACACCCCTTCATGAAGCCATTCATGGCCGAGGACAAGAAAGTCTCTGATGAAGATCTGTAAGCGCCGTTCACTTTTTGTCTGTCGGTAGCGGTTTTTGTCGCAATGATTCCTGCAGGAGTCATTGCAACAAAAACCGCTGCAGACAGCCAGTGAAAAAATTGTTTTCATGTGTATACTCACCCCCACCCCACCGACCCTACACCCCCATCCCAATACCCCTGCATTCCACCCCGACTCCACCCCTGCCCCTAACAGTGTGCATTCGTGCAGTTCAGAAAGCAAAGCATAGATTGCTCACCCAGCTTAGTCTGTTTGCAGCAGTGAAAAACGAGACCAAAAGGGTTGACTGCCAGTGCTTGTAATTTAGAAGAAGCTACCAAGTAAGTAGGAAAAAGCCCTGACAGTGCTTTTCCCTACTTGGTAGTTTCTTCTATCTGCAACAGTGCAAGACACACACTGATTGTCGCAGTCTATAATGGTGCATGTGTGGCCCATCAACTATTTTCAGTTTACATTGTTTCCTCAAAACACATTACCGATGACATGACTAACTGGAAATAGTCTACTTGCTTACCAATTTTAGCCTAAGACCCAAAGGGTCCCCCCAGGAGGCTCTCGGGGATCCCTGATAGGGACGAGAGAGCTTTCGGGGATCCCTAACAGGGACGAGAGTAGCCTCCCCTGCCCATCCGGTCAGGCGCCCGGTGGTGTCTCCTTTAGCCAGTTGTCTACTTCGCTGTTAGCGTTCGGACGCTTTTACCTGAGCCTCTGACCCTTGGAAAGACTGTGTACGGTTCGACCGTCCCTTACCGGCCTGCCTTCGCCTAGCCTCTCGTCTACCGCTTCTGGCGTGGCCTCCGTCTTCTCTGCTAGCCCTCGTCTGTGCCTCGTGCTCTTGGCTGGCCCTGGAACCTTCTAGGCTCCCGTCGTCGTCTCCCTGCCATTCCGCCATGGACAGGTAAAGTCTCGGCCGTTTCCGACGTCTCGCCTGGCTGGGTCGGACGTCGGGCTTCGCTCGAGCTACTGTTGGTTTCTCTCCGCATTTCACGGTGAGTTTCGAGTGTTTCTTGATTTCAAAGCTTTATATGGCGGGGTTCGTTACCCGCCCCCGGTCGCCTTTCATGTTTGGGTATGGGCTGCAGTTATCTAGTGCGCCTCTCCCCAGTACGTCGACCTCCAGTGACCTACTGTCAGGTACTTTGTGCTTCGTCACTCTGCCGTTCCGCCATGGAAAGGTGGAGTATCGGCCACTTCCTACGTCTCGCCTGGCTGGGCCGGACGTCGGGCTGCGCTCGAGCTCCTGTTTGTCTTTGCATTCACCGTCAGTTTCGCGTGTCTCTTAATTTTCGAAGCCTTAAATGGCGGGGTTTGTTACCCGCCGCCGGTCGCCTTTCATGTTTGGGTTTGGGTTGCAGTTGCCAAGTGCGCCTCTTCCCAGTTCGGCGACTTCCAGTGACCTAGTGTCCGGTGCTTTGTGCTTCGTCACTCTGCAGTTCCGCCATGTAAAGGTAAAGTCTTGACCGCTACCTACGTCTCCCCCGGCGGGGCCGGACGTCGTGCTTGGCTCGGACTTCTGTTTGTTTTCTCTCCGCATTTAACGGTGAGTTTTGCTCGTTAATTCGGAGCTTTATCTGGCGGCGTTAGTTGCCCGCCGCCCGTCACCTTTCATGTATGGGTATGTGTTGCAGTACCAAGTGCGTTGCTGCCCAGGACGGCGGCTTCCAGTGGCCTGGTGTCCGCCATACTGTAGACCGGGTGCCACCTGCTCCTCTGTCATCGGCTGCGCTGGCTGCCCTGCTTGACTGGAGGTTCTTGGTCTCTACTCCGGTGTTCCACCGCCGAGCGACCCGCGACTTCCGCCTCCTTGGGACCTTCCGCGGCACGGCGGAATTGTTCCAGCTGCCCTCGGACATGGGATAGCCACTCCTCTCGTCCCTGGTAAGTTTGTAGCTTATTCATAGACGCGTTAAGCCCGCTGACTCCTCCGGCGAGTCGCCAAGCTGGCTACGTGCCCCCCTCCCGTAAAAAGGAGCCCCGGGCACCGCGACCATGTCGCCTTAGTTCACGCGTCGGCCCCTCGGCCAAACCTCAAGCCCGCTGACTCCTCCGGCGAGTCGCCAAGCCGGCTACGTGCCCCCCTCCTTGAGCCCCGGGCACCGCGACCTTGGTCGCTAATTAGTTAAGCGTCGGCCTTTGGCCCTTCTTCTAAGCCCGCTGACTCCTCCGGCGAGTCGCCTAGCTGGCTACGTGCCCCCCTCCTTGAGCCCCGGGCACCGCGACCTTGTCGCCTGTTACATACAAAAAAAAAAAAAAAAAAGAAGAAGTTGACGCTTGGCCTCGCGGCCCCTCTTGAGCCCGCTGACTCCTCCGGCGAGTCGCCAAGCCGGCTACGTGCCCCCCTCCATGAGCCCCGGGCACCGCGACCTTGTCGCTAATTAGCTTAAGCACCGGCCTTCGGCCCATCTAAGCCCGCTGACTCCTCCGGCGAGTCGCCTAGCTGGCTACGTGCCCCCCTCCTTGAGCCCCGGGCACCGCGACTTTGTCGCTAACTAGTCTACGCGTCGGCCTTCGGACCTGCTCAGCCCGCTGACTCCTCCGGCGAGTCACCAAGCCGGCTACGTGCCCCCCTCCTTGAGCCTCGGGCACTGCGACCTTGTCGCCTATTGTTGACGCGTTGGCCTCACGGCCCCTCCTAAGCCTGCGGACTCCTCCGGCGAATCGCCGAGCCGCTTTGTGCCCCCACCTTGAGCCCTGGGCACCGCGTCCTGGTCGCCAATTAGTTCGCGCGTCGGCCTTCGGCCCCAGCTTAAGTCCGTGTGCCCCCCTCCTTGAGCCGGGCACAGCGACCTTGTCTCCTTCGTTCTCACTTCGGCACTTCGACCTCAGTCTCTGGGCCCGCTGACTCCTACGGCGAGTCGCCTAGCCGCTTGTGCCCCCTCCTTGAGCCCCGGGCACCGCGACCCTTATCGCCTGTTGGTACCCTACGCGGCTTATGGCCCCTCCCTCCAACCCGCTGACTCCGCCGTCGAGTCCCCAGCCAGCTTCGTGCCCCCTACTTGAGCTTCGCGCACTGCGTCTGGATCGGCCTTCGTGTACCTCGGGACTTCGGGCCGTTTCCCCTGGCGCCTACGGCCTTCCACGTTTCACCGGTTCTCGTCTGTTCACCGAAGTGAAGCTACGTCGCGCTGTTAGCGCTTGGTTGGGTGCCCCTAGGGGTACACCCAGTGCAGTGGGGTTCGACTTCCTCGCCCTCGTCGCCTGGATAGTTGCGGCGCCCGACGGTCGTCGCCCGCCCCTCGACTCCCTCCAGGGTCCCTGTCGACCTTCGCCTGGTGCGGCGCTGTCGTTCTCCTCGGGACATCCTCTTCCCCGCTCCCTGCACCCTTCGCCTCCGGCGTCTCCCCGACCCTCTCCGGGGGATGACTCGGCGTCCTGCGTTCGTCTCTGGCCTGCTGGCGTCTTAGCCTTCGGCTCCCCGGTTCGCTGGCCTCTCGCTCCCTTCGTGCTCGCGGCCTCCGGTGGTTCCGCCGGCGCCCGTGCTTGCGGCAACCCTTCCCAGCTCTAGCGGATCTTCCGCGTGGCTTCGAACCCTCCGCCCCTTGCCTTCCTTCGTTCGTGGCGGCCTGGCTCCTTCTTGACCATCTCCCCTGATGCGACGTCGCAGCTCTACCGTGCTCCTGTGGGTTCCCGCGCCCGTCGGCCCTGCCTGGCAGTCTCTGAAGGAACCCTTCTAGGCCTGTGGGCCCAACGCCACCCGTGTGGATTGGGTTCCCGCCCTTTCGGACCAAGGCCCTCGCCCTTCGCGCGCAGGTCTCCGCTCTTCTTTGGGAAGTTGCGATGCTGCTCATCGCTCGGCACGGCTCCCCCGCCTCGGACCCTTTGCGTCGCCTTCAGCCCTTGGTTGTCGCCGCCAGCCTGGCCCTACCCGTTGCTTCTACGCGTCCCCATGCCTCCCGCCCCCGCCTTTGTCTTCGCTTGCCGTCGACGGGACCGTTTCCAGCTCGGCCTCCTTGGTGTGGTCTCCCCTCAGCCCTGGGTCCTTGCGTGGATCGTGGATGCCTTGGTTGCCCGGGACCTTCGATCTTCCGCCAGCCATTCTCCTCCTTGGTCGACCTGCTTCTGCGGTATCAGTCGGTGGTTCCTCCTCGTAGGGCAGGGATGCTCTCCTCCTTCGGTTGCTCGCCTGGTCGCCCTGGTCAGCGCCTACGGTCCGACCTCTCGCCCTCGCCGTCTGTTCACCGGGGAATGGTTTTGGTGACCGTCCGCAACTTGGTGCGTCTTCACGAGCCTCGGATCCAGTCCTTGCCGTTCTAGCCCGTGGGTAGCTGCGGGCGAGGCGGTCCCCTCCTGACTGCGGCTCCAGCTCCTCCTCCTGATGAGTGCAGCGGCTGATCTCCTTCCCTCGGTCTTCTGTACTCCGCCTCTGGAGGCTGTCCTCCGGCGATCTCTCTACCCTGGTGCCGATCTCCCCTGTGCTGCGCCACATCGGCTTCGCTGGACGGACATTCTTAGCTCGGCTCCCGGATCCCCCCTGACCTCGCCACTGCCCCTCTCTCTCTGCGTGATTGCCGGTCTCGACGGTTGGGGCGCTCTTCTTCTCCCGAATTCCGCTCGTCGGCCGGCCGCTGGCCCGCGAACCTGACTTCGCGGCACGTCAACCCGCTGGGACTGGTTGCAGTTGGCAGGCCCTCTGCGCTTGGCGATACGATCTTGGACACAGGACCTCCTCGTCCTTCCGACAACCCCTCTTCGTGGCTTGCCTTCAGACGCAGGAGGAACCCGCTCTCCCGACTTCTGCTTCCTCCTCTATCGCCCCCTTCGCTGGTGCGCGGACAGCGACTTCTCCCTCCCAGACCGCCTCAGTCCAGGTCTCCTGTTCGTACTGGCAGACTACCTCTTGCGACGGAGGCAGCTTCTTCACACGGATTGCGCCCTACGCTGGGACATCCTTCGCTGGTTCTGCGCTCGTTGGGAGACTCCCCCCTTGTCCTCGTCGCCACGAAGTGGACCCTCCGGCTTCCCTCTTCATCTCCCCGTTCCCGACCTCTGGCCTGGGCAGTCGATGCGCTTGACCCCTTGGGACGGTCTGGTCCTTTACACCTACCCTCCGGCGGTCCTGGTCCTCAAGTCCTGCTCAGCCTCCGGGGATGCAACGCAGTCCTTCTCCGGGTAGCCGTTCTCCCGGACCGGATCGTGGACTTCCGACCTTCTCAGTCTCGCCACGGGCTCACCCTCCCTCTTCCCACCCCCCGCACGATGCTCGAGCAGCGCCGACAGCCGCTCTTCCACCCCTGCCGTGAGCGACTTCTCCTACACGCCTGGCGATTGTGCGGCAAGCTCTGTCTGCTGGAGGCTTCTCGAGTGCGACAGCGGCCGCTATCGCTTCAGCCCGCAGTCCTACCAGACGTGTCTACAAGGGAAAGTGGCGTGCTTCGTGCCTGGTGCTCTGACCCCGCCGCCTCTCCTCCGTCGGCCTGACGTCTCCTCAGCTCGCGGACTTCTTCTCTGGCTCGTCCAAGACCAAGGTTGGCTCCCCTCTGGGGCAGCTGCTACCCCTCTTGATCGCCGACGCCTACCGTCACCTCGGCCGTCCCGACCCAGCGCCTGCAAGGACCTGCCCGACCTTATGGCGCGTTTCGGCGTGCAGCGTCGGGTCTTCCTCTCCCTTGGCCCGCGCTGGGACCTCCCTGGTCCTCCCCTGACTGACTTCGGACCGTTAAAACCGCTCCATCTGGCCCGCTTCGCTGACGTGACTCGGTGGCCTGCTTCCTGATGGCCCTCGCCACGGCGCCCCGCGTCAGCGAGCTCCACACGCCCTCGTCTCGCCCCACCGGCCTGCAGTTCCGAGTGGATGGCTCCGTGCAGCTACTCCCGGATCCTTCCTTCTCGCTCAGCCTAGGTCTCCCTTGACAGCGCCTCCGGCCCTCGCCGCTCGGCCGCTTACACGACCCGGTTCCTCGGGGCACTCCGCAGCAAGATCCGGGACAGGCACTTCGTATCTACCTGCTCCAAGTCCGTGCGGAGGGGACGGTCTCGTCCCTTGCCGCCGACCGCTGGCAGAACCGGCTTCTCAGCCCAAACGTTCTCCTCCTCGCCCCGCTGGGTATTCCGGTCCGCCTATCGCGACCTCTCCCCACAGGGAGCCGGGGCACTGAAGATCCGCGCCCATGGAACGCGCGCTAGGGCCGCATGTCTCGCCTTCGCCGCGCCGGTGTGGTTAAGGACACTGTGGCGGCGGTGGGGTGGCGGGACGGATCTACCATTGCCGCTTCTACTCCCGCGCCCGGACAGTCCAGCGCGACAACCTTACGCTGGTGGGCAACTTCTGCGGCGCAACACTCCCTCCAGGCGCCCTCGGCGCTTAGGCGGCACTTCGCTAAAATTGTCGGGAGTGGGTGATCAGGAGTGACGGGCCGTCTTCGTCCCTGAAGAGGTTTCTAAAAGGGATTGTGCGGCACCCTCCTCCTCTTTGCCATTCTTCCAGTTAGTCATGTCATCGGTAATGTGTTTTGAGGAAACAAATTAATTTTTCTCTAAAATGTATTTTTTCGAAAAATACTTACCGATGACATGACTCGGAGGTCCCTCCCTCCTCCCCGCTTGCCGCTGGTAACTCCGTAGACAACTGGCTAAAGGAGACACCACCGGGCGCCTGACCGGATGGGCAGGGGAGGCTACTCTCGTCCCTGTTAGGGATCCCCGAAAGCTCTCTCGTCCCTATCAGGGATCCCCGAGAGCCTCCTGGGGGGACCCTTTGGGTCTTAGGCTAAAATTGGTAAGCAAGTAGACTATTTCCAGTTAGTCATGTCATCGGTAAGTATTTTTCGAAAAAATACATTTTAGAGAAAAATTAATTTTTCGCACTGCCACCACTGTAGATGAAAGGGGCTAAATAATAGACCACGCATTGGATGCAGCGTGCATAGTTTGTATACAAGGATGCAGCGTGCATAGTTTGTATACAAGGATGCAAACAATTTTTTTTTCTCTCCTTGTTTGCATGATTTCAGGCAGAAAGTCAAGACGAAAGCCATGGATGTTGTGACATCTTTCATCGTGCCAGCTTTTCAGAAACTGAAGGATTTCATACAAAATGTAAGTACACATCTGTTTTGACCTAACGGCGTTGGAATGTGATGCAAAGCCGGTGCTTCATGCAATTGGGTTTAGCATTTTACAGACATGTGAGGGAAAACAGGGGTTGGTAAGGCGTCTCATGGTAATTGATGTAACTCGCCTTGCTTATTATGATGGCCATAGCTCTGTTAACCCTTTTCAACCTGATACACGATTGCTTGAAATAAGTTTGTGTTAGTTCAAGGGTGGTGCCAGAATAGTTTGGCGCCTCAGGCGCCAAGCTATTCTGGCACCACCCTTGAACAAATATGGTTGATCTATCTCCAGTCTGTAACGTAGCCTTCACAAGACAACAAGCAACTTTTACAAATTCAGCCTCAGGATGTAATGGGTTAACCCTTTACTGCCAATGATCGCAGATTGAGTTTCTGAAGCCTTTGTTAATTGAATGTTGAAGAGGAGCCCTCACCCCGCCCCCCTGTTCCCCCCTTCCCCCCCCCCCCCCCCCCCCCCCAATACAATACACATCGACAAGAGCATGATTGACCATGATAATTCAAGGGTAGTGCCAGATTAGCTTGGCGCCTTAAGGCGCCAAGCTAATCTGGCACTACCTTTGAATTATCATGGTCCATCCATCTCCTGCAATGGTACATAGTTGTTAGGTGATGCCTAACAAAATATGGAAAATGCAGCTTACGGTTAAATAGGTTAACATTTTATTATCTACCGTTTACCGGCTTACTGGAAGAAAGTCTACTCACTGAATGTGATGCATCTGTTAGAAGGTGCTGATTTTTTTTCAGATTTGCAATTAGGTGACCTGACTGCAGTCTTGGGGACAGATTCGTTTTTCTTTTTTTTTTTATCCCCCAAAACTGACATAGCTGTTTGGTTCAGATAAAACAGTCCTTCACCCAGCCTGTATCATTAGCAAAGACATAAATTTACATGAGCCCCTGCAGCAGTAGGGGCTCATGAAAATTTATGCATCTTGCTGGCATAGATCAGCAAAATGTACACCCACACTTTAAATTTTACTCCTTAGGTAGCCAGTGGCCTGGTTTCTGTCATTATTTTTATTTTTATTTTACTGTTACCCATGTATACAGTCTACTTATAGCAAATTTGGAAATAACAATTTTTCAGATGTCCCAGCAGTACTCTTTGTTTCCTCAAAACACATTACCGATGACATGACTGTCAGGAAATAGTTTACTTGCTTACCAATTTTAGCCTAAGACCCAAAGGGTCCCCCCAGGAGGCTCTCGGAGATCCCTAACAGGGACGAGAGTAGCCTCCTCTACCCATCCGGTCACGTGCCAGGTGGTGTCTCCTTTAGCCAGTTGTCTACTTCGCTGTTAGCGTACGCACGCGTTTACCTGAGCCTCTGACTCTTGGAAGACTGTACGGTTCTACCGGCCTGCCTTCGCCTAGCCTCTCGTCTACTGCTTCTGACGTGGCCTCCTCCTTCTCTGCTAGCCCTCGTCTGGGCCTCTTGCTGCTAGCTGGGCCTGGGGCCTTCTTCTGCTTCTCTTCCGTCGCTCACGGTGGTTTGTGCTTCGGCGCTCCGCCATGGAAAGGTAACGTCTCGGCCGCCTCCTACGTCTCGCCCGGCTGGGCCGGACGTCGGGCTTCGCTCGAGCTACTGTTGTTTTCGCCTTTCATGTTTGGGTATGGCTTGCAGTTACCAAGTGCGCCTTTCTCCAGTACGGCGACTTCCAGTGACCTAGTGTCCGGTGCTTTGTGCTTCGTCACTCTGCCGTTCCGCCATGGGAAGGTAAAATCTCGGCCGCTTCCTACGTCTCGCCTGGCTGGGCCGGACGTCGGGCTTCGCTCGAGCTACTGTTGTTTTCTCTCTGCATTTCACTGTGAGTTTCGCGTGTTTCTTAATTTTCGAAGCTTTATATGGCGGGGTTGTTACCTGCCGCTGGTCGCCTTTCATGTTTGGGTTTGGGTTGCAGTTGCCAAGTGCGCCTCTCCCCACTACAGCGACTTCCAGTGACCTACGGTCCGGTGCTTTGTGCTTCGTCACGCTGCCGTTCCGCCATGGAAAGGTAAAGTCTTGGCTGCTTCCTACGTCTCGCCCTGCTGGGCCGGACGTCATGCTTGGCTCGGACTTCTGTTTGTTTCTCTCCGCATTTCACGGTGAGTTTCGCTCGTTACTTACTTCGGAGCTTTAACGGGCGGAGTTAGTTACCCGCCGCCCGTCGCCTTTCATGTATGGGTATGTGTTGCAGTTACCAAGTGCGCCTCTGCCCAGGACGGTGACTTCCAGTGGCCGGGTGTCTGCCACACAGTGTGTCGACCGGGTGCCGGCTGCTCCTCTGTCATCGGCTGCGCTGGCTGCGCCTCTTAACTGGAGGTTCTGGGTCTCTACTCTGGTGTTCCACCGGCGAGCGACCTGCGACTGTCCGCCTTCCTTGGGACCTCCCGCGGCACGGTGGGATTGTTCAAGCTCCCCTCGGACTTGGGATAGCCCACACCTCGCATCCCTGGTAAGTTTGTAGCTTTTTGTAGACGCGTTAAGCCCGCTGACTCCTCCGGCGAGTCGCCAAGCCGGCTACATGCCCCCCTCCTTGGAGCCCTGGGCACCGCGACCTTGTCGCCATTAGTTCACGCGTCGGCCTTTTTGCCAAACCTCTAGCTCGCTGACTCCTCCGGCGAGTCGCCAAGCCGGCTTTGTGCCCCCCTCCTTGAGCCCCGGGCACCGCGACCTTGTCGCCTGTTACATACAAAAAAAAGAAAAAAAAAAAGAAGTTGACGCTTGGCCTCGCGGCCCCTCCTAAGCCCGCTGACTCCTCCGGCGAGTCGCCAAGCCGACTACGTGCCCCCCTCCTTGAGCCCCGGGCACCGCGACCTTTGTCGCTAATTAGTTTAAGCGTCGGCCTTCGGCCCTACTTCTAAGCCCGCTGACTCCTCCGGCGAGTCGCCTAGCCGGCTACGTGCCCCCCTCCTTGAGCCCCGGGCACCGTGACTTTGTCACTAATTAGTTTACATGTCGGCCTTTGGCCCTACTTCGAAGCCCGCTGACTCCTCCGGCGAGTCGCCTAGCCGGCTACGTGCCCCCCTCCTTGAGCCTCGGGTACCGCGACTTTGTCGCTAATTAGTTACGCGTCAGCCTTCGGACCTTCTCGGCCCGCTGACTCCTCCGGCGAGTTGCCAAGCCGGCTACATGCCCCCTCCTTGAGCCCCGGGCACTGCGGCCTTGTCACCTATTGTAGACGCGTTGGCCTCGCGGCCCCTCCTAAGCCTGCCGACTCCTCCGGCGAGTCGCCGAGCCGCTATGTGCCCCCGCCTTGAGCCCTGGGCACCGCGACCTTGTCGCCAATTAGTTCACACGTCGGCCTTCGGCCCCAGCTTAAGTCCGCTGACTTTTGCGGCGAGTCGTCTAGCCGACTATGTGCCCCCCTCCTTGAGCCGGGCACCGCGACCTTGTCGCCTTCGTTCTCACTTCGGCACTTCGGCCTCAGTCTCTGTGCCTGCTGACTCCTACGGCGAGTCGCCAAGCCGCTTTGTGCCCCCTCCTTGAGCCCCGGGCACCGCGACCCTTATCGCCTGTTGGTACCCTAGTCGGCCCTCCTTCCAACCCGCTGACTCCTTCGTCGAGTCGCCCAGCCAGCTACGCGCCCCCTCCTTGAGCCTCGGGCACTGCGTCTGGATCGTCTTTCATATACCTCGGGACTTCGGGCCGTTTCCCCTGGCGCCTACGGCCTTTCCACGTTGTTTTCACCGGTTCTCGTCTGTTCACCGAAGTGAAGCGACGCCGCGCTCGGTTAGCATTTGGATGGGTGCCCCTTGGGTACACCCAGTGCAAGTGGGGATCGACGTCTTTGCCCTCGTCGCCTGGATAGTTGCGGCGCCCGACGTTCGTCGCCCGCCCACTCGACTCCCTCCTGTGTCCCTGTCGACCTTCGCCTTGTGCTCGGCGCTGTCGTTCTCCTCGGTACATCCTCTTCCCCGCTCTCTGCACCCTTCGCTTCCAGCGTCTCCCGACCCTCTCCGGTGGATGACTCGGCGTCCTGCGTTCGCCGCTGGCCTGCTGGCTTCTTAGCCTTCGGCTCCCCGGTTCGCTGGCCGCTCGCTCCCCTTCGTGCTCGCTGCCTCCGGTGGTTCCGCTGGCGCTCGTGCTTGCAGCGACACTTCCTAGCCCTAGCGGATCTTCCGCGTGGCTTTGAACCCTCCGCCCCTTGCCTTCCTTCGTTCGTGGCGGCCTGGCTCCTTCCCTGACCATCTCCCCTGATGCGACGTCGCAGCTCTACTGTGCTCCTGTGGGTACCCACGCTCTTCGGCCCTGCCTGGCAGTCTCTGAAGGAACCCTTCTAGGCCTGTGGGCCCAGCGCCACCCTTGTGGATTGAGTTCCCGTCCGTTCGGACCAAGGCCCTCACCCTTCGCGCGCAGGTCTCCGCTCTTCTTCGGGAAGTTGCGATGGTACTCGTCGCTCGGCACGACTCCCCCTCCCCGGACCCTTCGCGTCGCCTTCAGCCCATGGTCGTCGCCGCCAGCGTGGATCTGCCTGATGCTTCTACGCGTCCCCTGCCTCCCGCCCCCCGCCGTTGCCTTCGCTTGCCGTCGACGGGACCGTTTTCAGTTTCGGCCTCTCCTGTGTGGTCTCTCCCTCAGCCCTGGGTCCTTGCGTGGATCGTGGATGCCGTGGTTGCCCGAGCCCTTCGGTCTTCCACCAGCCGCTCTCCTCCTTAGACGACCTGCTTCTGCGGAATCAGTCAGCGGTCTCTCTTCGTAGGGCAGGGATGCTCTTCTCCTCCTGTTTTCTCGCCTGGTCGCCCTGGTCAGCGCCAACAGTCCGCCCTCTTGCCACTTGTTCACCTGGGCATGGAGTGGTGACCGACCGCAACTTGTGGCGTCTTCCCGAGCCTCGGATCCAGAACTTGCCGTTCTAGCCCTTGGGTAGCTGCGGACGCAGCGGTCCCCGCCTGAGTGTGGCTCCAGCTCCTCGTCCGGATGAGTGCGGCGGCTGATCTCCTTCCCCTCGGTCTTCTGTACTCCTCCACTGGAGACCGTCCTCCGGCGATCTCTCTACCCTGGTGCCGATCTCTCCTGTGCTGCGGCCCTTCTGCTTCGCTGGACGGACATTCTTGGCTCGGCGCCGGAATCCCCCTGACCTCGCCACTGCCCGTCTCTCTCTCTCTCTCTGCGTCGATGCCGGTCTCGACGGTTGGGGGCGCTCACCTTCCTCCGAGTTTCGCTCGACGGCGGGCCGCTGGCCCGCGATCCTGACTTCGCGGCATGTCAACCCGCTGGGACTGGTTGCAGTTTGGCAGGCCCTCTGCCCTTGGCGATACGTTCTTCGGACACAGGACCTCCTCGTCCTCTCCGACAACTCCACAGTCGTGGCTTGCCTACAGAAGCAGGAGGATCCCGCTCCCCCGACCTCTGCATCCTCCTCTATTGACTCCTTCGCTGGTACGAGGACTGCGACATCTCCCTCCCGGCCTGTCACAGTCCAGGTCACCTGATCGTCCTGGCAGACTACCTCTTGCGACGGGGTCAGCCAGGGTTCCCACAGTCATGGAAGTCTGGAAAAGCTATGGAAAATACAAAAATATTTTCCATGGCTGGAAAAACTATGGAAAGTTCGTTTTTGTTAAGCTATGTATAGAAAAGTTTTGGAAAATTAAAAGTCTGGCAATCTTACATTGACATGCAAATTTACTTTACAAGAAAAATCTGAAAGTTTTAAAACGTAAACTAAAGACTATAATTTAATTCATAAGCTGATTGTTTATCGCTTGAAGGCTGCCCTTTTTTAATCCGCAGTGACTTTCCTTGCAGAAAAGCTGCACATCCATTGTTAGAATCTTTCAACTTCCTTTCGTCCTGTGGCCACATAGGGCAATTAGGTTATGCCCCCTTTTCACACAGTTATCTGTTAGCCTCTTGCAGCATAAAACTATGAACGAAGAACTTTTCTGCCAAAACAAAACATCCACGCAGAGCATATCACAGGAGAAACATTTTCAGCAATTCTTAACAAAATTAAGAGTTAGCATTTTTCACAAGACTAATGCACTAAGTACCCCTTGACAAAACTGTCGTCTGCAAACCTGTATACAACCATGCACATGCCCCTATAAGGCTCCCATGAACACACTAGGTCAACTCAAATTTTCCGCTTTTCCACACCACCTGTCATGCCTCTTGCTGCTCAAAACGCCCAAACAGGCAAAAATGAGAACTTTCACACCCTGAAAAATTGGCAAAAACGGAGGAAATTTTTCAAACTATGTCTCACGGAATTGTTACTACATGAACCAGAAGCAATTGCCCCGTGTAGCCTGTGCATGGAAAGTCACGCAGATTTTTGCCAAAGATAGAAATGGGGAAGTGCATCTTTAGCCACTTATGGCTAGAAAAAAAGTCAATTCTAAGCTTGGTTAGCACCAGCTTCGGATGGAGCAAAGCACAAAGTTCGATGCGAGGCACACTACACGAGGCACACATACCCAGGGGGATTGCCTCAGCATATCTCACATTAAAGATAAGATATCTCACATTAAATAAAATAATTTGCCCTGAAAAATAGGTTCCACATTTAATTATTACACAAGTTTGGCGTATATATTAGTGAGCTTTGGAAAACTGTTGTGTCAGTCTTAAAAAGGTCTTTAAAAAGTATGGAATTTTTTTCCACCAAACTTGTGGGAACCCTGGTCAGCTTCTTCACACGGATTGGGCCCTACGCTGGGACATCCTTCGCCTGTTCTGCGTTCTTTGGGAGACTCCCCTTACCGATCTCTTCGCCATGAGGTGGAACCTCCTGCTTCCCCTCTTCGTCTTCCCGATGCCCGACCCTCTGGCCTGGACAGTCGATGCGCTTCGATCCCTTGGGACGGACTGGTCGCTTACACCTACCCTCCGGCGGTCCTGGTCCCCAAGTCCTGCTCAAGCTCCAGGGATGCAACGCAGTCCTCCTCCTGGTGGCCGTTCTCCTGGACCGGATCGTGGACTACCGACCTTCTCAGTCTCGCCACAGGCTCACCCTCCCTCTCCCCACCCCACGCACAATGCTCGAGCAGCACCGCCAGCCGCTCTTCCTCCCCTGCCCCGAGCGACTTCTCCTACGCGCCTGGCGATTGTGCGGCAAGCCCTCTCTGCTGGAGGCTTCTCGAGTGTGGCAGCAGACGCTATCGCTTCAGCCCGCAGACCATCTACCAGACATGTCTACGAGGCAATGTGGCATGCTTCGTGCCTGGTGCTCTGACCGCCGCCTCTCCTCCGTCGGCCTGACGACTCCTCAGCTCGCGGACTTCTTCTCTGGCTCGTCCAAGACCAAGGTTGGCTCCCCTCTGGTTCAGCAGCTACCCCTCTTGATCGCCGACGCCTACCGTCACTGCGGCCGTCCCGACCCAGTGCCTGCAAGGACCTGCCCGACCTTATGGCGCGTTTCGGCGTGCACCGTCCGGTCTCCCGCTCCCTTGTCCCGCGCTGGGACCTCCCTGGTCCTCCCCTGGCTGACTTCGGACCGTTGAACCGCTCCATCTGGCCCGCTTCACAGACGTGACTCGGAGACCTGCTTCCTGATGGCCCTCGCCACGGCGCCCCGCGTCAGCGAGCTCCACACGCTTTCGTCTCGCCCCGCCTGCCTGCAGTTCCGAGTGGATGGCTCCGTTCAGCTACTCCCGGATCCTTCCTTCTCGCTCAGACTAGGTCTCCCTTGACAGCGCCTCCGGTCATCGCCACTCGGCCGCTTACATGCCCCGGCTTCCTTGGGAGACTCCGCAGCAAGATCCGGTGCATGCGCTTCGTATCTACCTGCGTCGCTCCAAGTCCGTGCGGAGGGGACGGTCTCGTCTCTTTGCCGCTGACCGCCGGCAGAACCGGCTTCTCAGCCCAAACGTTCTCCTCCTCGCTCTGCTGGGTTTTACGGTCCGCCTATCGCGACCTCTCCCCACAGGGAGCCGAGGCACTGAGGATCCGCGCCCATGGAGTGCGCGCTAGGGCCGCACGTCTCGCCTTCGCCCACGCCTGTGTGGTTAATGACATTGTGGCTGCAGTGGGGTGGCGGGCCGAATCTACCGTCGCCCGCTTCTACCTCTGCGCCCTGACAGTCCAGCGCGACAACCTTACGCTGGTGGGCGACATTTCTGCGGCACAACACTCCCTCCAGGCGCCCTAGGCGCCTTAAGGTATCCACTTCGCTAAATTTGTCGGGAGTGTGTGATCAGGAGTGACGGGCCATCCTCGTCCCTAAAGAGGTTTCTGAATGGGATTGTGCGGCACCCTCCTCCTTTTTGTCATTCTTCCTGACAGTCATGTCATCGGTAATGTGTTTTGAGGAAACAAATTAATTTTTCTCTAAAATGTATTTTTTTCGAAAAATACTTACCGATGACATGACTCGGAGGTCCCTCCCTCCTCCCCGCTTGCTGCTGGTAACTCCGTAGACAACTGGCTAAAGGAGACACCACCTGGCACGTGACCGGATGGGTAGGGGAGGCTACTCTCGTCCCTGTTAGGGATCCCCGAGCGCCTCCTGGGGGGACCCTTTGGGTCTTAGGCTAAAATTGGTAAGCAAGTAGACTATTTCCTGACAGTCATGTCATCGGTAAGTATTTTTCGAAAAAATACATTTTAAAGAAAAATTAATTTTTATGTAAATTACTTCATGTATCACTGCATGAGAAACTTTGGATATAACAAATAACCGAAGTTTATCTGTAGTTTTAGCTTCTTGCTGTCCTCGATCTGCAGGTTTACTTGAAAAGAGTCCGTCCCAGCGAGTGTATTGCATCCATCCCTGATGGTTTGAAAATGTACCAGCAGTGTTTGAACTTTCACCTTTCCTGTGAGATGTCCCCAAAAGAGATTCATGAAATTGGCCTGCGAGAGGTTGAGAGAATTTCTCAGCTGATGGCAGATCTGGCTCGCAAGGAAGGCTTCGACCACACGTACGACTTTGTCAATCACTTGAAGGCGAAAGAGGATGCACTGTTCAGTTCTGCTGTAAGTTTGCTTGCTTATGTATACACTTTAACCCCCTTAACACCAAGCAACTACAGGAGGTATAGATCTATACCTCTTGCTGAAACCACTTTGTAGCCATGTTTCTTTGACAGTTGGGGGGGGGGGGGGGGGCCTTTGACGTTGAGGTTTAGATTGCAAAAATGCTGTATACATCCGCTTGTGGTGAAAGGGTTAACTCCTTGTGTATGCAGCCACAGGTTCTGTAAACATTTCGGTGGCTCCATGCACAAGGATTTTTTTTTTTTTTGGGGGGGGGGGGGGGGGGGGGGGGGGGGGGGGAAGGGGGGGGCGAAATAAACTGGAAAATATGTTGGTAACTTGTATTTATTTGTGGTATTTTCTTTATGTGTTCTAGTTACAGGTTTTATTGATGTCTGGATATTTGCTTTTGATGTAAAACTACCATTTCAATAAAACATTATTATTTCATTGTGTACACAGTTTGCAGCAGATCTCTACATCTTTAACGTTTGTGTGGCAGGATGAAGTGCTGTCCTTCGTGAGAGACCTGTGCTACAACAAGATCCAACCCAAACTGGCAGCTTTGTTCCAGAACATGCCTGACTCGGAACTCAAGTGAGAATATATCTGCATATTGTTGAGCCTGAATCAAGTGACCACTCCAGGGACTATCAAAAAGTAGTTGCCTTTGACAGGTGACCTCTTTTGAAAGAAAGAAAGACCATGAGAACAAAATTGGGGGGTTCTGCCTAGACAGGGTCATCATCTTTACAGGCTTGACTGGAACTGCATTTGTGTAAACTAATTATTTAGAAGTTGTCTCTCTTATCACAACTTTTGTCCCGTAGTTTAACACTTTTAGCCCCAAGGTCCCATTTCTCAAATTTGGGAGGTGTTGCCTAATGACTGTACCAGTTGCAGGAGATGGATTGACCATGATAATTCAAGGGTAGTGCCAGATTAGCTTGGTGCCTGAAGGTGTCAAGCTAATCTGGCACTACCCTTGAATTATCATGGTCAATCCATCTTCAGGCACCAAGCTAATCCGGCACTACCCTTGAATTGTCATGGTCAATCCATCTCCTGCTGTAGGGACTCAGAGCTAAATGGGTTAACATGTGAACATGATCCAGTGGCAAGAGACAGATCCTCACGAGCTCAATTGCGTGGGCTTATGAGGATCTGTGCCTGTCACTGACACCACTAGGGTCCTCCGTCCTTGGGCAGCTGTTTTTTTTTTTTACGTTGAATTTATAAAGAGATCAAAAACACAATCAATCAATCAATCAAAGTTTACAAACAACACATGGACAATGGCTCGGGACGGGTGAAGCCCATCGCCAAGGCATCTCATGGCTGGCGCCAACGGCCCCAACTCGACCTGAACCTCCCTAACACAAAGCAAACTAAGAACTAAAGACAGCCCTATCATAGTAAAAATCTGAGTTCACTGTTATTGATACTGCCTGTATCACAATTTTAACCTTTTGGCTGTCAGTAGCACTTTTTGCTGGGGTCATAAACTCTGCTGGTTGATGCAGACTGTGTTTCTGCAACCTTAGTTATTTCAATGCAAAAAGACCCACAAAAAACAGCCGGCCCCAGAGCATGAATTCAAAGTGGTGTCAGCAAAAGGGCATAGATCGTCATGAGCGGCTGTGGGGGCTCATAAGGATCTATGTCTCTTGCAGTTGTATCATGTTCAGTGTTCTCGGCTGAGGAGTTAAACGCAAACCACAGCTGAAGTGCTAATGTCCTAATTTAACCCTTTTCATCCTGGCAAACGATTGCTTGAAATAAATTTGACTGATAGTTCAAGGGTGGTTCCAGAATAACTACAACAGTTGAACTGTCTCCTAATCTGTGATGTAGCCTTCACAGGACACCCCCACCCGGGTCTGCCCTGGGGGACTTGGGTGGGGTTAACTACTTTTTAGTTCCCAGGGTCACCCTGGTCAGCCCCACAGGGTGGGTTTTCCTCTTTTCTGGGGCATGTGTTTCTGTCTAGCCTTGGTCCATTCACCTGTATTTGCATTTTTAAAACTCTCCCTACTGTCTGCACTGCCTGTAGCTCTTGATATTGGATGTGTGTTGCCAAATGGTCTTAGCTTTATTTAGGCCCCATGTGGTAGGTTTATTTAACGTGTTGGACCGGCTGGCGACATACATTCTATATTCTGTTTAGGTTTTTTTCACAAGCAGTGCAGGCACGTCCTGAGAAAGCCTTGTTGCTGTCGGGACGTTAAGCAATGTACAATCAATCAATCAATTCACAGGACAATAATTAATTTTACACAATCAGCCTCAGGATGTAATGGGTTAGAAGAACAGTGGAGACGCATTAATCACAGGTACGTGGCCAGGTGATTACTTATGAAGTCTTACGACTGTATCTTTGTTATTCTATTACACAATTTCTTAACGCTTTCATACTCTGCAACAGAATTCTCCCAACACCTGCCATCATGTTGAATGCCCCGGCTGGCTTTTACTACAATGGCACACCTGATGGATCGCGACCCGGCATCTATTACATCAACGCAAACAGCGTTGAAGCACTGTAAGCTGTGTGTGTGTGTGTGTGTGCGTGCGCGCGCATTACTGGGGACGTAGTTTAGTGGATGAGACGTTGGGTAAGGTCCTGGGTTGGAATTTATCATGAATTCATGACCAAATACATTAGGCTATACCTTAACTCATTCTACCCCAACACCGAAATCCTGAAATTTTGGTGTTGTTTTCTGAAGACTGCATTGCAGTGCAGGACACAGATCGACCATGATAGTTCAAGGGTGATGCCAGAATAGCTTGGCGCCCTTAGGCGCCAAGCTATTCTGGCATCACCCTTGAACTATCATGGTCGATCCTTATCTTGCTGCCCTGGGGGACTTGGGTGGGGTTAGGTATTTTTTAGTTCCCAGGGTCACCCTGGTCAGCCCCACAGGGTGGGGTTTTCTCTCTATTCTGGGGCATGTGTTTCTGTCTACCCGAGGTCCATTCACCTGTATTTGCCTTTTTTAAACTCTCCCTACTGTCTGCACTGCCTGTAGCTCTTGATATTGGATGTGTGTTGCTAAATGGTCTTAGCTTTATTTAGGCCCCATGTGTTAGGTTTATTTAATGTGTTTGACCGGCTGGCGACATACATTCAATGTTCTGTTTAGTTGGTTGTTTTTTTTCACAAGCAGTGCAGGCATGTCCTGAGAAAGCCTTGTTGCTGTCGGGACGTTAAGCAATGTACAATCAATCAATCAACCTTATCTTGCTGTGGTGTGTCTGGGGTAAAATGAGTTAAGCACCAAACTATTCTGACACCACCCTTGAGCTGTGTTGGTTCTTTTGTCACCTGCATCAGGATTGAGGAAAGAACCTGTACAGCACAGCCTGTGTTTTTGTTTCTTCAAAAACATTACCGATGACATGACTACCTGGAGTGTCCACTCCTTGCTCAATTCTAGCCTAAGAACCCGTTGTGTAAACACAACCCGGGAGGCATTCGGGGAACCCCCAGAGGGACCGAGAGTTGTCTCCCGCTCCTACCCACCAGCCCTATTCACCTGTGAACTCCAGTCACGCTTCTTAGGCTCACGCGTTTAGACGTGTTTTCTCTAGCCTCTGGGCTTAGATGTTTTTTCGACTGGTTCGGTCTGCCTTCTTTCTACGTCTTCGTTGGCCTTGGATTCTGCTCTACGGCGGTTTTTGCTGACTACAGCTTCGTTCGTGTTCAAGGGTTCCCTCTCTCTGGCTTTGCCGGTCGGGCAGTGGGGGTCATGGAACTTTCTCCATCTCTTACCGCTCCGACTGAGAGGTAAGGTAGTTAGAGGAGCCTCGGCTGGTTGCCCGGGCGGGACACAGGCACGAACAGCTTGCTTCTGCATCACTTCTCCCTCGCTTTGGGGTTATTTATGGGCTCCGTTTTGGTTGCCTGGTTAGCTGAGGAATGTTTTCGCGCTGGCGTTTGGCGGGCTTTTCGCGCCATTGCCAGCTGCGAGCAGTGAGTTTCGTTACCGTACCTAGGCCATACCTAACTTACTTAGGCTTACGGTTTAGACGCTCTGCGTTATGACGAAGGCTTGGATGCTCGCTTGTTCCGGCAGGGTTTGTTTCCCTTCGCCGTGGTTTTAACTGGTTGTTTGCATGAAGCTCTTGGCAGGGTGTGAGCCATAAGTTTGGTTAACTTGGGTGCCTAACACCAGTGTAACTTGGGGACCTAGAGCTTAACGGGGGTATTTGTGGACATTCGCCGAGTGCCTTCATGTTTTGTGTGTTGCAGTGGCCTACTGATGACATGCACACAATGCGGAGGCTTCCAGTGGCCGTCGGATAACCATGCAGTCTGTCTCCTGTGCGCTGGGTGTGCTTCCGACCACACTTGTGATGTCTGTGCTACCTGGCCGGAGCTGCGATGGTCTAATCTCTGGAACTTTTATAGGAGGGAGCCTCCTACCCTCTCGGGTACTTTGAAGATTGCCGAGACGCCTTCCGCTGTGCCCCCGGCACCGGACGTGCGAGACCAACTTGATCCGACGCAGAAGACGCCACTGAGTAATCGACGGATTAGTGCACAGAGTGGGAGTTCGACCGTCAAGACCGCCTCCGTTAGAGAGCGCGCCCGGACACAGCTGGTGGAAAAATTAATTTTTCTTTAAAATATATTTTTTCGAAAAATACTTACCGATGACATTACTGTCTGGAAGTGTCAACTACTTACCCAATTTTAGCCTAAGAACTTGTTGTGTTCCTACACAACCCGGGAGGCACTCGGGGAACCCTAACTAGGGCTGAGAGTAGCCTCCCTTCCTTGCCCAAAAACGGGCATTCACCACGTGGCCCAATCACAATCAGTCAGTGATACTTAGCTTACCAGCGGCAAGCGGGGCAGGTGGGAGGGTCCTCCGAGTAATGTCATCGGTAAGTATTTTTCGAAAAAATATATTTTAAAGAAAAATTAATTTGTTTCTTCAAAAACATTACCGATGACATTACTGTCTGGAAGAATGGCGAAAAGGTGGAGGGTGCCGCGCCCAAGTTACCGCCATAAAGGGCATACGACAGAGCCACACACCCATTCGCCAAACTCCCGACAATTTTAGCTAAGTGCGTACCTACGGCGCTTCCGGCGCCGGGAGGGAGTGTTGCGCTGCGGCGATGTCCCCCACCAGTGCGAGGTTGTCTCGCTGGCCTGACAGATCCCTGAGGTAAAAACGGGCGAAGGTGGATTCTGCCCGCCAGCCCACTGCGGCCACGATGTCTCGAACAGCACAATTGCGATCGAATGCGACGCTCGCGGCCATGGCTCGTACCTCATGTGCGCGTATCTTGAGCCTCTTTGCAACTGCTGGGGAAAGGTCCTGATAGGCTGACCTGATGACCCAGCGAAGCCAAGAAGAAATCGTTTGCGCTGATATGTCTTCTCTGCTATGTGCTAAGGGTAGAAAGAGGCGTGATTGTCCTCGGCGGACGGGTTTGGTACGTCGTAAATATACACGAAGAGCGCGCACTGGATCCTGTTGCCTGGTCTCCCGAGTAAAACTTGCATCTTTCAGCGGCCTAATGGTAATCACTGGGGGCGCAGTCAAGGGAGACCTAGTCTTGGCGAGGAAGGCAGGGTCTGTGAGTAGCTGTACAGAACCGTCTGCCCGGAATTGGAGGCAGGCAGGACTTGCCGACATCGCATGTAGCTCGCTTACTCTAGCCGCGGTGGCCAGTGCCAACAGAAAACATGTTTTTCGTGTCACATCCGAGAACTTAGCGAGGGAAAGCGGTTCGAACCTGTCCGAGTTCAGCCACGTCAGGACCCAAGGGAGGTCCCATCTTGGAATCAGTGAGCGGGGAACCGGACGCTGCAGGCCGAAGTGTGCCATCAGGTCTGCAAGGTCTTTGTTTTCGCCAGGGTCTGGGTGGCCGAGGTGACGGTAAGTGTCTGCAATCATAGACAGATATCCTCGGATCGTGATGGGGGCTAGGCCTTGGTCTCCAAAGAGCCAGAGGAAGAAGTCAGCGAGCTGTGAAGGAGTCAACTCTGTGGGCATAAGGTGTCGGTCAGTGCACCAGGATTGGAATACTCGCCACTTTCCCTCATAAACACGTCTGGTCGAGGGTCTACGGGCTGAAGCGATAGCTGCCACTGCTGCACTCGAGAAGCCTCTAGCGGTGAGGGCTTGCCGCACAATCTCCAGGCGTGAAGGAGAAGTCGTTCTGGGCACGGGTGGAAAAGAGGCTGGCGGGGCTGCTTGAGCATTGTCCTCGAGGTGGGCAGGCAAAGCGGAGGGCCCGTGGCGAGACTGATTAGATCGGTAGTCCAAGACCTGTTCCAGGAGAATGGGGCTACCAGTAACATGACCGTGTTGCAACCTCTGAGCTTGAGGAGGACTTTGGGAACGAGGACCGTCGGGGGATAAGCGTAAGCGATGAGACCGTCCCACGGAATGGAGAGAGCGTCGACTGCCCAGGCTAGGGGGTCTGGAATCGGTGAGACGAAGAGGGGAAGCTGGCGATTCCACCTCGTGGCAAAGAGGTCTATCATGGGAGTTTCCCAGTGAGCGCAGATCATCTGAAAGATGTCTGGGTGAAGTGTCCATTCCGTGTGAAGTAATTGTCCGCGCCAAGATAGTGAGTCCGCCAACACGTTCAGGTGACCGGGGATGTGTCGAGCTCGGAGGGATAGTCCTCGGTCCTCGCACCAGCGCATCAATTGATAGAGTAGAATGCATAGCTCGGGAGAGTGAGTACCGCCCTGCTTCTGAATGTAAGAAACGACTGTGGTGTTGTCCGAAAGGACTAGGATCTCCTGGTGGCGAATGTGCGTTTCCCATTTGATGAGGGCTTGCCAAACCGCTTGTAGCTCTAGCCAGTTGATGTGTCTGTTTACTAGATCCGGAGACCAGAGGCCGGATGTTGAGAGGAAACTCGGTAGCAAATGTGCACCCCAGCCGGTGAGACTTGCGTCCACGCAGAGTGAGAGCTGAGGAGGCGGGGAGGCTAGAGGAACTCCGACAGCGAGCCATGAAGTGTCTGTCCAACGTTGCAGATGTGGGCGAAGGATCTGAGTCACAGGTACCGGCGCGTCTAAGTCGCCGGAGGACGGACACCAATGAAGCAGCAGGTGTAATTGAAGCGGCCGGGAGTAAAGACGACCGAGGGGAAGGAGATCCGCCGCTGCATTCATCAAGCCGAGAAGCTGAAGCCAAACTCTGGCGGGGACTGATTCCGCCTGTGCTACCTGGGCGGCCAAGGAGGCTAACTTGTGGATCCGAGGCTCCGGCAAACTCACTCTGTTGAGGTCGGTCGCAAATTTCATGCCGAGATGAATAAATCGTTGAGATGGAGATAGGTCCGACTTGCCTGTGTTTACCAGGAACCCCAAACGCGACAGCAACAGGAGCAAAGAATCTCTGTCCGTCCGCAGGGTGCTTATCGATTGATTCCGCAGGAAGAGGTCGTCCAAATAGTTGGAGGTTGGACTGGACGACGACTGCCTGGTCTTGGCAACGACAGCATCCATAATGCGAGTAAAAGCCCATGGGCTGATGTTGAGACCAAACGGAAGGGCTCGAAACTGGTAGATCACCCCGTCGAACGCGAATCGGAGATACCGCCTGGAAGCCGGGTGTATGAGGACATGGAGATATGCATCGGATAGGTCCAGGCTGACAGCGAAGTCCCTCGGTTGTACAGTGGCCCGAAGGGTCCTGGAGGTTTCCATGCGAAAAGTGGGAGCTATGATAAACTTGTTTAGTGCTGATAGATCGATAATTGGGCGCCACTTGTTGCCCGGCTTGGGAACCACAAAAAGTCGGCTGTAAAATGCTGGTGAGTCGATATGATGCACTACCTCTGTGGCGGCCTTCTGTAGAAGCGATTCGACCTCTCCGCGTAGTGCGATGGCTTTCAGACTGTCCGAAGGAATCTCTGTCCATACGGGTGAGCGTCTCAGAGGCGGGGGAGAACGAAAAGAAATTGAGAGTCCGTCGGTGATGGTGGCGAGTACCCAGGGGTCGTCTGGAAGTAGCAACCTCCACATGTCGCTGAAAAGAGTGAGCCTCCCGCCGACAGGAGGTCCTGGAGCAGAAGGCGGGGGCTGGAACGGGGACGAGTCAGGGAGCCCGCCCGCGCCCACGGCGGCGGGCAGACCTGGGCCAAGCGGGGACAGAGGTCCTAACTGGTCTAGCACGGCCGAAGGCGGGGAACCGCCGGGACGTCTTGGCGGAAGCTGGAGTGAAGGATGAAGCGGGTCTGGAAGTCCGCAGGGCGCGACCCACGGCCTTGCGGGCGGAGTGAAAGCGTGAGGCTGTAACACGGCTGGGCCAGCGGTCCGGATTGCCGTCCTTCACCTTCTGCCAGGTGTCACCGAAGAGGAGTGGTCCACCAAGGGGAGCACGACGCAGCTGTGTCTTCAGATCGGGAGGCATACCGCGACAGGCGAGTAAGACTGCATCACGACGCATGAGGTCACAGTTGGATGCTGCCGCCATTGTGTTGACCGATGAGTGATACGCTGCCCGGTTTGCCGCAACCCCGAGGGCGAGAAGGTCACCAAGTAAGGGTGTAAGCGATGGTTGCCAAGCGTCCTCGATTCGACGGATTAAACCTTGAGTGAGAAGCTCTAGAAAACCAGCACAGGCCAAGGAGTTCCGCACTAGTGATGCCGTCTTATCCAACCCACGAGGGAGGGTGTGTCTCAGCTGATTGGTACCGCCAAGCTGGGATATCGATTGAGGGTCCAACGATGGAAGCTGACAGCTAAAGGACTGTGAATGTCCCGCATACCAGGATTGGCGGAAGGAGATGTCTAGGTCAGCCGGCCACTTGCGATCAGAGAAGAAAAGATACTCCTGGGAATCTGTCTGTAGGTAAGCGGAAAAGGAATCTCTCAAATCCTTAAAACCAGGGGGCTGCGGTAAAGACTTGAACCTCTTCTGTGGACGGCCAGAGTCGACAAAGGCAGACACCTTCCTCTTGAGTGGGGGCGACGAGGGACACGCGTCCTTGGGCAGTGCAGCCGTGATGAGTCGAGCTGCTTCATCAATGCCGAGAAGCGTTTCCGTGCGTGACGTAGAAGGGAGTCTAGGGGATGCAGTATCATCCGACACCGTATAGTGAGACGAGGAGCTGTCCATACCGAGTAGGCCCGAAACTGAATCCTCCGGGAGAAGACTAAGAGTCTCCTCATCCCGCGTAGGGAGCGAAGTCCGGTGAGGATTGACGTTGGTGGATATCGGTCGAGCCACGTCACGACGAGAGAAGGTAGCTGCCGGGGAGCATCGCATCCTCTGGTGTTGATGTGTAGCCGTCGGCGAGCATCGCGTCCGCTGGTGTGGGTGAGGCGGGGGTGGGGGCAAAACGCGAACAGGAGACGGGGACCTGGAGTGAGCCATGCGCCTGTCCCGGTTGGAGCGACTGCGAGAACAGGAGCGGCTGCGAAGATGGGAGTGGCGGCGACGACGGGAGTGACTGCGACGACGCGGACGACTGCGACGATGTAACTGGGAAGAGGTGAAGCTCGGGTCCGAAGCTCGCGAAGGAGACGAATACAACAAGGACGCTGGTTGGAAGTTGTGACGGCCGTTGCGTAGCATATCAGGTTGCTTCCTCTGATCATAAGTAGCTGCGCCAAAGCATCTAGAATTGCTGGCCGAATGAGAGATGTGAGGACTGTTGGAAGACCTACGCTGTTTAGACACGTGTCTCGGCTGACCTACCTCCATAAGGTAGGCACTCTGCCCTAGTGCTGTCTCTCCGTAAGAGTCAGCGGGCGTATCCTTGCGAGACCTCTCAGGACTGACGGACAAATGACGGCGTGGATCGCGTCTCTGTAGGCTTGCCTCCGTATGGCGAGCACTCTGCCCTCGTGCTGTCTCTCCATAAGAGTCAGTGGGCTTATCCTTGCGAGATCTCTTAGGACTGACGGACAAATGACGGCGTGGATCGCGTCTCTGTAGGCTTGCCTCCGTATGGCGAGCACTCTGCCCTCGTGCTGTCTCTCCGTAAGAGTCAGCGGGTGTATCCTTGCGAGACCTCTCAGGACTGATGGACAAATGACGGCGTGAATCGCGTCTCCGTAGGCTTGCCACCGTATGGCGAGCACACTGCCCTCGTGCTGTCTCTCCGTAAGAGTCAGCGGGCTTAGATCGAGTGTGAGTCACAGAAGATGCAGTCCTGTGTTTAGTTAAAACGCCGGGAATGGTCGGGGGTTCCAAAAAGGACTGCCGGTCCGTAACCGGAGTCGGGCGCTCGCGCCGGTAAAATTTCCACAACTGGGACCAAACTTGTTCAGGCCAGGTTACACAAATCTCGCAAGAATGGTCCGACGCGCATCCCATACAAGGAAGGCATAACTTGTGCTTATCGCTAGGCCATTGGAAATCTCCGCACTGCGGGCAAGTAAGGACTTGGTTACTGTAACATAAATCAGACATGACTATCGACCGGGCGCAGGCACGACGAAGCCCCGCCAACGAAACACGAGAGATCGGCGCGAATCTATACGATCGAAGCGTAGCCACAAATTGAAGCCACAAACCGAAGCAGGCACCCGGTCCGGGGCCAGCCAAGGGCTGGGGCCGATATGTTACCTCTCCTGAGATGCGGGGACGGGAAGAGATACATCCATGGCGTCCAAGGTACACGAAGAAGGTAAAAAATCCCAAGTAGATCCACGCTGAATAGAGCACAACACAACCACAGCAGGGAGCGTCGGGAAGAAAACACTGAGTTTCCGATGGAAGAACAGTTAGAATTCCGGTAGTGACGTACGAAGTCCAGAAGTAGAGTAAGACGACCGGCCCTTTAAGAACCGGTAAATTTCCTAGGCTAAAACACGTCTGCTCACAAGAGCTAAGTATCGATGACTGGTTGTGATTGGGCCACGTGGTGAATGCCCGTTTTTGGGCAAGGAAGGGAGGCTACTCTCAGCCCTAGTTAGGGTTCCCCGAGTGCCTCCCGGGTTGTGTAGGAACACAACAAGTTCTTAGGCTAAAATTGGGTAAGTAGTTGACACTTCCAGACAGTAATGTCATCGGTAATGTTTTTGAAGAAACAAAACCCACCTCTCCCAAGAGCCTGGTTTGGTGAGACGCTCTTGGCGTCCCTCCTCCACCTTCGTTCCCCATTCGTCTCTGAGGAAGCCGCCGGGATCCCGCTGGGGGTCCCCTTGCCGGCAAGAAACCCGCCTCTCCCAAGAGCCTGGTTCACAGAGACATACACGCACTCGTCCGGAGCCTCCTGTTGGTGAAGATCGTAGACACAGGGATTCTACTCGACGTTATCGCTCTCCCTCGCAAGATCATAGGAGGACCTTCTCCACTCATTGTTCGTCAGATCAGGACTCCCCTCGATACAGACGGATTTCGCCTTCTTCGCGTTCCCCTTCTCGTTTGGACTCCCGTTCGTCCCGTTCCTCTTCCCATCGACCGGCCACTTCACCTTTGCCTCGTCCTCACCGTTCCGTTCCTCCTCGTCGCAGCCGTTCTCCTCGTCGGGACCCGCCTTCGGCACGCGGGAGACCCTCACCGCGTCGTTCAGTCTTTCGCTCTCCCCTGCGGAGGGAGTCTTCGTCCGCTGCGGTGCTCCGGCAGCGGGGTTCACTTCCTCGGAGCCCTCGTCGCCCTCTTCAGTCACCGGTTTCCAGACAGCGGGACACCCCGAGTTTGACAGCGGAGGACTCTTCGGACTGGTTACTCGGATGTCTCAGCCGTTCTCCCTCTTCTTCGGCTTCCAGTGCTTCGGCCTCCGTCAGACCTGTTTCTTTTACGCGGATGAACACTCGGCTGGCGCTGGACGGGGCATCCAAGCTCATCGCCGCCTCCCTGCCTGCGGAAGTTTGCCCGGCTTCGCCTCCTGTGAAGAGGAAGATTTCCGCCTTTGTGGACGCGGATAGGACCGTCAAGAGGTTTAAGTCCCTCCTGCAGCCGGCTAGTTTTTTTTATCTGCGGGACGCCTTCTCGTCTCACCTGCTTTCGGAGACTCGGAACTCGGACTTCCTCGCGGATGGGAGGTGGCCTCCCGCTCTTGACATCGCTTTTCAACAGGATTGGTACGCTGGCCATTCTCAGTCGTTCCTCTGCCAGCTTCCACCCGTGGATCCTGCCGCTCTGATGCAAGCCGGAGGTGTTTCTCTGCTGAAACGGTCCTTCCCACGGGGACTGGATAGGACGGCGTCACTGGTTCGGAACACGCTCGCCTGCTCCGGGTTCTTGGACTTACTGACACAGGCATTCATTCGACATCTCGAGGAATCCTGGCAGCCTTCTCTGTCTCCCCTCCTGGGAGACCTACTAGTCATGGCTGAGGCTGGGAACCGCGCAGCTTATCACTCTTCTGTTAACGCGATGGCGGCCGCGTCTAACTGCGACCTTATGCGACAAGACGCTGTCCTACAGGCTTGCAGTGGAATGCCGACCGACCTGAGTACTCAGCTACGTCAGGCCCCCCTGGGAGGGTCTCTGCTCTTCGGGGATACTTGGCAGGCGGTGAAGGACTCCCAACTCCGAACGTTGGCCTTGCAAGGTGGTCAAGCAACGCTTTCCTCCCGCCCGCACGGCCCTGGGTCGCTCCTTGCGGGCTCGTAAACCTGTCATCTCGGACCCGTCTGCCCCGCCACGAGCTGCGCTGCGCCGTCGCCCGTCCTTCCGTCGCCCTGGCCCAGCTAACGCCTGGCCCCATCCCTCCCGTCGCCCTGGGCGCGGGCGGGCCACCTGACTTGTCCCCGGTTCCGCCTCCTCCGACCGTCTTCGGGGCTCCAGTCGGCGGAAGGCTAGCAAGATTCAGCAAGGAGTGGCTCTTGCTGTTTCGAGACGAGCCCTGGGTTTTGGACGTAGTGACCAGAGGATTGCGGATCTCTTTCCGCTCCCCTCCTCCTTTGCGCTCCGTTCCACTTTGGACAGAGGTACCTTCCGACGACCTCAAGGCCGCCGCTCTGCGTGGAGAAGTCGCGGCTCTCCTGTTGAAGCAGGCCACAGAGATAGTGCAGCGTCCGGACTCGCCCGCCTTTTACAGCCGACTGTTTGTGGTACCCAAACCCGGCGGCAAGTGGCGGCCAGTCATAGACCTGTCGGCGCTGAACGCCTTCATCGCGGCCCCTTCCTTTCGGATGGAGACGACAAGGGCTCTTCGTGCGGCGGTTCAACCCATGGACTACGCGGTCAGTTTAGATCTGTCCGACGCCTACCTACATGTTCCCATGCACTCGACTGCCAGGAAGTACCTGCGCTTCACGTTCGAAGGAGTGATTTACCAGTTTTGCGCCCTCCCGTTCGGTCTCAACCTCAGCCCTTGGGCCTTCACCCGCATCATGGATGCTGTAGTGGCCAAGGCAAGGCAATCGTCGTCCAGCCCGACGTCAAATTATCTCGACGATCTACTCTTGAGGAATCAGGTGGAGACCGCGCTTGCGGCAGACAGGGACACCCTTTTGCGGTTGCTTTACCGGTTGGGATTCCTGGTCAACACGGGAAAGTCGGATTTCACTCCTGCGCGCCACTTCATCCACCTAGGCATGAAATTTGTCACGGACCGCAACAGGGTACACTTGCCAGAGACACAGATTGTGAAGTTATCCTCACTCGCCGCGTTGGTAGATCAGCAGCAGGCAGCCCCCGCCAGGGTCTGGCTTCAGCTTCTTGGCTTGATCAACGCAGCAGCGGATCTTATCCCTCTCGGGCGTCTCTACTCCCGACCGCTACAACTTCATCTCCTTCTGCTCTGGCGTCCCTCCTCGGGCGACTTGACCACCATGGTCCCCGTGTCCCTGCTGGTACGCCCCCACCTCTTACGGTGGACCGACAGGGCGTGGTTGGCACTGGGAGTGCCCATTTCTTCTCCATCCCCTCACCTCTCCCTGTGTGTCGACGCGAGTCGTGCTGGTTGGGGAGCCCACCTGCTTCCACAGTTCGCCACAACGTCCGGCCTCTGGCCCCTGGAGTTCGTGGACAGGCACAGCAACTGGTTGGAACTACAAGCGGTGTGGCAGGCCATCCTCGTTTGGGAAGAGCAACTCAGACACCAGCATCTTCTCGTCCTTTCGGACAACTCGACGGTGGTAGCGTATATACAGAAGCAGGGAGGAACTCATTCACCCGATCTATGCATGCTACTGTTTCGGTTGATGCGATGGTGCGAGGACCGCGAACTGACACTCAGCGCTCGCCACATTCCCAGTCGCCTGAATGTTTTGGCGGACTCCCTATCTCGTCGAGGACAGCTTAATCACACAGAATGGACTCTACACCAGGACATTTTCCGGTTGATTTGCTCTCACTGGGAGACCCCGATGGTGGACCTATTCGCCATGAGGTGGAATCACCAGCTTCCCCTCTTCGTCTCCCCAGTACCAGATCCCCTGGCTTGGGCGGTCGACGCCTTATCCATTCCTTGGAACGGACTCATCGCGTACGCCTTTCCCCCAACAGTCCTCATTCCCAAAGTCCTCCTAAAGCTGCGAGGAACCAATGTGATCCTGCTCCTGGTTGCCCCGTTCGCTTGGACTCGTTCCTGGTCCACCGACCTGATCAGCCTCGCCACTCACCCTCCTCTACTGCTCCCCACGCCCCGCACTATGCTCAAGCAGCCACGTTAGGCGCTGTTCCACCCTTGCCCGGAACGCCTGCTGCTACACGCCTGGAGGTTGTGCGGCAAGCCCTCTCCGCTAGAGGCTTCTCGGGTGCTGCAGAGGAAGCTATCGCTACAGCCCGCAAGCCCTCGACTAGACGTATCTATGAGGGAAAATGGAGGGTACTCTGTGCCTGGTGCAGCGACCGTCGTCTCTCCCCCACCGAACTGACAAACCCCCAACTTGCGGACTTCTTCCTCTGGCTCTTCGGAGACCAAGGACTGGCCCCTTTTACTATTAGAGGATATCTCTCGATGATTGCCGATAACTACCGGCATCTCGGCCGCGCGGACCCCGGCGCATGTAAGGACCTAGCGGACCTTATGACGCACTTCGGCCTACAAAGACCTGCCTCTCACTCGCTACTTCCCCGCTGAGATTTACCATGGGTTCTTACCTGGATGAACTCACCACGTTTCGAACCACTACCTCTGGCCAGACTTGCTGATGTGACGCGAAAGACCTGCTTCCTGCTGGCCCTCGCCACCGCGGCACGAGTAAGCGAGCTACACGCGCTCTCAGCCCGGCCTACATGCCTGCAATTTCGAGCGGATCGTTCCATCCAACTTGTGACCGACCCTGCCTTCATTGCCAAGACTAGGTCTCCACTGACGGCACCACAGGTTATCACCTTACGACCGTTACGCGGGAACAACTTCCCCAAAGAGACCAGGCAACAAGATCCTGTACGAGCCCTTAGAGTGTACTTGCGCCGTACCAGAGCCGTCCGGAGGGGATGCTCACGCCTCTTCCTACCATTAAAACCCGGAAGAAACGACATTACAGCCCAGACTATCTCTTCCTGGCTCCGCTGGGTGATTCGCTCAGCCTATGTCGATCTCTCCCCACAGGGAGCGAAGAGCTTAAAGATTCGAGCGCACGAAGTACAGGCCATGGCCACGAGCGTTGCCTTCGACAGGAACTGCGCTGTCAAGGACATCGTGGCTGCGGTGGGCTGGCGATCAGAATCTACATTCGCCCGCTTCTATCTACGGGATCTGGCAGGGCAGCGAGACAACCTCGCCTTGGTGGGGGACGTCACGGCGGCACAACACTCCCTCCCGGCGCCCCAGGCGCCGTAGGTACGCACCTAATAGGGAGTGCAGAGTGTCGGAGGAGAGGAGGGGGCCATGAGCCTAGAGAAAACCTTCTGGGGGTGCGGCACCCTCCTCCTGTTCGGCATTCTCCAGGTAGTCATGTCATCGGTAATGTTTTTGAAGAAACAAATTCATTTTTCTTTAAAAGGTATTTTTTCGAAAAATACTTACCGATGACATGACTACCTGGAGTGTCCACTCCTTGCTCAATTCTAGCCTAAGAACCCGTTGTGTAAACACAACCCGGGAGGCACTCGGGGAACCCCCAGAGGGACCGAGAGTTGTCTCCCGCTCCTACCCACCAGCCCTATTCACCTGTGAACTCCAGTCACGAAATTAGGCTCACCAGCGGTAAGTGGGGCAGGTGGGAGGGTCCTTCGAGTCATGTCATCGGTAAGTATTTTTCGAAAAAATACCTTTTAAAGAAAAATGAATATTTATATGGTATTAACCCTTTTCATTCTGATACACTATTGCTTGAAATAAGTTTGACTATGATAGTTCAAGGGTGGTGCCCAAATAGCTTGGCGTCTGAGGGTCAGTTCAAGGGTGGTGCCAGAATAGTTCAGCGCCTCAGACGCCAAGCTATGCTGGCACCACCCTTGAACTGAAATGAGTGATCCATCTCCTTATCTGTAATGTATCCTTCATAGAACAATAAGCAAATAAAAAAAATCAGCCTTGGGATGTAACTGGTTAACCGATTTAGCCCCAAAGTCCCTACAGCAGGAGATGGATTGACCATGATAATTCAAGGGAAGTGCCAAATTAGCTTGTCACCTTCAAGCTAATCTGGCACTACCCTTGAATTATCATGGTCAATCCATCTCCTGCAAATAGTCATTAGGCAATATCTGCAAACTTTTAGAAATGGGAATTCAAGGATAGTGCCAGATTAGCTTGGCGCCTAAAGGCGCCAAGCTAATCTGGCACTACCCTTGAACCTTGGGGCTCAAAGGGTTAAAGACACGTGCTGTCTCTAGGGAGAAGTTTTGAAGGGCATATAATGTCACCTGTCGTTACAGACCAGTGGCTACGGTCACCCATATGATGAATTTTGAGGACATGGGATCTCTCAGGAGGTAGTTGCTCAGAACGGGTCTGCTGTAATAGATGTCTTTTTCTTCTTTTCAGACGCAAACATAATTTGGTTTGCCTGAGTTTACACGAAGGAGAGCCTGGACACCACTTGCAGGTAGCATTGACTTTTCTTTTTGACTCGCTCGCGATCACAAAAGTGAGTCTATGTATTGGGCTATGTTGTCCGTCATCTGCCGTCCGTTGCCCATAATAAATGAACTCCTTCACCGCCACAGTACGTACGCTGTACGTGCAGTTTTCGTTTCTGAAATCGTGGTTCATTTAACGACCAAAAGCCAATACCATCCAAAAAACGTAAGTACAACTGGTCTCAGCAAGAGGCATAGATCCTCATGAGTCCCCGCTTTCGTGGGGGCTCATGAGGATCTATTCTTGCAGTTGGATCATCTTAACTTTTCTCAGCAGCGAAGGGGTTTATGTTGACAATTTAAAGCACAGACTTTAAACGCGGCCCAATGATACTTTGTGGCCAAACCTTTCTAAACATACTAGTTTGAGTGACCATGCTCAAAGTCAAGGTCAGTGGGTCAAAACTTTGTCTTTTATCAAGTACTGTTTTCAGTTTCCAAACCAAACTTCATCTACAGATTCCTCATTGTAAGAAACCTTCCTGTGCGTATGCATATAAAATTGGTTGACCCCATGCCAATGTCAATGATCACAGAGGGATCAGGAAATGCATTAAAAAGTGCTGTTTAACCATAATAATATTTTTTATAGGCACTTTAACAAGCGTGGCCGAAGATGAACTGATGATAGGACCTTCCTTTGCAAGCTACAGTGTTGATTCTAGAGCGCGATTTCTCGCAATATTATGCTCCAAATCGCAAAAAAACACCGATAGCGCGGCCGAAGAATCGCAGAAAAAAGAAACTGGACGCTTTTTTGCACGACCAGCGCGGCCGCACCGCTGCTGCGTAAAAGCCTGCTCGAGCGTCTTGGTGCAGTGTGGCCTGACTGAGTCGAGCCAGGGCAATTTCACTATTATTCACCTGTTTAACACGAACACAGATTCCATTCACAGAAAACCAATTCACGTGTCGCTCTCGCGACAGATCACATGACAGATCAGAGCGAACTATAGTCTGTGATTGGCTGAATAGCCTTCGGCTGTTGTAATCTGTCTTCTCATTGGCTAGCATTTCTGTACTGTATTCATGTTGTATCATTCATGTACCAACACAACCCTTTTACCGATACGGGATTGTACTTCAGCCTGTGTTGCTTTTACCTGAGGATTGTAACTTAGTATGGATTTTACCTGATGGATTTACATTAAATACTCGAGCTGTACACGTTTCCTTGTGTTTTCCTAGGGAGCTGAAGGTATGCATAGAAAGTACGATAATGTCGTGCACTTTTAACCTGGTACTCATTCACGCACACGTCTTACACACTTTCTCCTTGAGAGCCGTGATCAATTTTGAGGCCATATTGGTTAACACGAAATACGGTTAACACGAAGTGATTTTCCGTGTCCCCAGAAATTCGTGTTAAGCGGACTCCACTGTATGTATGAATGTGTGTATATATGTCGTTTTAAAGTAAGCAGTGCAATGCGATTTGAGGGCCTCCCTTTTACACCTTGAGGGGCTCCCTTTTTTGATTAGAGGGAGCCTTTGGGCTCACTTTTCTGAAATCCTAGAATCAACACTGAAGCTAGTTTACCTGACCACTCATAAAGGTCAAAAGTCAAGAGAGATTGACAGATTCACAAAGGATGCACATATGTTGAAAAGAGGGAGGACTATTGCCATTTGACATTAAAACACCTGCTCATATGAGTCTCACACAGGTCAAGACCACAAAAAGTCAAGGTCACTGAAGGTCAGGTGAATTATGCTGATCAGTCGTGCATGTGGGTTAAGAGGGCTTTGCTGTTCTTGTTTTCTGGAGAACATTTTACTTACGTGCACGCAGCTCTAATCATAGATAACTCTTGATACTCATATTTCAAAAACAAACAAAACAACAAAAGAAAACATGACTGCCGCGTAAGTACTCAGAATTTATCTGGAGTAGTTAACCCATTTAGCCCTGAGTCCCGCCAGCAGGAGATAAGATTGATCATGATAATTCAAGAAGGATAATGCCATATTAGCTTAGCGCCTGAAGGCGCCAAGCCAATCTGGCACTACCCTTGATTATGGTCAATCCATCTCTTGCAACTGGTTTGTAGTCATTAGGCAACACCTCCAAAATTTGAGAAATGGGACCTTGGGGCTGAAAGGGTTAAGGACCATGCATGATGTGGCTGTTATGAGAAGCAGGTCTGGAATATGTTTTGACACCATCTGACGAAATACGTCGGCAACACCGATTTGTAATCAAGATGGCTGCTGTTTTGTTGCATCATGATTGTGGATTTTCTATGTACATAGTGCTTTGTCCATTTAGCCCCAAGGCCCCATTTCTCCAATTTTGGACATGTTGCCTAATGACTATGTACCAGTTGCAGGAGATGGATTGACCATGATAATTCAAAGGTAGTGCCAGATTAGCTTGGCGCCTGAAGGCGCCAAGCTAATCTGGCACTACCCTTGAATTATCATGGTCAACCAATCTCCTGCTGTAAGGACTCGTGCCTAAATAGATTAATAATCATGCATGTTTCTGTTGTATCATAAAAGTTGTAAGAAGCAGGTCTGAAGTATTTTTTTTTACACCATCTGACTAAATAAGTGAGCAACGTGTGTCAGCTTTTTAATAAAAATGGCTGCTGTTTTGTTGCATGATGATTGTGGATTTCTATGTACATATTGCTTAACCCTCTTAGCCTCAGGAACCCTGCAGCAGGAGATGGATTGACCATGATAATTCAAGGGTAGTGCCAGATTAGCTTGGTGCCTGAAGGCGCCAAGCTAATCTGGCACTACCCTTGAATTATCATGGTCAATCCATCTCCTGCTGTAGGGACTTGGGGCTAAATGGGTTAACTTCAGCTTGTTCAAGTCTGATTCCACAAATCAGAGGTAACAAATCATATCCAAGCCTCTGTGCTACACGTTTGGAGGCAAGCTTATGTTTGTGTTGATGATTGTTTTGACCAGTCGCAAGTTCTGTCTTTGACTTTTTACTCAAATGCTTCATGTTCTAAACTGTGTGCATTTTTTTTCGCTTGATTTTTCTTTTATTTGACCACAAATAGGTTCATTGTGCGTTACACTGTTTCAACACTGCTGCTGGTGTGTTGTTGCAAAAACATTTAATATAACGTAACTGTGTGCTGTTTGTACGGTATACCTTGGATTTATTTTTTCAGGGTGTATACTCACTGAATGAAAAGGATCTGCCAGATTTCCGACGCTACTCGGAGGATGGGAAATACTACCTTGCTCCCCACAGGTTCACGTTTAACACAGCTTTTGTCGAGGCAAGTTATGAGTAACACAATTATTTCACTTTGTGTCATCTTTTTCTGCAAACTATCATGTAAGTAAATTGTAAAATGTTTACACTGAAGAAAGAAATTAATTGCAACAATGGAGTTTATATATGCAACTTATTCAGTGACACGTCCAAAATAAATGACCAGATTTCCAGAAAATTCCCAGTGGCCTGCCTATGACATCATGGGCAAGCTATTGAATTTGCTCCACCATGACCCATCCTAAGGAGTCCCTTGTATAAATGGAAGTGACTGAAATATGAGTACGATGTTTTTGTCCTATAGGGACTATCAAAACAGAATATATCATATGGCTTGGTTATCCTCTGTGGGGTGACAGCAAGATAACTAGTATTTTGTCAGATCTGAAGTTCCATGTATGGTTTTTCATTGACAGGGTTGGGGCCTGTACTGCGAAGCACTTGGAGAGGAGATGGGCTTGTACGATGACAGTGCATCATTGTGAGTATGCACTCCTTCTTTTTCTGGTTGCTCAAAATAGGTTCTGCTATTTTTGAAAATAAGTCTGTCACTATGTAGTGTTTCACATTGTACACATGGCACAGTATCCCTCATCCCTTATATATATTTTATCTTTTGCTGTATCGTCTTATGTATTTTTATATGTGTAGAGTAGCAGGACAGTTTGGAAGATAGGCATTGCTATGCCTAAAACTTTTTATCCTGAATAAAAACGTTTCATCATCATCATCATCATTAAACTGTTGCAGATTTGGTCGCTACGCTTTTGAAATCTTCAGAGCCTGTCGCTTGGTAGTTGACACTGGTATCCATGCGTTTGGGTGAGTAGAACAAGAACTCTTCAGCTGTCAGTAGTGCAGTGATGCTATCACTGAATATTTTAACATCTCTGGGACGACATGCAGTTACCAAAATGCTGAGAGGTCTCTGACTTGTATCAGCATTCTCAAAGGGACCCTACGCTCGGACCAGGGCCACAGTGGAAGTAAATTCCACAACACCATGCAGCAATATGTGATGAAGAATTGGGTGATGTCACAGCGGAACTCGATAAAGAATTGTTGACGACATAGCTGTGGGACTTCTTGTTAGGGAGGTCTTTTCGACGTTATGTGAAGAAAAACGGAGCAAGCAAAACACTTCTGTACTCAACCCAACCATCAAACCAGCATGACACGGAAAAGGAATCATACATTAGCGGGGCACACATTTCTGGCTCCAAGGCAGAGCTTTGGAACCAGCACTTGCATGTCAAAAAGAAGTTGGGGTTCGTAAATCATCACCACTCATGGTTTAACCCATTTAGCCCCAACACCTTACAGCAGGAGGTGGATTGACCATGATAATACAAGGGTAGAGACAGATTAGCTTGGCGCCTTCAGGCACCAAGCTAATCCGGCACTACCCTTGAATTATCATGGTCTATCCACCTCCTGCAACTGGTACACAGTAAAAATGTTGGGAAATGCACCTGTGGGACTAAAAGGGTTAACTTATGCTCAAATTATGCCAAATTTCCATGACAACTTCAATTTGCTGTTCGCTGTTTTGCAGATGGAGTCAGTACAAGGCGGTGGAGTATATGAAGAACCACACACACTCAGACCAGAAAGTGGTGGTGAACGAAGTAAACCGCTACATCACCTGGCCAGGACAGGTAGCCCTGTAATCTTAGCGCTGTGTTCTTTGCTGTAAATTTGGCCATACAAACGAGCTTTGCTAAAAAGTTTTTGGCAGAAGGAAAGAGGAGAGACTTTGACTGCAATTGAATAAGAATCGTGCTCTTTATTGTTTTCTCAAAACAACATTACCGATGACATTACTGTTAGGAATACTGTCTCGCTAGCCTAATTTTAGCCCAAAATTGAGGTTGTGTGCCTTTAAGGAGGGAAGGTATAAGGGGGCGTTATCTGCTAGGCAGAGCCACGGTAGCCTCCCTTCCCTCCATATCCGGAACGCGGTCACCTGATTCGCCATTCTGTCTCTTCGCTGAGCCGTGGAAGGTTGTGTGCCCTACCTAGCTCCGTTCAGGCTTCGTTCTCTCGCGACTTTGATTTTCTTCGAGTTCGTGGTTGGACGTTGACGGGTTACTACTGGCTTGTGAGCTTCCTGCGGCAGAGCGGTCTTCTGTTCCGGCTGCAGTGTCGACCGGGCTGTGCCTTCTCGTCCTTGGCGGGACTTTGCGGCCATCTTTCGTGGGCCCTCATCCTCCGTCCCTCACAGTGGTAACCTCCTTCTTTCTACCATGACCAGGTAAGCATTGTGGCTTGTAGTTAGTGCCCTCGGCCGACGCTACGGTTGCAGTAGCACTGGGCAGAGGCGCTCGTAGTGTGACCGTTTGTGCGGTTTCGTTGATAAAACGTAGAAGAGAAAAGTGTACATGCGGCAGGACCGGTTCTAGCGACCGGTCGGGGGTGAATTAGCAACAAGGGCGCTGCTAACTCAACCCTACTGGGCGGAACTACACCGTGAGGTTTCATTGTTGCCACATGTACCGGCCTTTCTTCTATGCTTGACAGCCTGTTTTCTTCTGCTCTATGTATTCCAGTTGGCAAGTTCGTACCTGCACGAGATGCGCAGACTTCCAGTGGCCGAGTGATGCCCACGACGTCTGTCTTCCGTGCTCTGGCTGTTCCCCCACCCACCCTTGCGGCATCTGCACCACCTGGGAGGAGGAGCAGTGGTCGCAACTGTGGCGGTTCTACCGGCGGAAGCGTCCGAAGAAGGCCGCTCCGTCTACTGTGGTGGAGGAAACACCGAGAGCTCTCACGATGCAGGACGCACATGCGGATCCGGAGCCTCACGCTCCTGACGGAGGGTTCGTCAGCTCGCTGGGGTTACTTGTCACCGAGCATGGCCAACGAAGTACTCCGACATCGGTGTTTGTCAGCTCGCCGGCAGTTCCTGACCCCAAGCTTGGCCAACACCGGGCGCCTACAGGGTTTGTCGGCTCGCTGGGTCCCACCGAGTCTGACCGACAGCGCCCGCGGGATCGCAGCGCGTCTACGACCGTGAGAAGCTCCGTTGACAAGCACAAGTCTTCTGGTGCGGAGGTCAGTGCCTTAGTTAGCACTAAGAGTAAAAAACCTACCAAATACACATTAGCGAGTGTAGTTAAGGTGCCTCCTGTTTTGGCCCCCTCGGCCCGGCCCCTGGCACAGGGGGAGGTGACTGTTTTTCAGAGACCACGCGGTCGCAACTCCCGCGCTTCTAATGGTTCCCGTGACTCTCACGTCGCTCGCTCCGAACGCTTTTCTTCTCGCTCCGTGGGTGGGTCTTCCCGCTCGAGCTCGACTTCCAGAGAGCGCCGAGCGCCTAAGAGGCTCAGCCCTCTTCCCGACCGGCGTACTTCGTACTCTCACCGGGATAGAGATCTCCGTCCTTGTTCGCCGCACCGCTCGGCTTATCGACCCCGGTCCCTTTCGCCCTCTCCTTCCCGGAGCCAGCGTTACCGCTACCACCGGACTTAATCTCCCCAACGCCGTCCTTCCCCGCGGCAACGCTCCCCTCTTCACCACTCCGTTTCGAGACGTCCGGCGACGAGGTTCTCTCCGACGTCCTGCTCCCCCCCCCCCCCCCCCCCGTTTCTTCACGATGGGCCCGTTCGCCTCCCAGTGCTACAGTGACACGACGCGAGTTAGGTAGCGACGTTTCCAGTGTTGGTGTCCGACCTTCCCCCCCTCAGGGGTCAGATCCTGTTGTGGAGGACAACGCTCTCAGCCTCGTTCTGAGGGTTCGATGTCAGCCTTACTGCGTGACGATGCGTCCGACGCGTCCGGACACTCTCCCCTCTCGGACGACGCCGGTGTTCGGCAGCCCTCCCTCAGTCATAAGATGGAGACCCTCAGGGCCTTGGATGAAGCGGCTCGCCTTATCGCGGCCTCCCTTCCTCCGGAAGACTGCCCACCTTCACCGCCGGTCAAGAGGAAAGCTTCTGCGTTTGTGGATGCGGCCAGCCTGACGAAGCGGTTCAAGTCTCTCCCTCAACCTCCAGGGTTCCGAGACCTGCGTGACGCCCTTTCGTCGCATCTTCGAACGAATTCCTTTGGGGACGCTGGTTTCTTTTCGGACAACAGGTGGCCCGCTGATCTACAGATTGCTTTCAGCAACGCTGGTACGCGGGTCATTCACAGTCCTTCGCCTGTCCGCTACCGGAACTGGACGCCCAGGCCCTCTCCTTCGCTGGCTCCCCTTGTCCGGGTCCCGTCATCCCAGGCCTCGACAAGACAGCTACCCTCATACGGAATGCCCTCGCTACAGCAGGATTCCTCGACTTGGTGACCCAGACTATCGTTCGCCGGGTGGAAGAAGCCTGGAACCCTGTGACCTCTCCTTTTCTGGCGGACATCCTATCTTTGGCAGTGGCAGGCAACCGGGCGGCGTTTCACTCCGCTGTAAACTCCATGACGGCCGCGGCCAGCTGCGATCTGATGCGACGGGATGCTCTTCTCCGTTCCTGTGATCTTCCCCCTGACTTGAAGAAGCAACTTCAACAGGCGCCGTTTGGAGGGGAACTGCTGTTCGGGCCCACCTGGCAGGCGGTGAAGGAAGCCAACAAGGACTTGTGGCCCAGCCGACCGGCGCCACACCGCTTTCGGGTTCCCCGCAAGGCCGCGGGTCGCGCCCTGCGGTCCGCCAGACCCGCTCCCCGCCCCCCTACAGTGCGCGGACGTCTCCCTCCTCGCGCCCCAGCCTTTGGGCGCGCTCGCCTTCGCCCCGACTCGACTTCCGCCCCCGCCCCCTCCCCCGCCTGGCCCCGGCCCGCCCGCCGTCCAGGGAGGGGCAGGGCCCACTGACGCTTATCTTCCTCCGCCTCCGCCGACCACTCCCCTCTCTCCTGTCGGCGGGAGGCTGGCGCACCACAGCCAGGCGTGGCATGAGCTGTTCCCGGACAACGCCTGGGTGCTTTCTACCGTCTCCGAAGGTCTTCGGATCGCTTTTCGGTCGCCGCCCCCCCTCCGCCGCTCTCCCGTTTGGACCCCTGTGCCCCCTGACCTAGACAGGGCCGTTGCTCTTCGCGACGAGGTGCACTCCCTACTACTAAAGACGGCGACAGAAGTGGTTTCGCAGCCCAATTCGCCTGCTTTCTACAGCCGCCTTTTCGTTGTGCCCAAGCCAAACGGCAAGTGGAGACCGGTCATCGATCTCTCCGCCTTGAACAAGTTCATCGTGGCTCCCCCCTTCCGCATGGAGACGGCCCGAGCCCTTCGGGCCGCGGTGTAGCCGATGGATTTTTCCGTCAGCCTGGATCTCTCGGATGCATACCTTCACGTGCCTGTACACCCTTCGTCCTGACGGTATCTACGCTTTGCCTTTGCAGGAGTGATTTACCAGTTCCGAGTGTTGCCCTTCGGTCTCAACCTCAGCCCCTGGGTGTTCACGCGCATCATGGATGCAGTTGTAGTCCGGGCCAGAAGGACGTCGTCCAGCCCGACGTCGAACTACCTCGACGACCTCCTCCTACGGAACCAGTCGGTCACGGCCTTAACCAGGGATCGAGATGCGCTGCTGCACCTCCTCGACAATCTCGGCTTCCTGCTGAACTGGGGCAAGTCCGACCTGGCGCCCTCCCGCCACTTCCTCCATCTGGGTATGGAGTTTCACACAGACTGCAATCTTGTTCGTCTCTCGGGACCCCGCATACAGAATCTGGCGACCCTCGCCCTGCACCTCGCGCAGTCTCGCTCGGCTTCCGCCAGAGTGTGGCTACAGCTTCTTGGCCTGATGAGTGCGGCGGCAGACTTGCTCCACCTGGGTCGCCTGTACTACCGTCCCCTTCAGCTCCATCTACTCTTACACTGGTGGCCGTCCTCGGGCGACCTGGAGACTATGGTACCAGTTCCCTTGCTGCCGCATCTTCGGCGATGGGTGGATCCTGCCTGGCTGGCGTCGGGAGTCCCCCTCTACACGCCTCCCCCTCTACACGCCTCCCCCCCGACTGTCACTTTGCGTCGACGCGAGCAGCTCCGGCTGGGGAGCTCACCTACTTCCGATGTTCACCACGGCTTCCGGCATTTGGACCTCGGACCTAGCGACGTGACACATCAACTGGTTGGAGCTCCAGGCGGTTTGGCAAGCACTCCTCGTCTGGGAACCTCGTCTGCGTCATCAGGAGCTTCTCGTCCTGTCCGACAACTCTACAGTCGTCGCCTACCTTCAGAAGCAGGCCGGGACACACTCCCCGTCTCTTTGCATTCTTCTTTACCAGATCCTGCGGTGGTGCGAAGACCGCGACATTTCCCTCAGAGCCAGACACATCCGGGGCCATCTCAATGTCCTGGCAGACTCCCTCTCTCGACGCGGGCAGCTTCTCCACACCGAGTGGACACTCCGACCAGACATCTTTCGGATGATTTGCAACCGCTGGGAGACGCCCATGATCGACCTCTTTGCCACGAGATGGAACCACCAACTTCCACTCTTCGTCTCCCCCATCCCAGATCCTCAAGCCTGGGCGGTCGACGCTCTATCCATTCCCTGGGACGGCCTCATCGCGTACGCCTATCCACCGACGGTCCTCGTTCCCAAGGTCCTGCTCAAGCTCAGAGGTTGCAACATGGTTCTGTACCTAGTGGCCCCCTTCTCCTGGTCCCGGTCCTGGACAACCGACCTCCTGAACCTGGCGTCGGCCCCCCCCACTACAGCTGCCCACTCCGCCATCGATGCTCAAGCAGCCCCGGCAGGACCTGTTCCACCCGTGCCCCGAGCGTCTCCTCCTACATGCCTGGAGATTGTGCGGCAAGCCCTCGCCAACAGAGGTTTCTCAAGTACGGCGGTGGATGCGATCGCTACAGCCCGCAGGCGCTCCACTAGGCGAGTTTACGAGGGGAAATGGCGGGTTCTCTGCGACTGGTGTGTCGTCGAACGACTCTCCCCCACGGATCTGACGGTTCCCCAGCTAGCGGAATTCTTCCTCTGGCTCTTCAATGATCAGCGGTTGGCTCCCATTACCATTCGCGGCTATCTGGCTATGATAGCCGACACGTACCGGCACCTGGGACGCCCCGACCCTGGCGCCTGCAAGGACCTGGCGGATCTGATGGCACACTTCGGCCTTCATCGACCAACCTCCCGCTCCCTTGTGCCGAGATGGGACCTACCATGGATACTGACGTGGCTCAACACTAGCCGCTTCGAGCCTTTGCAGCTGGCGCGACTGGCGGATGTGACGCGGAAGACGTGCTTCCTACTAGCCCTCGTCACTGCGGCCAGGGTCAGCGAGCTTCACGCCTTCTCGACCCACCCCTCGTGCCTGCAGTTCCGGGTGGACGGTTCGCTACAACTGCTGCCGGACCCGAACTTCCTGGCCAAGACGCGGCTTCCTCTAGCCGCCCCACAAGTGGTCTCCATACAAGCACTGAGGGGACCTGGCTTCTCCCGAGACTCCAGACAGCAAGACCCGGTGAGAGCAGTGCGTATCTACTTGCGCCGGACCAAGCCTTTGCGCAGGGGCCGCACCCGCCTTTTCCTTCCTTTGTCTCCAGGTAGAAATGACATTACGGCCCAAACGATCTCCGCCTGGCTCCGTTGGGTGATACGCTCCGCTTACCACGACCTCGCCCCTGAGACCGCCGCACATCTAAACATCCGGGCGCATGAGGTACGAGCCATGGCGGTGAGCCTTGCATTCGACTGCAACTGTGCAGTCAAAGACATTGTGGCGGCCGTGGGCTGGCGTTCAGAGTCAACCTTCGCCAGATTCTACCTGAGGGACCTCTCCGGCCAGCGCGAGAACCTGTCGCTGGTGGGGGATGTCACGGCGGCACAACACTCCCTCCCGGCACCCCGGGTGCCGTAGGTATTCTTCGCTAAAATTATCGGGAGGTTGTGCCTAGGAGGGCGGGTTTCGGGGACCTAATAGTTTGCTTAGGGACGTTATTAGCGGCACCCACCGCCTCATCGACATTCTTCTTAACAGTAATGTCATCGGTAATGTTGTTTTGAGAAAACAAATGTATTTTTCTCTAAAATAAATTTTTTTGAAAAATACTTACCGATGACATTACTCGGAGGACCCTCCCTCCTACCCTGCTGCCGCTGGCTCGCTACGATACAGAATGGCGAATCAGGTGACCGCGTTCCGGATATGGAGGGAAGGGAGGCTACCGTGGCTCTGCCTAGCAGATAACGCCCCCTTATACCTTCCCTCCTTAAAGGCACACAACCTCAATTTTGGGCTAAAATTAGGCTAGCGAGACAGTATTCCTAACAGTAATGTCATCGGTAAGTATTTTTCAAAAAAATTTATTTTAGAGAAAAATGCATTTTTCTTTAAAAGGTATTTTTTCGAAAAATACTTACCGATGACATGACCTTATGGGAGTGTCTACTACTTACTCAATTCTAGCCTAAGTACTCGTTGTGTTAACACACAACCCGGGAGGCACTCGGGGAACCCCGAGGGGGCCAAGAGTTGTCTCCCGATACTCCCCATCCGGAACAGAGTACCCATAATTCCTCAGTCAGGATACTTAGCTTACCAGCGGCAAGCGGGGCCGGTGGGAGGGTCGTCCGAGTCATGTCATCGGTAAGTATTTTTCGAAAAAATACCTTTTAAAGAAAAATGCATTTATTTCATCAAAAACATTACCGATGACATGACCTTATGGGAGAATCACGAATAGGAGGAGGGTGCCGCGCACTAGCACACCTTGGGGCCCCAAGGGCCGTCCTCCCAAACGCAAATTCCCGACGACCCTGGGGAGGTGTAACCTACGGCGCTGCAGCGCCAGGAGGAAGAGGAGCCCCGGAGCAGTTCCCCCACCAGAGCGAGTAGCCCCGCTGGACTGGGAAACTCTGTGAGCGAGAGAACATGCCCGCGAGCCCTACAGTAGCCACGAAGTGGAAGACAGCACAGTTCCTGACGACTGTGACGTTCGTGGCCCTGTACGTAGCTGATAGGACTTAATTAGCCTCTAAGCTCGCTGCGGGAGGGATCCTGGAATCGGATCGCATGACTGAGCGTCGTCAGGAAGATCATCTGACTTGTAGCTTCAGGGCTGTTATTCCTAGTGACGAGGAGAAGCTCGATCCTTGTTACGCTCGCGAGGGAGAGCGAGGGTGGCGGTCCGACTTCGAGCGAAGAGAGGATCCCGAAACGTGTCGGGACGTGGTGTGCGTGTGAGAATGTCTCCGCGAGCCGGACTCTGTGGCGAGGCGGGTTCGCAGCGGCCGAGGAGGATCCAAGGCCTTCCTAGGAGACGAGTGGGGACCGGTTGACCATGGAGGCGCGAAGCACGCCTCTCCGAACCGAGCTCTGTAGCGAGATGGGTTCTCTGCCTGGCATAAGGCTTGGTCCAAGCGCGGTCCCTCCTGGGAACCCGCGCCTCGAACTCCCGACTCCGCACACTACCTGGCTGTGTCCAACGTTGAGGCCTGCCGCAACCGACGAAGGCGAAGGAGTAGGGGCCCCATCAAAGCGAAACAGCGAGCGTCGCGGCTGCAGGAGCACCTTGCAGAAGCGGGAAGCAGTAGCGGGGGTCCGCAGCGAGGAGAGGTGTAAGAGGTACAGGACTGGAACCCAGTAACGGGGTGACGAACAGGAAGAGCGGAGCAACCGTCCCAGGCTAGGCCAGAGCGTCGATGTCTCGTCCAGGCGGGCGAATCCACAAAGGCAGGGCGAATCCTGAAGGATGGGGCACGCCAGTGAACCCACCTAGTGTCGAACAGGTCCGCGAAGCCATCTCGCCAGTGCGCCGGTCCTCCGAAGGCATCCTGGTGCAAACTGCGTGTAGCAACTGGATCCATCGGGGAAACAGGTTGGCGCAGCCGTCCCACGAGAAGGTGACCTACGAGTCTGCGTCAGCTCCAAGCCGTTCGCGCTCTTGACCGCGAGGTCCGAAGGCCAGGCTGGAGTTGGAGAAGAACCACGGTAGTAGGAGGCGTAGCAGAAGCAGCCGGGCTTAGAGACGACCAAAGGAGAGGAGATCCGACTTCCGAGTAGTGGCTGGGCCGTCCAACCGCCAGCACAGCCGCAGCAGTACCACGTGTTCGAAGCCCGGTGCCCTCCTGGGTGCCCAAGGGGAAGTCGAGTTGGTTAGACACCAGGGAGACGGAGCTGTGCCATGGTCCTACAGCGTAAGCGAAGCGAAGGTTCTAGAAGCCTCCACCGTTCTGCTCCCCGTAGCGAAGTCCAGGAACCCCCCAAGAAACTGCCTTGGTCGAGTCGTCAGCACAGAGGTTCCGTCAGCATCACACCGCCCCGCTCGGCGCCAGGAGTCGTCGACCTGGAGAACGAAGGATAGGGTAAGGAGCTCTACCATCTCACGACACGAAGGGAGGTACGTACGAGAGGGGTCGTCTAGTCCCAAGGATAGGCAAGAGCGGATCCACCGCTGGAAGGGGAGGCAACTCCTGTGACCTCCCGAGCACCGTTCCGACCGAGGGAAGCCAACAGCCGGCAACTCCATGGGGGAGAAGAAGATCCGTGAACCGAGAGAAGAAGCGCAGGGTAGTCGAAGCGCCTGGCACGAAGTCCGGAAGCCGCTGCCAGCTCCGAGCTGCATCCGAGAGGGCACCAGGGGAGACAGAAGCCGACGCGCTCGCAGACCCGTTTACCACCCGTGCGAAGTCAGAGTACTTCCACTAAGTCAATGGAACTCACGCGTAAGGCCACCAGCTAGTGAGTCGTCAGATCTCCAAGGAGTATTAGTGCACAACTGGGTCGAACCGAGTACTGTAACCGCAGGAGGAGGTAAACAGGTCCGAGCAAGGCGAAGTAACGACAGCATCCTCCCCGAGAACCACTGGAGGGGGTCGGATGTCCAGAAGAGGAGCGACCGCAGCCAGGCCGGAGCACGAAGAAGGGGAAGGGCTGAGTGCGGGGGAGAGGAAAGGGACGAACGGCAGCCGGGCGCGAAAGGGATCGACGAGCGAGGCAGGAGAGAATCCCTGGAGCGACGTGAAGAACGGCAACTCCTAAGCACGCCCGCAGCGGAGAGAAGCGGAGTGTAGACCTAGAGTGCCGGAAGGTTGACTCCAACGAGGGAAATTCGTAGATGGACGGGCATCCAAGGTGCAGAGTGGTCCCTCCTCGCGCGCAGGAGAGCAAGAGCGGAGATCCGATCCTGAGGGAAGTGGATTCCCAGTCGTGCCGCCTCTTCCTGCCCATACGACAGGGCAAGACTGATATCCCAGCCCAGACGATCTCCTCCTTGGCTGCGCTGGGTAATACGAACTGCATACATGGATCTCTCCCGACGGGTAGTGCAGAGACTGAAGATCCGCGTAGATGAAGTACGCGCCATGGCCACGAGCATCGCATACGACCGGAACTGCGCTGTCAAGGACATCGTGGCCGCTGTGGGCTGGCGAGCAGAATCTACCGTCGCTCGTTTCTACCGTCGGGAACTGGCGGGACAGCGTGACTCTGCGAACCGGGCACTGTATCGAGGTGGGTCTCCGCCTGACCGCAGGCTATGTCCAGGTGCGTACCCTCCTGTAACGCCCGCGTCGAGAACCCCTCTCCGCGCAGTAACTGAAGCGGTCCGCATAGCCATCCCTCCACAAGATCGTCAAGGACTCGGGCGGTAAGGAACGGAGACAGGCACCTCCGCCCTGCTGGCTGGCCACCAACAGTACCCGGCAACCACTAGCAGCCGGCCCGAGTTCGATCGAAGAGCAGATCCCGAACAAGTCGAGACGTGGTGTGCGTGTGAGATTGTCTCCGCGAGCCGGACTCTATGTCGAGGCGGGTTCGCAGCGGCCGAGGAGGATCCAAGGCCTTCCTAGGAGACGAGTGGGGATCGGTTGACCATGGACGGCACGAAGCACGTCTCTCCGAACCGAACTCTGTAGCGAGAAGGGTTCTCTGCCTGGCATAAGGCTTGGTCCAAGCGTGTTCCCTCCTGGGAATCAACGCCTCGAGCTCCCGACTCCGCACACTACCAAGCCGTGTCCGACGTGTCGATCCCCCGATGCTAGGGCCGTCGGAACTTGAGAGGCTGGAGAACCGGAACAGCTGGTACTTCCTCAGGTCTGGAACAGTCACCGGTGTCAGGCGTTCGCGCCGGAAACCCCAAGTTGGTACCAGTGTACTCTGTAGGGAGGCCGGATGTCTGTCAGAAGGCTTTGTCCAAGCGCACTTCCTCCGGCACACTATACTGACGCGTCCGGCATGGTGATCTCACAGTCCACTCGTCGGAACTCGAGCAGTCGGAGTACCGGGAATATCCGCCGGTATCTCAGCAGGTCTGTAACCAGTCACAGGCGTCGAGCGCTCTCGCCGATAGAAGCTCCAAGGTGAGCCCAGCGCCGTCCAGGTCATGTGGCGCAGGCGTCACACCAAGGTTCGGAGGCACATGGTAGACAGACCTTGTATGAGTCCGACGGTCACTGTAACGTCCGCGCTGTGTGCAGGTCATCTAAGGCCCCTGCAACATACCAAAATCCGAAGGCACGCGGGCGTGGGCCTGAGGGACCCTGTCCTGGTAAGGTGAACTTCCGCAAGACAACGGTACAAGCGCGCGGACCTGCAATACATCCCCGCAAGGTAGAGAGGGCAGCCAGGAGGGTCCCGGTTAACCCCAGGTAAGCACCCCACCTGTGTGACCTACCTTCTGCGAAGAAGAGGAGTCGCGGCTAACGGCACTGTCTGTCCATCCTGCCAAGGCAACTCCCCCAACCACCAAGGTGTGTACCTGTCTTCCCAGCGTATACGTCCTACGCCGGGCACCTCCCGGCCCCTACAGGTGTGGAAGCCACCCTTAGTCTGGGAGGACCGCCAGGCTAAGTTGAGCCTACAACACATCCTGCACAACAAACTCAAGCATGTCATGACAAGTATAAGCCTGAAGCAAGCGGCAGGCCCAGAACCTTTGTCGGAGCGGAGCCCCCGCGACACACCGGAGCTGTACTATAGCGACGGCCTCCAGGTGCAGCTTTGATCATTGTCTTAAGTTGCCAGCAGGCAATTACCTTTCAACAGTAAAACGTTACTGTCGTTCATGTTAACTTGTATTCTTATGCATGTTGTTCATGTTAACTGGTAGTCACATGCCCAAGTAGGAATATAACCAAAGAGCAGAAACCAGTGCGTTCAGGAGACATAGGGCTGTCTGAGCCCTGTGGGTTTTTTTTTTTTCCTTTTCCCAGGGAGGTTCGGGCCGGGAGACGGTCACTGGCACCTGCCATGAGATGCGTTGGCGACGGGCTCACCCGTACCAATCACCGTCCATCTGCAGCCTGTCATTGTAATATGTGGAATGAGCAAGTGAGGGTATGTGAGTAGCACCTGTGGTGGCAAGAGAAGTTATTGCAGCTTATGACCGTCCCCCATGACAGCAACAATAAGTCATCTAGGTGCCGTCAGTGTCCCCTCAACTGACGAATACTCTGCATCTCCCATGTATCTAATACGCCCCCGTATGTGGTAAACAGGTCTGCAGTATGCATAACAAACAGGCATGACGGGACCGACTCAGTACCGAAGTAAGCGTCGGTTCTCGCCACATTCGCCAACGTAATGCGTCAAGGGATGGCTGGAGCATACCACATTCCCCGAACCCAACCAGGGACAAGAGCATAGGTGAGGAAAAAGTGAGTAGGTAAGCGCCAGAAATAAGGTTAGACTTAGCTTCACCGATCTTGCACACCATTCCCCTTCCAGTAAAGGTTTTAACCGTGAGGAACACGGAGCTCTGCATCGTTAGACGCCATCTTGGAAAACGAAGCTGACCACCTGCGGATCTGCGCCGTTTAAGAATTACCGTTCCAGACTACAACGTCTCATTTCTTCCCTCACGCGTAAATGCCTTCCGTTAAGCGCGGAACTTTCAACAACCACGCTGCTAACCACAGCGGAAAAAGGGAGACTTGACCCTGTCAATAACAATACCACACCAACACGGAAGGAGAGGGGGAACGGGCGCGAGACCCGCCAAGAAAAAGTCAAGAATCTTGGCGCAAGCAACAACGCAAATGAAGACCGCGTTCGCGCCTGCTCAACCAGTGCCCAGCCCGGGAACCAGCCGAGGGCCAACCCAGTCACCTTACCTTTTCCTGGAGCGGGACCGGGGAAGGGGGGGGGGGGGGGGGGAGAAACCAAACCAAGGCACGCGCGGCGACGTCCCAGCGAAGTTCACAGCGTAGCCCAGGCACTTCAGGGAGCCAAGCTGGCAGCTGCCAACGAAGAAGGGATACCAGAGCCACCCGGTACAGGGGGGCCCGACGAAGAACAAGTCAAGAGAAGAACTAAGTCCGTCGAAGACCGGAGAACCGGTCGAAATCCCCAAAATCCGTAGGCTAGAGCAACACGTCTGAACAGCGTAAGCCTAAGTAGACTGACTGAGGAATTATGGGTACTCTGTTCCGGATGGGGAGTATCGGGAGACAACTCTTGGCCCCCTCGGGGTTCCCCGAGTGCCTCCCGGGTTGTGTGTTAACACAACGAGTACTTAGGCTAGAATTGAGTAAGTAGTAGACACTCCCATAAGGTCATGTCATCGGTAATGTTTTTGATGAAATAAATACATTTTTCATGAGCCCCAGCAGGACAAGACAGGTAGCCATGTAATCTTAGCGCTGTGTTCTCTGCTGTAAATTCGGCCATAAAAATGAGCTTTGGTAAAAGTTTTTGGCAGAAGGAAAGACGGGAGGCTTTGATTGCAATTGATTAAAAATCATACTCTTTATTTTCATGAGTCCCTGCAGCTTGCCGAAAGCTGACTGAGGGTCTACCATTAATCCTTTAGCCCCAAGGTCCCATTTCTCAAATTTTGGAGGTGTTGCCTAATGACCATGTACCAGTTGCAGGAGATGGCTTGGGTAGTGCCTGAAGGCGCCAAGCTAATCTGGCACTGCCCTTGAATTATCTTGGTCAAGCCATCTCCTGCTGTAAGGATCCGGGGCTAAAAGGGTCAACAAAAAAGTATAATCTGAGACTGAACACGACCTGCCTTTTATAGCGGGGGAATAAGTTCTCATGAGCCTCTGCAACTGAGACTCTATGCCCCTGGCAGCTGGAAGAATCTGGCGCTGCCTGCTGCTGGCAAAAAATTGACTGGGAGTCTGTCTGTAATGAAAAAGTGTAATCAGAGAATGTGAAGGGGAAGGGGGGGGGGGGGGCCTGCCTGTGATAGCAAGAGACATAATTCTCTTGAGTTCCTGCAACTGCAAGGGCTCATGAGGATCTATGTCTCTTGCATGTGGCAAAAATTGGTGAGTAGGCTAGTAACAATGCAGAGTAACTTTTTGCGCAGGCGTGTGCATACAAGATCGGAGAGCTGAAGCTGTGGGAACTTCGACACAGAGCTGAGGAGGAGCTGGGTAAGCTAGAACAAACACACCAGTGTGTGAAATAAGTTTGATTAAAATAGCTCAAGGGTAGTGCCAGAATAACTTGGTGCCTTCTACTTCTAGGCGCCAAGCTATTCTTGCAAAACCCTTGAACTAAAGCCATTGGTCTAGATCCTTATCTGTAAGTATCTATGATGTAGCTTGCATGTGGCAGTGTACAAATTTGAAGCTTTTAGCCTCAGTATGATATGGATTAACCCCTTTGCTGCCAGTGGTCACGGATTTCGTGTCAGAAACCACTACACACTGACCGACATTTGCGTAAAAGACACAGATGAAATGGAACCCGAAATGGGCATAAAGAAGTGAGACTAACAAAAGACATTAATCCTCGTGTGCACCCGCAACTGCGGGGGCTCATGAGGTTTCACGTCTCTTACAGCTGGGTAGAGTTCACCTTGCCCCGGCAGTTAAGAAGTTAACACATTTGGAGACATGGCGCTTCATCACGGCATGTGGCTTTGTGCTGCATATCCAGATGCGTCATGTCTCAAATGAGTCAAGACATAGTAGTGGGGGATGGATCACCCTCAATAGTTTAACCTATTCAATGCCGAGAGAAACAGCATGATCCCGCTGCGAGAATCATAGATCCTCGTGAGCCCCCTCCCCCCCCCCCCCACAACAGCAGCAGCTCATGGGGATCGACCATGATAATTCAAGGGTAGTCCCAGATTAGCTTGGCGCCTGTTGGCGCCAAGCTAATCTGGGACTACCCTTGAATTATCATGGTCCTTTGTATCGATCTCTCTTGGAGGACTGGGGCTCTCTGGCGTTGAATTATCAAAGATTTCAAAAACATGACCTGTGACCAGAGGCATTAAAAGGGTTCATTGTGCCCAAAGGTATGAAATGCCCACACTTTGGAGTTGTCCTCTGAGGACTGCATTACAATTCAGGAGACAGATCGACCATGATAGTTCAAGTCAGTTATTTGGGTTTAACGCCAAGAAGGTGACTCAAGTCAGTTAGTTATTTGGGTTTAACGCCTAGAAGGTGATTAAGGCCATCTCACGGCGGCAGAATAGCTTGTGTTACGATTGTGGTTGTGTTGTCCTGTGAGAGCATACATGTGTTAATCGTAGGAAACGATCCGATATTTATTTGAGCTTTCATCGTTACGTATCACGTACCTTTTCAGGGAGATTCTCTATCGTTCGTGCATGATAGCGGATTTTGTTTTGTTATGATACGAAACAAAATTTTAGTCCGGAAGCTTCTGGAAAATTCACATGGAGAAGAGCGGTTGATTTTTTGTTTTGCGTAGATTAGCTGAGAATGAACCAGAACGTTCGAGCAGGGTCACGCTGTCTAGTGACCTCGTACATGTGACGTCGAAGTGTAAGCAACAGGTGGATACACTGTAGCAATTTTAGTCATAGTTGTTTACTGTGCGCGTGAAATTAACAGCCGTTCAGTGTGTCTGTTTTGAAAGGTCGTGAACGGTTTGCCATACTTTTGGGTAACATCATTATACATTGGGATTTGGGGCTGAAATGAGCAGTCAAATTTTTGTAGACCAGTTTCGTTATTCTAGAAAGTTCATTTTTTTTATTAATATTTATGAGTTTCAGTTACGTGTTCCATTCTGATTGGTTGCGTTGAGTAAATTCCTTGGATTATTCTAGAAAGTTGTTTTACTATATAAAGTTGGTGCTAGGAAGCACGTGTGTACATCATCACGCATTGTTAGTTGTAGGGACACACAGTTTATCGTAGGTATGTGGCCTGTATAGGGTGTTCATTGTGAGAGATGCAGCGTAACGGTGGTGTACGTTGTGTGAGGAACTTTGTGTCCCCAGTGTTGACATTTGTAGAAGAGACATTGTATCAGTGTTGGTGCATTTGGGAATGTATTGCGTGGAGATCGCATCGCTGAATTAAAATATTGTTGGAACTGTTACTCCAGTATTGTCTACATCTTTAAGCCACGTGTGACGGGTTGCAGCTGAATGAAGTTTATTTAAAAGAACCTTACGTGCGTGCGTCTGGTGTGTTTATCATACTACGACTACAACTTCACCATGTAACAGCTTGGCGTCGAGCCATATCTTGCTGTGGTGTGTTGTGGGCAGAATGAGTTAAGCTGAATCATATCATTGCGGCATGTGTGCTCCTGGGAATTGATCCCTGCTTGTGTCAACTGTGATAAGTTGGAGCAAAGTAATTATTCTTGGCATTTCAGACACGCGTGAGTGGTTTCTCTCTGGACATTATGGCTTTCCTCAGCAAAATGGGTTAACATTGAAACATGATGTGAAAGCTATGTGGATAGACTTTTGGAAATCAGAAGTAGGTCAAATTGCATGTGTGTTGACAGCCCGTGATTTGTCAATTTTGTCTAGACATTCAATCCACTGTTTGCGTTGAAACATAAGCAATTTTGACCTCTCTATCATTTCCAGAAATAGTCTGTTGAGTAACGCTGTTCTGTGGCAGCACACTTTCCCTGAGGAAAGCAGCCAAATTTCCCCTCATGGGACAATAAAGTTGCAAGAACAGAATGTTCATTTTACTGAGAATACCCTGTTTTGTCTCCATTGCTTGCAGCCGATCACTTCAACGTGGCAGAGTTTCATGAGAGAATCATGAGATGTGGCCCGGTCCCTCTGCGTTTCCTAGAAAAGGTGGTGGAAGATTTCATTAAGGAAAAGCAAGGTTCAGTCAAGGAGCCCGCCGTCGACAACAACTCGGAGAGCTACAGCACCACGGACGAGCCTGCTGTCGATGGCGACACGGAAAGCTACAGCACCGCAAACGACCAGGAGTCAACGAAAATTCACACCGAGGAAGCAGCGTCTGAAGACGCATCATATTGGAAGTGAAGAGAGACACTTGATTGGGGAGACAGACATTTTCAGCAATGTTTCTGAGTGTGTTGTGGTTGTCTGTGTGCTGGCCCGCGATTTCGGACCTTACAGCCTCTTGTCCATAAGGTCCAAAATCACAGACCAGCACCTATTTTAGTTTGTCGCTTGTGTTGATCTGTGACTCCAGACTTACGGACTGAGTAGTGCAAGGTCCGAAATCACAGACCAGCACATTTAACCCTTTTTGCCCTGGATCCCTACAGCAGGAGATGGCTTGACCATGATAATTCAAGGGTAGTGCCAGATTAGCTTGGCGCCTGAGGCGCCAAGCTAATCTGGCACTGCCCTTGAATTATCGTGGTCAAGCCATCTCCTGCAAGTAGATAGTCAGTAGGCAACACCTAAAAAAATTGAGAAATGTGACCTTGGGGCTAAAAGGGTTATGCCTTTGGCTGTCAGTGGCGCTTTTTGTCCAGCAAGAATCATCCTGATGAAATAGCACTGCCGACAGCGAAAGGGTTAAGGTAATTTTTTAGTATCAGGCTGTCCTTGTTATTGTATACTGGGTGTGATTATAGCCCTGTAGGTTGCAGGCCACATGACTCGGATCACCCATACTGTTGGCAGGAGCACTCCCAGATAGACCCACTCGAGGAGTACGCCACAAGTACACTTCTATTCCAATGAGATGCGCAGCACAAGGACACCATGCGCAGCATCTCATTGGAATAGAAGTGTACTTGTGGCGTTACTGTTCTCCCTAATGCTTAGCATCACGTTTGAATAGGAGTGTGCTTTTGGCATACTTTGCCATGCTTAGCATCTCATTTGAATAGACGTGGACATGTGACGTACTCCCCATATGGGTCTGTCCAGAGAGTATTCCCACAAATGGTAGGGGCACACGCCGACAGTCATTTGAATTTTGATTATTGGTATCAGGCTGCCAACTGAATGATGCTCATCTTTATTTTCTCAAAATCATTACCGACGGCATTACTACTAGGAATACTTCGCTTAGCTTAACAATTTTAGCCCCAAACACTCGTTGTGCACCTGGCCACTGGAAGGCGCCACACTTGGTGCAGGTCTGTACCTAAGCACTGTAACAAAGGACAGAAGAAGACCGGCGAGAAGCGGGGAGCCTCCGCAGAGAGACCGCACTCCCGGTCGGCTTGCATACATCACCACCCGGTCGCCGCCGCCGACCGGTCGAAACCAGTTAGAGGCAGTCACCGCTACTTTACCTTATCATGACTCAAACCAATAATCCCACAGAAAAAAAACAACACCACATAATCCACAGAACACGTAGGTAATCCAAGCACAACACAATGCACATAAATCCAAGTGTCCACGGTACACAATGGTAATCCACCTAACCACAACCGGAGCACAATATGCTCGTGGCCTGTCCTGGTTGAGCTAAGCGAAGAGACTGCCGGGAAACTGTGAGCGCGCCACCGGTTAGGGAGAAGGGGAGGCCACTCCGGGTGTCCTGGTAACGACACCTCTAGTGATTGCCTCTCCTGTGGTAATGTACACAACGAGTTTTGGGGGCTAAAATTGTTAAGCTAAGCGAAGTATTCCCAGTAGTAATGCTGTCGGTAAGTATTTTTCTAAAAAATACATTTTAGAGAAAAATTTATTTTTCATCCTCATCTTCTGCATTCGATTTTGCCATGCTAGATTTTGAGTTTGGGATGATGATCAGTTATTCAAACCACATGTAAGGCCACAAGACTTAATTTTAAAACAGCCGTTTGAATTTCCGGAATAGCAGTATGACCCACCATTATTGAGGACAAAGAAATGGGATACATATTACATGAACATCGAAGGCAACAATTGCTGGAAGGCTAATACAGCTGACAAACCGCAATCATACTGTTGGGTGTTTGTTTTCCTACTTCACATGACATGGCAATTATGATACAACTACAGTACAACTTTGGTACCATCAAAGGAAGCCGTCACTTGCATTTCTGTTGTAACTATTTCGAGATGTGCCGCATCTGGATTCGTGGCTTTTTCGCCGTGAATCCGGATGCAGCACGTCTCGTAAGAGTTAATCCCTTGACTGCCATTGATGATACCGCTCGGCAGAAGCGAGGCTTCACCCTTTGGCAGTCGGTGATTATTTTTGTTGCAGTGATTCTGGCAGGAATGGGTTAATAAAGCAGCTTTTACCATTAACTGTTTAACTGTTCACCATTTTCCTGTTCACTGTTTTTGCTGCTCATCAGATGAAGCTGTCCTCAAGCTCGGTGACGTTTTATCAGTATTGCTGTGAACATTGGCAGTGAAGAAGTCAAATTTACTGACGTAATGGCAGATTTGTGACCGTTCTGATTTTGCTTGTTCAAGTACATGTATTCGTTTGAGCACTTTTGACCGTTATTGCATTCGGTCGGTCGGTGTATTAAGTTTGCTGTTAGTTTGTTGATTTGTGTTATCAATAAGTGTACATGGAAGTGTTTGTGATTTGTGTGCTGGTCTGTGATTTTTTTACCTTACAGCCTATAGCTGTAAAGTTGCAGATCATGAACCACCAGCAGAAAATTATTTAAAACTCCAATTGTCAGCGTTTTCTTCATTTCCTGCCAGGCAGCGAAGGCATCATTTATTCATGCCCAGATCCGCTGTGGGATGCGGATTTACCCTGATTGGCTGAAGGGTAGTGTTTGATTGCTTATTGGAAAGGTGCCAGCCCAGTAAGAACAAGGTGATGGGGCCAACATTGGCTGCAGTCGGCCCGCACACAACTGTTGGCCCGATCACCTTGTGCTCTACTTGGCTGGCATCTTTCTGATGCATTCTGTGTACATGGCAGATAATCAGGCAGCACCCTTCAGCTGTCATGGTTGATCTGTTGTCCATAAATGACGCTTGAGATGAAGTTCCCAAATCCCCATCACATTATCCCTTCATTGCCAGTTAGCAGCGATGTCTCTCAAATCATTGCAGGCATAGAAAAATCCAGAGAAAGAAACATGTTTCGAAAGGGAAAGTACAGCACAATTTATTTAAAATAAATTGTGTTGTGCTTGTCCTTTCTAAGCACGTTTTTTACTGTACTGGTATTTCCTTGGCATTTTACATGCTTGGCAGTCACCTCTTTGGTCTGGATTGCAGACTTGGCCTCCAACAATTACTGGAACAGAGGTATCAATAGGGCCAGCGAATGGCATAGGTCCTTTGGGGTGCGGATCCAAGCCTCTTGGTGAAATACCCAGTAGTCTTTGTGGCCTGTACAACGTTAGGGTGGTGTAGTCTTTATGTGGGTGGCCTGAAGTGCTTCGACCCGTTCGAGACGTGCGCCTACAGATACGCAGCGGTTCGCCGCGTGTCCGTAGGTGGCAACGTCTCGAATGAGTTAACCTTTTCACTGCTGAAACAGTGGACACACTCCAGTCACAAGAGGCATAGATTCTCATGAGCTCCTGCGGACGAAGGGGCTTAACCTTTATCATTCGGAATACACCAGTGTGTGAAATAAGTTTGACTTAAATAGTTCAAGGGTGGTGCCAGAATAGCTTGGCGCCTCTAGACGCCAAGCTATTCTGGCACCACCCATGAACTAAAGCCATCGCTCTATATCTCCATCTGTAAGTACTATGATGTAGCTTGCAAATACAGATTTTAAGCTTTTAGCCTCAGTATGATATGGGGTAAAAGGACATGTTCCTCTTGCTACCCCACTTTGTATCTGTGCCCCTGGAGCTCACTATGATAAAATTAGTGAAGCAGGGTTTTAAACGACGGCTGCCCAGCTCTTTGGACTTGAGGTCAGTCTGAAAAAGACAGGTCCTTCATCAGCCGGCACCCAAGGAAGAGCATCGCCCTCCCCACATCACCATCGGCGAGTCCGAACTGAAGTCTGTACACCAGTTTACCTACCTTGGCTGCATCATCACGTCAGACGCCAAGCTTGACAAGGAGCTGGACAACAGGCTGGCAAAAGCGAACAGTGCTTTCGGGCGACTATTCAAGCGGGTGTGGCACAATCAACAGCTGAAAAAAGGCACCAAGATCAGCGTGTACAAAGCTGTCGTCCTCACCACCCTGCTGTACGGTTCCGAGTCCTGGGCCCTCTACCACAGCCAACTACGACTCCTCGAACGCTTTCACCAGCGCTGCCTGCGTACCATCCTCAGCATTCACTGGAGTGACTATGTCACCAACGTCGAGGTCCTTGAACAGGCGGAAACTGTGAGCATCGAGGCTTTGCTGCTGCGGACACAGCTTCGCTGGGCGGGGCACGTCTCCAGGATGGAGGATCATCGCCTACCCAAGATCACTCTGTTCGGCGAGCTCGCCACTGGACACCGAGACAGAGGGGCACCAAAGAAGAGATACAAAGACGGTCTCAAGAAGTCGCTTAGTGCCTGCCAAATCGACCACCGCCAGTGGTCTTCGCTTGCTGCGGACCGTGACACCTGGCGCTCCACCATTCACAAGGCAGCCGTCTCCTTTGAGGACTCTCGCAGAGCTAACCTTAAGGACAAGCGGCTTAGAAGAAAAAACAGAGTTGTCGTAACTCAGAACCCTGACCAGACCTTCCCCTGCAGCCACTGCGGTCGAACCTGCCTGTCCCGGATTGGCCTCCGCAGCCACGAAAATGCCTGCAGACGACGTGGGCAAGCCCTATAGAATCTTCGTTCGCGAAGTCAAGCCAAGAGAACTGGTAACTTCAGCAACTACCTGCTGGCAACTAACTACAGTTAGGTGGTGTGCACTGAGTATTGGCCCTCAAAGGGTTAATTACTGAAAAATCACAGTCTCATCTTCATATGGGTCATTCATTATAAACCCTATATAATATGATATCGCAGTTCAGCCTCAGTATTACGTGCTCCAGTACTCTGCTGTATCTGATGTAATGCCCACAGGTCTCTGGCTCCCATGGAGATGCCAGTGAGGAAAACGTCAAGCTGACGTCAGCCTTAGCTGGCTGGCCGCAAGGCCATGTACAGGCCAGCTAAGGAAGGCTGATGGGATTTTTGCGCACCAAGTGTTTTTTTGTCACAAGTTTATTTAACCCCAAGTATGCATTCCCAACATTTTGGAGGTGTCACTTCAACAACTATGTCAGTTGCAGGAGATGGATCGATGGTGATAATTCAAAGGTAGTGCCGGATTAGCTTGGCGCCAGATGGCACCGAACTAATCCAACACTACTCTTGAATTATCATGCTCAGTCCGCCTCCTGCTCTAGGGCGCTGGGACTGAATGGGTTAAGTTCAGCATTACAATACCGGGATAGTAAAGCAGTCTGATTTTTGTGGTGCCCAGGCATCGCGATATACTGAGGTTGACCTGTGTGTGATGAAGAAAGGAGGATTTTCTTTCACCAAGCTTGTAATCCTCTTACTGGAGCTGATTAATTTTCACATCAGCAGTACCAGGCTGATGCCTCACTCGGCTGAAAAACTCCACCAGAAAACATCATCCATCTGCAAGAGACATAGATCCACATGAGCCCCAGCAGGCTGCAGGGGCTCACGAGGATCTGCATCTCTTGCTGGGCTTAAATCTGCATTGGTGCCCCACAGACTGACGAGGTCACTCGCTGCTTCGACTGTGGCCGGCACTGGTGAGTCCATTTACAGTTTAGGAGTCACTGAAGTGATGTGTGCGGCTTGTGATTTTGAACCTTGTGACTGATAGCCCTAAGTCCAAAATCACAGACTGATGGTAGTCAGTCTGTTAGTCGGCGTGTAGCAGCCAGATGGTTGTTTTTCTTTTTCCTCTCTGCGGAGTATTTTCTTTCAACTCTCGACCACAGAAAGGGTCCATGTATTTAACGCATTGAACCCCAAGGCCTCATTTTGGAGGGATCACATAATGACTGTATTGCAGGACATACCTCGACCATGGTAATTCAAGGGTAGTGCCAGATTAGCTTGGCGCCTGAAGGCACCAAGCTAATCTGGCACTACCCTTGAATTACCATTATCGATCCATCCCTTGCAGTAGTGCACTGGAGCTAAATGAGTTAAACAACACTAATATTGTCAGCGTATGCATTCATTGTGTTTGTCTAAATGTTTGTCATGTAAAATAAAACCCACAGAAAGTGGTTGTGACGGGAACAGTGTGTGTCATAGTAGATCTATGCTGTTCACTAGGTTTGCTGTTAAATTTTAATTTTCTTTTTTTTTAATTCTCATGTTGATTCGGTGCTGTCATTTTATTTGTAGTCATTCATAATCTTAATCATTCCTTGATTGTGTGTAAAATACAGTTTGTTCTCACTTTCAGGTCAGTGTTTGTTGTTCGTGTGCGTTGTTTTGCGGTGTTCTTTTCCTTCTCCGAAATAGCAGGTTAGACCAGCTAGAACAGACTGTTTAGTGAAGTACTACAGGTAAACCGCGAGCAGATGGCAAGACTTGTTCCTTCAAGAGCAGTACCCCAACGCACACCCCAGTAGCAAAACGTCTTCAGGCCCATGGCGGCTGCAGTGGGCCCGCGCACAGCCGTGCGCGGGCCCACGGCAGCCGTCGTGGGCCCCAGAGGACTTTTGCGTACTGGGCACATCAGTCTTATTAACCGCTTCACTGCCAGTGATCACCTATTGTGTTTTTAAAGTCTGTTAACCCACATCACACTGAGGCTAAAAGCTTCAAAATTGTACACTGCCATATGCAAGCTACATTACGGTTGTAAAACGTCCAGTAGAGCACCATGGAAATCAACCCAGGCCAGCAAGAGGCATTGATCCACATGAACCCCTGCAGCTGCAGGGGGTCATGTGGATCTATGTCTCTTGCAGTTGTATGGCAATCGCTGTCCTAGTAGTGAAGGATTAATCTCTTTTCCAGTACATAGCAGTATTTTGATCGCACCCCAAAAAAAAACAGCTCACGCTTGGATAGCTTGGTAGTAAGTCAGCCATTTGACTGACAAATTTAACCCTTCGGCTGTTGGTAGAAGTTTTTGTCGCAACAATTGCTGCAGGAATCATCGTGACAAAATACAATACCCACGGCCAAAAGTTTGGTGGACTTGATTCCATTGTGTGTGCTGGTCTGCGTTTTGGGAACTTTCAAAGTCGAAAATCACAGAACCCACAAATTACGTTTTAAGGACAGTGAGAAATCACAACACCTAGATACGAACAATTAAAATCACAATTAACCCTCGGTTGCATGAAGCCACTGGTAGCGTTTGCATGCACAAAGGGGTTCAATCGAAAAAGGGTTTTGAGGAAAAACTAAAAAAGTGGCACTTAGGAAAATACTGAACAGACCTAGCCCACCCGAACCCCCAGACATCCAGCCAGCAGAGACCCATCAGCTGTGACAGACCCAGCCGGGAAGAGATCAGAAGAGCAGTGGCATTTTTGAAGAACGGCAAAGCAGCAGGGCCAGATGGCATCCCAGCGGAGTCTCTGAAAGCAGACCTAGAGACAACAGTGGAGATGCTGTACCCACTGTTTGGAAAGATCTGGGAAGAGGAGGTGATGCCGGCTGACTGGAAGGAGGGGTACCTAATCAAGCTTCCCAAGAAAGGCGACCTCAGCAAGTGTTCCAACTACAGAGGAATCACCTTGCTGTCAGTACCAGGAAAGGTCTTCAACAGGATCATCCTAGAGAGAATGAAGAGCTCCGTTGACCCCCAGCTGAGAGACCAGCAAGCAGGATTCAGGAAGAACCGATCATGTACAGACCAGATCGCCACTCTCCGCATCATCGTGGAACAGTCTCTGGAGTGGAGCTCCCCGCTGTACGTCAACTTTGTGGATTATGAGAAAGCATTTGACAGCGTGGACCGAGAGACTCTGTGGAAACTCCTACGACACTACGGTGTACCCACAAAGCTCGTCCGCCTGATCAAGAGCAGCTATGATGGCATGACATGTCGCGTGATCCACGAAGGGCAGTTCACCAGGGAGCTCCAGGTCAGAACTGGTGTCAGGCAGGGGTGTCTGCTGTCTCCGTTCCTCTTCCTCCTGGCCATAGACTGGGTCATGAAGATGACTACAGAGCACAGACGAAGTGGAATACAGTGGACACTGGACACAGCTTGACGACCTCGATTTTGCAGACGACTTGGCATTACTGTCCCACACTCATCAACAAATGCAGGACAAGACCACGAGGCTTGCTGACATCTCGTCCCAAGTGGGCCTCACCATTCACAAACAGAAAACAAAGACAATGAGGCTGAATGCAACCAGGAAAGAACCAGTCTTGCTTGCTGGCACCCCGTTGGAGGAGGTGGAGTCCTTCACCTATCTCGGGAGCATCATAGACAAAAAAGGCGGCACTGATGCAGATGTCGGAGCACGAATCGGTAAAGCCAGAGCAGCCTTTCTCCAGTTGAAAAAAGTGTGGAGTTCCAAAGAGCTGTCACAACGCACCGAAGTCCGGATTTTCAACTCCAATGTAAAAGCAGTTCTCCTATATGGAGCAGAGACTTGGAGATTGACAAAAACTACTGTCAACAGAGTACAGACCTTCATAAACAGTTGCCTTAGAAGAATTTTGAAAATCCACTGGCCAGAGAAGATCAGCAACGTCAGACTCTGGGAGAGAACAGAGCAGATAACAGCAGAGAATGAAATTGGGCGAAGAAGATGGGGATGGATCGGTCACAGTCTGACAAAGCCAGCTTCCAGTATCACTAGGCAGGCATTGTCGTGGAACCCCCAGGGAAAGAGGAAAAGAGGTAGGCCGAGAAACTCCTGGCGTCGAGACCTCCAAGCAGACATCAAGAGACTGGGAACCACCTGGAGTAGAATCGAAGGAGAAGCACAGGACAGGAGTTGCTGGGGGTCTCTCGTCGACGGCCTATACCCGGGTAGGGGTGACAGGCGTAAGTAAGTAAGTACTTAGGAAAATGAAATGTGTACGGGCAAATGATATAGGGACTAAGGATTGTAGTACCATAATGTTTCTGCGCTTGAATCAATGCTGTCTGCTGAAGAAAAATGGTGTGCAATGATTTATCTAGTTTATTACAAAATGGTTTCAATGAGTAATATACAGAGTGATGTAAAATAAATGCAAGTCCGTCACTTCCAGAGCCAAATTTGGACACTCCTGCAGCACAGGCAAGACATTTGCAAGAGGCAAAGATCCTCAGCCTGTGAGGGTCATGCGGATCTATGCCACTTACCTTCCACCTCAAAGAGTCGGACAACACAAAATTTAAAAAACGGAGCCTCTGCAGCCTAGCGAGGCAATACGACAATCCATGCTGCTTGCTTTAAAGCTCCAGAGCCAAAACACACCAATTCTGAAATTGTCTGCAACCAAATATAAATTGTGAGAGATTGCTGCACAGAGGGAGTGCATGATTCGATTGCCTCCCTTTGACGTGTGAAACCATCAACCCCATTCACTATAGGTGTCAGCGAAGTGCATGTTTCAAAATTTACGATTTTAAAAATGTATCAGTGAGACATCGCCTCCACCTGAGAAGGAACACGTATGTAAATGTAGCCAGGAAGAGGAGCAGACCCTTAAAGAGCCCCGTGTAATTGGGAACTCACAAGGATGCCTGCCTCTTGCACACAGGTGTTGGTTGCATCCAGAAAGTAAATGGTTAACGTATTGTGCATGCCACCATCGGCACTGGTCCCATTTACAGTACCGGTGGCTGCATGCGCAAGGGGTCAACCCTTTGTATGTCAGTCGCGTGTTTGATCTAGGCGATTGCTACACAAATCACCTTAACCCTTTTAGCCCCAAGGTCCCATTTCTCAGATTTTGGAGGTATTGCCTAACGATTATGTATCAGTTGCAGGAGGTGGATTGTGAAGGCGCTAAGCTCATCTGGCATTACCCTTGAATTATCATGGTCAATCCATCTCCTGCTGTAGGGATCCGGCCGGGGCTAAAAGGGTTAACTCAACATGCTACCTACAGCGAAAGGAACCTACAGCCAAACGATTAAGTAGGTGCTAGAAGTAAAAGAATAAACGTATGCATGAGCAAACGAATACAGAAATAAGTGAACGAAGACTTGAGAATGATGAGGGGTGATACAGATTTTATTATTGTATTCTCCAAGTACATGTATGTGATAGAATTTCAGAACACAAATCTGGGTGGGAAATAATCAAGACTAAACGGATGAAAAGGAAACATGAATAGAAAGTACAACAATTTTAACCCCCTTGTTCATGCAGCCACTGGTAATGTTAACCTGTTACACCCTGAGGCTGATTTCTTTTGTAATTGCTTATTTGTCCTATGAAGGCTGAATTACAGATTAGGAGAAAGGTCAACCACTTTAGTTCAAGGATGGTGACAGAATAGCTTGGCGACTGGCGCCAAGCTATTCTGGCACCACCCTTGAACTATCATAGCCAAATTAATTTCAAGCAGTAGTGTATCAGGGTGAAAAGGGTTAACAGTGCCTGTGGCTGCATGCACAAAGGGGTTAAGTAACAATATGCAACCAACTGTTTGAACGCAAAATACACATCAACAAAAATTACGTGATCTATCTCGATTCAATATGCAGAACAGACATCGACAATAACTGAAATGAAACTTGATGTTCCTACAATAAACACATCAACTACCATTCAACTTGTTCACATGCAACTGAAACCTACTGTAGTGACCCCTTCAATGCCAAGAAAAACGGAGCACAATACAACTGCAAGAGACATACATCTTCATGAGCCACTGCAGTCGCAGGGGCTCATGAGGATTTAAGCCTCTTGTTCAGACCAATTTGTCTCCATGTTTCTCGGACGGCGGTGGCAGATGGCTGTTGAACAAACAGATTTCAGAAACACATTCTGCGTCCACTGGCAGTGAAGGGGTTTATTCGCCCCCCTTGTGCATGCAGCAGTAGTCGACAGTACCTGTAGCTGCATGCGTAAGAGGGTTAACTTGCACAAATGTATGACATGTATTTTGACTACAATTTACCCAAAAGTAGGCATTGGACACAGGTTTTGGCCACTCCTATGAGATTGATTGATTGATTGTACATTGCTTAACGTCCCGACAGCAACAAGGCTTTCTCAGGACGTGCCTGCACTGATTGTGAAAAAAAACTAAACAGAAAATTGAATGTATGTCGCCAGCCGGTCAAATACATTAAATAAACCTACAACATGGGGCATAAATAAAGCTAAGACCATTTAGCAACACACATCCAATATCAAGAGCTACAGGCAGTGCAGACAGTAGGGAGAGTTTTAAAAAGGCAAATACAGGTGAATGGACAAAGGGTAGACAGAAACACATGCCCCAGAATAGAGAGAAAAACCCACCCTGTGGGGCTGACCAGGGTGACCCTGGGAACTAAAAAATACCTAACCCCACCCAAGTCCCCCAGGGCAGACCCGGGTGGGGGCACTCCTATGAGAGATTACCTGTCATTAGAGACCACATTTAACCCATTACATCCTGAGGTTGATTTTGTAACATTTGCTTGTCATCCTATGAAGGCTACCTTAGAGATTAGGAAATAGATCAACTGTTTTAGTTCCAGGGTGGTGCCAGAATAGCTTGGCGCCTCTGGCACCACTCTGGAACTATCAATCAAATTTATTTCAAGCAATGGGTGTATCAGGATGAAAAGGGTCAAGTGGCTGCAGCCACCAAATGAGGGTCTATATTGACAGTTTACACTTTCTGCCCTTGAAAGAGCACCTGTATTTTAAAATCATTTATTCCCCCCCCCCCCCCCCCCCCCCCCCCCTGCAAAATTGTGGTTGCTCCAAACCTGACTTTTCTGTAGCATAGTGGGACCTGTTTGCTTGCAGAGAAACAAATAGTTTGGGCCAAAATTTGTTTGCTTTCAAAGGCGCCCAAAACTCTGCCCCACCTGGATTTCAGCTAGTGACCTTTCACACAAGAGTTTGGTGCGCCCTACCATTCGAGCCATCCAGGCACCTCCAAGTCATGAAATACAAATGCAATGTTGTACCCACAAAGCAACTACCTGCACAACCACATGCTCAAGGCACCCCCCCCCCCCCCCTATTCCTTGTCCTGGGCTTCTTCCTATAGCAGAACATGTTTTGAGTGACCACACTTACAAGAAATCACCTGTCATTAACCCTCTTAACCCCACGGCCGCATTTCCAAACTTTTGGAGGCATTGTCTAACGGCTATGTGCCAGTTGTAGGAGATGGATAGATCATGATAATTCAAAGGTAGTGCCGGATGAGCTTGGCGCCTGAAGGCGCCAAGCTCCTCCGGCACTACCCTTGAATTATCATGATCAACCCGTCTCCTGCTGCGGGGTCCCGGGGCTAAAAGGGTTAAGGAATATCACATTGGTGGTTGTAGCCGCTGACTGTCTTCAACAGCAAGCAACACCGTTGAGAGGGCACCTGTATTTTGAGACCACCCTTCTTTTGCTGAACAAGTGCTTGTTCAAAGCAGGAGAAACCGTGCAATTGTAAGCCCCAAGGTCCCATTTCTCAAATTTGGGAGGTGTTGCCTAACGACTATGTACCAGTTGCAGGAGATGTCTTGACCATGATAATTCAAGGGTGGTGCCAGATTAACTTGGCGCCTATAGGCGCCAAGCTAATCTGACACTACCCTTGAATTATCATGGTCAAGCCGTCTCCTGCTGTAGGGATCCGGTGCTAAAAGGGATAATGCAGGCCCTAGAATCAGCAGCAGTGGCTTGACAGTAAGCTCACTAGGCCTCTGGCTAATCTCGGCCTAAAGGCGTCAAAAGGGCAGTAGGACCAGTGTACTCTTCAACTTTTTACCTCAGATTTTGTCATAACCCATATGTCATACTGAGGCTGAAAGTTTCAAATTTGTACACGGCCATATGCAAGCTACATTTCAGTACCTACAGATAGGGACCAATGGCTTTAGTTCAAGGGTGGTGCCAGAATAGCTTGGCGCCTCGAGGCACCAAGCTATTCTGGCACCACCCTTGAACTATTCTAGTCAAACTTATTTCACACACTGGCGTATTCCAAATGATAAGGGTTCGAGCTAGTTTTATGTAGTAAAGCTAAGAAAATGCGTGTTGGTTTGAAATAAGTACTGGTGAGAATCCGTGTCAGAATTCACACGGCACTTTCTTCCAAAAACACCCCAGCTAGGCTTACACCAGTTAAACACTGTCAGTGGTGACAGATCCTGTTTTGATATCTTTGTGAACTCAATATCAAAGAGCCATACAAAGTGGTGTCAGCATGAGGAATAAATCCTCCTGAGCTGCCTCAACCGTGAGCACTCATGAGGATCAAACGCCTCTTGCAGTCGCATCATGTTGACTTTTTCTTTGGCGGTTAACCCCTTGGTTGTTGGTAGTAGTTTTTCGAGCAATGATTTCTGCAGGAATGAAACTGTTACCGACAGCCAAAAGTGTCGCAGGGTTAAAAGGCGATGACGTATGAAACACAAGATCAAGCAATCGAACGACTGAACCAAATTATGTACACTTACAATACATTACATGCACAACACCTGCCACAAACAATAACACAATTGACTTAAATATGACAGGAACAAACAGTACTAGTGAGCAGAAGGTCTTTGAGCCAGTGTCAGCCGCAGCTGGCCCATGCGCTGAGCACGGACCAACAGAGGCTGTCATCGGCCCGTGTACCTTTCCCTTACAGGAGCATACAATGCGACACCTCGCACTCGACGGAGGAATCATGTTCCAAGTCACTAGAACAAAGAATTTATCTCTTGACACAGAACATTCCAAAGACACTAGAATAAAGAAAAGGCAAAACAGACAAGGCAATGAGAAGGTAACTTGAAAGAGACAAAGTTACAAAGAAGAAGTGTGACTCTTCAAAAGCAACACGTTTTTCTCCCTCCATCTGGGAGCTTGTCGACTCTCACAATTCGATATCAGAAGTAGGTTAACCCTCTTAACCCCATGGCTGCATTTCCAAACTTTTGGAGACTTTGTCCAACGACTATGTACCAACCGTACGAGATGGACTGATCATGACAATTCAAGGGTAGTGCCAGATGAGCTTGGCGCCTGAAGGCGCCAAGCTCATCTGGCACTACCCTTGAATTATCATGATCAGTCCATCTCCTGCCGCAGGGTCCTGGGGCTAAATGGGTTATAAAAACAACTGTGCATATTTTGATGCAAGCAGCGGCTTCACCCACTGAATCCTTTCGATGGATTTTTTTAATTTGTTCATTGTCTCATAAAAGCTATATTAAAGATAGGAGCTAGATCCACCATTCTAGTTCAAGGGTGGTGCCAAAATAGCTTGGCGCCTCAGGCGTCAAGCTATTCTGGCACCACCCTTGAACTATCAGAGTCAGGATGAAAGGGGTCTAAAGCCCAGACAAATATGCAATATCACGTTTGTCTGGGCTTTTACTCCACTGTTTGTGTCGAAAGATGCACATTTGTTCACCTAAATTTGATTTCCAGAATTCGTCCAATCAAACTTCACTAGCAAAGCCCGACAGCAAAACGTCATCCCGCCCAACATCAGCCCTGACGGGGGCTTGCACACAGTTGTTGCCCGAGCAAACTGTAGCCTGCGTTGGCCGAAGGACATTTTGCTCATTAGGAAATAATAAACAAATTCAAGTAGGTAACAATAATATTAATAACATACATAATGGTGGTTTGAGGCAAGACACCAAACGACTGTGGATGATGACCAAAATGATAAATTTATCCATGCAATGTACAAGAAGATCAGATCCGCAAACAAAGGACTACGAAAAAATTTACAAACTGTGTACAGACATGAGTAATGAAGAGTTTCTCCATGTGCAAGTTAGTACAAATGTACAAGTATTTTTTTAAGACAATTCTGCATTATTTATAAAAATGTACAACTGTCAAAAACTAAGTCAGCAGGAGGTGGACTGACCAGGATAATTCAAAGGTAGTGCCAGATCAGCTTGGCCCCTGGAGGCGCCAAGCTGATCTGGCACTACCCTGGAATTATCACGGTTGAGGCATCACCTGCTGTAGGGCATTGGGACTAAAAACAAAAATTAAACGAGTGTGGTACTGGAAAAGGGCAGATCCATTGGGGGGAGTCAAACTTCACCGAGTGATTTGCGCACATCAAATTTAACCCAAAGTCTGTCGGCAGGGTTCCTCGCCGCGATGTGTCGCGCGGGAATCATCGCGACAACAAACCGCTGCCCACAGTCAAATGTGTTGTCTGTGATTCCAGACCTTACATCCGACAATCTTAACCCCTGCCCTGCCACTGTACGTACATTACTGCTTCTGAATCTTTGCTCATTCAACGACCAAGTGAAAAACATGGATGCAAATTGGTCTCAGCAAGAGGCATAGATCCTCATGAGCCCCTGCTGTCACGGGGGCTCATGAAGATCTGTCTTTTGCAGTTGGATCATGTTCACTTTACTTGGCAGTGAAGGGGTTAAGGTTCAAAATCACAGATCAGCTCCTAGCAAAAATCAATCTGCAAGAGGCTTGGGTCCTTTGTCAGCTGCCCCCTCCCCCTCCCAAACCTGCTGAGGAGACGGCAGACAGAAACAGACGTTTGGAAATCAGAAGCAGGTCAAAACTGCACGTGTTTTGTCGAAAGCAGTGGATTAAAGTTCGGACAAACATGCAATTCTGACCTACCTCCGATTTCCGAAAATTGTCTATATAAAAAACAAAAAACACCCATTAGCACTGACAGCTTATGACAAACTAACATTAACAAACACTATTTTTATTTTTATAAGTCAACAATCTTACAACAAAACTGTGCTGGTCTGAGATTTTGGACCTTAAGATGATGACCAGCAAGGTCCAAAAATCACAGATTGACACCCCTCACACCTATTTCCTTGAGAACACAGCCATATTTCGGAGTACATTTGCAATATTTGCCTGCAAAAATACAACAAAAAAACTGCAGCAGACAAAGACTAGAGTTGACAAGTTAGAATCATCCCCCGTTACCAACTCATTCAGCCTCGACACACCACACCAAGACATCCATCGAGCAGGATAGTTCAAAGGTGGTGCCAGAATAGCTTGGCGCACTTGGGCGCCAAGCTATTCTGGCACCACCCTTGAACCATCATGCTCGATCTGTCTCTAGAATTGTAATACAGTCCTTCAGAAGGGCAACTTCAAAATGTGGGGATTTCGGTGCTGGGGTGGAGTGTGCTAAACATCACAAATTTGCACCATTTGTCCATAAAGTTACCGCACGTCATAGGCACACTCAGAGCAATTTGTCAGTCAGTTTCACCAGTAGGCATCGATGCCTGCTGGCAACAAAGAAATGTGTGCTGATCAGTAATTATGGGCCTAACCCGTGCCTTCCCAAGGCCCAAATTCGCAAACCAGAACGAAAATGTTATCTATGCCCTGAAAACTGTATGATTCTGTTGATCAAATCGCTTGCTTATGCAGAAAATTAACCCTTTGGCTATCAGCAGCAGTTTTTGCTGTGATGATTCCTGCAGGAATCTCTGGAAAATGGGCATAGTTACACACCTTTTCCGATGAGTGGTATTGTGGGTAGCAGTCAAAGGAAAAAAGGTGTTTATAAATTATTATTCTGTATACTTTATGCACAAATCTGCAAACAAAAACCTACGTTTTCTGTTCTGTCTATATCAAACGAGTGCAAATTTGTTTACATTCGGGTTTGTGGTGCTGTGTAGTGGGTATTCTAATGTACAGGTACACAAAGATCAAAACAAACAATAAAATGTTAACCCATATCATACTGAGGCTAAAAGCTTCAAATTTGTACACTGCCATATGCAAGCTACCTTATAGTACTTACAGATAAGGATATAGACCAATGGCTTTAGTTCAACGGTGGTGCCAGAATAGCTTGGGGCCTAGAGGCGCCAAGCTATTCTGGCGGTGAACTATTTTAGTCAAACTTATTTCACACTGGTGTATTCCGAATGATAAGGGTTAATCATAAACACATAGAATGCAACTCTTGTTCACCATTGCACCATCATCACAGACAAGCCTTTTATGTTTAACAGAATAGTACTACCACAGTGGAGTCATTCCCAGCACATCTCAAATACCGTACTTCTCTGGGTAAATATGCACCGATATTGAAACGACAAGCAAGCAGCCCAAAACTAATACATGCAGTGAGAAAGGTTCCACCATTGTGCTGTAAAAACATCTATGTACTACTACTAAAACCAAAAAAAGTGACTGCCAAGTATGTAACATTCAGAGAAGAACCCAAGGCAGAAGAAACACGCTTAGAAAAAACAGTTACAACACAATAAATTTCCAAGCGCACATTTTTTTCCGTTGGGTTCTTCTCTACTACTTGGCAGTCGCTTTCACAAGATATTTATATTCTGTGCACACAAGCACTTTAATTTTGTGTTTGTATTTTAGTTTTGCATTTACGACTGTGACTTTGGTGCCGTTCAACAAAACATACTTGTAAATGACTGAAACCACAAGATGATCCTGAACTTAGAAATTACAAGCTAGGCGTACTCGTCACTCTGCTGCAGAAGATGTGGAGAAATGTTGTTTATACATTAAACAATGAATGTACACACTTACAAGTTACATCCATGTGTTCTTCAACCCCAAGCATTAACCATTTGAATCACGTCATCTACTCTTAACTTAGTCACACATCAAGTTTTCACAGTCCAAAGACATTCTCAATTCTCCGAATCACCTCACTTTCATTATGATTACATCCTCATCACTTCACTCATTCAACCCCGACATGCCACACCCAGACATGGATCAATCATGATAGTTCAAGGGTGGTGCCAGAATAGCTTGGCGCCCACAGGCACCAAGCTATTCTGGCACCACCCTTGAACCATCATGCTGGATCTGTCTCTAGAACTGTAATACAGTCCTTCAGACGGCAACTTCACAATCTGGGGATTTCAGTCCTGGGGCAGAATGTGTTAAATTCATTTTCAGTACCTGGGTTATTCAGATGCTCTCTTCTCAAAATGTGACCTTGCAAACACATGACTGATGCAATTTGTTGATTTAACCTATCTCCTGAGTGGGCCATCTTCCATGCTTAAAAAACTCATCCTAACCATTTGAGCCATAAGGTGGAAAGTGATCAATCCAGGTCTTGTAGTGTGTCAAAGCATAACACATTCGAGACGTGCCGCGTATCCGGATGCAGCACATCTCGGTTGAGTTAACACCATCCCTGCCAATGTACGTACAGTTTCTGAAATCTGCGATCACTGAACGACCCAAAACCTGCGGCTGTCACGAACACGGACAGAAAGTGGTCTCGGCAAGAGACTAAAGATCCTCATGAGCCCCTGCAGTCACAGGAGCTCATGAGGATCTATGCCTCTTGCATTTTTTAATGGGTTCAACAAAGTTGAATCCTGAAAAAAAAAAAAGTTGAATCCTGAAGTGGGGGTAGGGGGGGCACCTTTGAAGTGGAAAGAAAAAAAAAAAAAAATAAATAAAAAAAATTGTGGAATCCAGAAATCCGGCTGTAGCCGGAAAAGTCCCACCCATGAGTTAATGACAAAGGGTTAAACACAAGGAAATAACGTGATTAAACTGTTTGTACGCATCTCAGAGTTGACCGAAAAAAGTGACCGTCTGGTCCAAATAATTATCTGCCCTGCCTTGAGTACCGCCGTGAGATGGCCTTAGTCGCCTGCTCGGCGTTAAACCCAAATAACTAACTAACTAACTGCCTTGAGTAATAACTGGCATGCTGCCAGTATTTCGCATCAGTCTTATGAGTGAGATGACAGAGCACCACAAGAACGAGTTAACTAAGCCAATAACAGATCAAGCACTACTTATACACAAAGTAACTGAATTTACAACTAAAAGCTCAAGCAACGTCCTCATGATGGTCTCACCTTTTTTTTTCAAATAAACGCTCCTCACAAATGGACACTGAAAGTGACGAAAAGGATGTGCTATACACACATATTTTATCATTCTCTGCCTTTGGGGTGCCCGAACTAATGCTGCAGTACAAACCTGTTTACCCCATTCATCACTGACGCACTACAGCAAGAGATGGGTCAACCATGAAAATTCAAGGGTAGTGCCAGATTAGCTTGGCGCCTGTCGGCGCCAAGCTAATCTGGCACTACCCTTGAATTATCATGGTCGATCCATCTCCAGCAACAGGTGCATAGTCATTAAATGACGCCTCCAAAATTTGGGAAATACGTGCGTCGGGCTGAAAGAGTTACTGCCAATGGATACATGTATTTCTGTCAGAACAAAAAATTTAAAAAAATAATAATTTAAAATCCCACTAAGTTATAAATACATTTGGTGCTTATGATACAAACGTGGGTACTGAAGCCAACGTAGGTGGTGCAAATGAAACTACTTCGATATCAACAACTATTTCAACAACAAAATGTCAACAACTTGTATTGATGGTGTATACTCAGCACTAGACCAATGATAATTACACCAACAGAAACGAGTACAAGTCACAGATAAGAACATCAAATTCATTTGGGATGTCAAAGCAAATAGTGTCAAGTCTAACTGCAGAGCACGTTTCCATCGCCATCCCTGTAAGAGACCACCTGATATTAACCCATATCATACTGAGGCTAAAAGCTTCAAATTTGTACACTGCCATACGCAAGCTACATTATAGTACTTACACCAAGGATATAGACCAATGGTTTTAGTTCCAAGGGTGGTGCCAGAATAGCTTCGCGCCTAGAGGTGCCAAGATATTCTGGCACTACCCTTGAACTATATTAGACAAACTGATTTCACACATTGGTGTATTCCGAATGATAAGGATTAAAGACTATCATTAACCCTTTTAGCACCAAAGCCCTACAGCAGGAGATTGACTGACCATGATGATTCAAGGGTAGGCCAGATTAGCTTGGCACCTCCAGGCGCCAAACTAATCTGGCACTACCCTTGAATTATCATGGCCAAGCCATCTGCTGTGACTTGTACCAATCCATCCCCTGCAGACTGTGTGCATGTGTGTGTGTGTGCATGTGTGTGGTTTTCACCTGCGCATCGAGTTATATTATAAATATGAGAAATGCACCATATAAATACCATGTATCATTATTATTACATAGTCGTTAAGTAACACTTCCAAAATTTGGGAAATGCATCTGTGGAGCTAAAGGGTTAAGGTGGCTACAGCCGCCTAAATGTTGGGTCTTTAGCGACAGGTGAAACTTCATGCCCTTCTCTAAAGACCGCCTGTCATCAAAGACCATCATTTAGGTGGCTAAAGCCACCTAAATGATCTTTAATGACAGGTGACACTTGGTCCCCTCCAAAGAGCACATCTTTTAGACCACTTTTTTCGTGGCAAAAAAAAAGGTGCCTGCTCAAAACAGGTTCTAATATATTTCATTGACAAAACACACAAAAAAACTAATTGTGTTGAAGCTTATAAAAATAAACATTGCAATGCAAAACACTCTGTCTAACCCCGACTCAGAGTAAAACTGACCACTAATGAATAATGGTTTTCACAGTATCACCACCTTTAAACCTCAGGCGGACTTTTTGTCTCAACGATTCCATGCTGGAATCACTGCGACTGAACGCACTACCGACAGCCTAAAAGGTAAAACACCAAGACAAATACTTATGCATGTCCCCCTCAGCATTAACGATACACGTACAATGTACATACCACAAAATGTTCATGCGGTGTATGATTTAAATCCGCCTTGAAAGTGGCCAGTACTTGTTGGTGACCTCTAACCTCACAGCTGATTCATACTGCCCAAAATCACTAACCTGCAACTGCTGAAGTGTGATTTGGGACCTTACAGCACAAAGCTGTATGGTTAACCCATTACACCCTGAGGCTGACTTTGTAAAATTTGCTTCTTGGCCTATGAAGGCTACATTACAGATTAGGAGATAGAACCATTCTAGTTCAAGGGTGGTGCCAGAATAGCTTGGCGCCTCAGGCGCCAAGCAAATCTGGCACCACCCTTGAACTATAATAGGCAAATTAATTTTAAGCGCGAGTGTATCAGGATGAAAAGGGTTAAAATCACAGACCAACACATCTACGGCAGAATCTGTACGAAGCACTGGTGCGAGTCACATGCGTATGTAAACTGACCGATTTGCATTATACAGAGAGGCAGAATATTTTCTCTCTGTTAGAAGGTAAGGAGAAAAGATTCAGTCTGGGTGAATGGTTGGTCTAAAAGAAGCGGAAGTACAGAAAACAGAGAAAAGTCTCATTCACAAATACACTTTCATCCATCCATATTGACCTCGTTACAATGTATGCTTCCACGCCTCCATACAAACTGTTCCACATATCCAGCAAATCAAAACCATTACCCCCCCCCCCCCCCCCCCCCTCCCCCCCGTTACTGTTTACAGAGCCAGTGGCTGCACACACAAGAGGGTTAATCCCAAAAGCCTGTCATACCAACATAACCAAGCAAGTCTCATTAACTTATTCAAGGTGCCCTACATCAGTAGCTGCAGAAGTGTTGTACAGCGTTGCCTGTAGGCAATGCTATACACATCTGCAGCTTTCGATGTGGGGTGCCTCGAATGAGTCAAAAGAACTTGCCAGTATGACTGCAGGTTAGCGTTACCAAATTTTAGACCAGGCTAGTATGCTGTAAACCCGCATCCAAACGAGACAAATTCCACCTGAACACTCACCACCTTGCGAAAAGCCTCTAAATACCTGTGTTCATTCGGTCTCAAAATGCACCAATCTGCATTTATGAAGCCACTAAAAGGACATACTGATTATGTATCAAGGTGACCCCTGTGTGTACAGCCTCTCTGAAGGTGTGAGATTTACAGCCTTTCTCACAGAGACCCATCCTGCCGAGTACAATAGAACCCATTTGAGAGAGTTTTTTTTTAAAAACAAAGACCACCGTTTAGACGGCTGTAGCCAAATGAATGATAGTCTTTAGCCCGTTCAGTGCTAGGAAAATTTGAACACGACCCAACTGCAAGAGGTATTGATCCTCATGAGCTCCTGCAGTTGCGGGGGCTCATGAGAATCAATGCCTCTAGCTGACATCACTTTGAATCCATATTCCTGGGACAGCTAGGGTCTTCTGGTCTTGAATTAATGAAGACAGCACAAATGCGGCCTTCGTCACCTGGCACTGAACGGTGTAATCACATGCGACGCTCTTTGCCCCTGAAGACATCTGTACACCCTCGGGCCACCTAGGATGCTCAAACAGGTTCTGCTGCACCCCAGACGAATAGGATATTCTGTGCTGACAATGGTAAAAATCTACACAGATTTCACTACACTTTCAGTAAAACGCTCCATTCTGTTCAGAGCGAGTTCTATTTAACCCCTTGACTGCCCGAGGATGCAGGCTGCATTCCTGACATCCGTCTGACCTCACTCTCAAGAGCCCCAGCCATCCAAGGAACATGGCTACAAAGTGGTGTCAGCAAGAGGCCTTTATACTCACGAGCCCTTGCAACTGTGGGGGCTCATGAGGGTTCATGTCTCCTACAGATGGATCACATTTGCTTTTCTCAGCAGCGAAGGGGTTAAACCCTTTTGCTTCCAGCACCAGCTGACGGAGATGTATCAACTTTAACACAAGCAGACCTGTTTACCCCCTGGGTGCAGTCAGTGTACTTTCAACTGCCGAATTGTGTACTTTGGACCTCACATGTGTATTTATTCACAAGCCAGTGAGTTGTCAGTTTCTCCAAAATGTGTATTTTTGTGTATAAACGTGTACATGTATGTGTACCCCAAAGCAAAATTGTGTACTTTAATACGCCAAATGTGTATGGTAAACAGGTCTGCACAAGAGAGCCGTGAAGTCACAATTCCAGATATTTAGGAGTTGTCAGGAGTTTTGTCTTCCGACGCCTACACCGGCTACAGTAGAATTTAGAAGAACTACCCGACCATGGTGGTTCCAGGCTGGCGCCAAGCGTTTCTGGCACTACCCTTGAACTAGCATGGTCAATCAACGCCCTTTTGAAGTGAATCACCCACAGCTGAATGAGTTAACCCTCTTAACCCCATGGCCACATTTCCAAAACATTTGAAGGCATTGTCCAGCGACTATGTACCAGTTGTAGGAGATAGACGGATCATGACAATTCAAGGATAGTACCAGGATTTGGCACTATCCTTGAATTATCATGATCAATCCATCTCCTCCTGCAGGGTCCCAGGGCTAAAAGGGTTGAAGGGTTGTGATTGGACTTTTTGGTGCCTCTTACTTGACACTAGCATGGCTGATGATTGAACAATCTATCTCATATGACTCAATTTGTATGTATAGCGCCTTTTTAACATACTAAAATTTGAGCCGTGTTGGTTCTAGAAGTAAAGGACGCTCACGGCTTACTCACAGAGGCCCATTCTACAAAAATCCAGCATGCAATCTGTACAGATAAAGACACTGTCTGCGCATTCTGTACAAATGAAGACACTTTCCTCACATCCTGTGCAAAGACTGCATTCTGTACAGACAAAAGACACTTTTTTCTGCGCGGACTGTGGTTGAAGCCCGCGGCATGAATGAGATGCATTGTGTAGAGAACTGTGGCCGACAACCAACATCGGCAGGCTGTGTGAGCTATGTACACACTGTATGTGAGTGGTCCGTGTTCATGAGTGTCTGTCACTAGAGAACCACACAACAGTTGTTGCAGCCCGTCTCCCCACTCTTGTCCTTTTTCAGTTGACCTGGTCAGACACAAACAGGAAAGTAATGAATATTGAACGAGCCACCCACAAACATAAACCTGTTACCCCTTCACTAAACCGAACACAATCCAACTACAAGAGACATAAATCCTCATGAGCCCCTGCAGTCGCAGTGGCTCATGAGAATATGTGCCTCTTGTCGACACCACCCTGTGTCTATGTCTCTTGGGTGAACACAGCTCTTTGGCGTTGAATTATCATCAAAGATTTCTAACGCACAATCGGAGTCCACCTATGGCAGCGAAGAGGTCAACCCCCTTGTGCGTGTGGCCACTGATACAGTTGAGTCCAGTTAACACGAACTCGCTTTACACGAATTTCCGGTTAACACGGACCGTTTTTGCGTTCCTGGCCGACGGCCTTCTTATTCTGTATTAAAATTTAACTTTTAACACGAAATGCTTAACACAAAGTTTCGCTTTACACGAAGCTGGTTTCGATTCCCAACCAGGGCGATTTCACTATTATTCACCTATTTAACACGAACACAGATTCCATTCACTGAAAACCATTTCACGTGTCACTCTCGCGCTGTAGTACACGACAGATCAGAGCGAACTCTAGTCTGCGATTGGCTGAATAACCTTCAGCTGTTGTAATCCGTCTTCTCATTGGCTAGTGTTTCTGAACTGTATTCATGTTGTTTGTATCATTCGTGTACCAACACAGCCCTTTTTACCAATGTGGGGTACTTCAGCCTGTGTTGCTTTTACCTGATGGATTGTAACTTACTATCGATTTTACCTGATGGATTTTACATTAAATACGTGAGCTGAACACGTTTCCTTGTGTTTACCTAGTGAGCTGAAGGTATGCATATAAAGTACGATAATGTGCACTTTTAACCTCATACTCATTCACGCACACATCTCTTACACACTTTCTCCTTGAGGGCCGTGATCAATTTTGAGGCCATATTGGTTAACACGAAATATGTTTAACACGAAGTGATTTTCCGTGTCCCCAGAAATTCATGTTAAGCAGACTCCACTGTACTGTAAACAGCACCATAAACAGCACTGTAAACAGCACCAGTGGCAGCATGCACAAGGAGGTTTAACCTATTTTACCCCAACGTCCTACAGCAGGAGATGGATTGACCATGATAATTCAAGGGTACTGCCAGATTAGCTTGGCGCCTGCTCCTGCAACTGGCTGGTGACACCTACAAAATTTGGGAAATGCGGCCGTGGGGCTAACACTTGCTGGCTGACCATCCTGCTCTGATGCAATGCTTGCTGCACAATACTTTCAGGTCAATGGCTAGGATTCAAATAGTGAAATACTGTGCAGGGACATGTGCGCCTTTCACGCACATATTCCAAGCTTAATGTGCATTGGTTTGTTGTTTTGGTCCATATGGCTGAACTCTGTGATTCAAAATCACAGACCAGCTCCCAAAAGTACTGGCATGTAATTTGGATGAAGAATTCATACTGAACGACCATCACCGAAACGACATTAGAAGAGTAAGAGAAAAAAATGTTACCTTGGTTATTTGGTTCGGGCAGGTTTTCTCGCGATACTAAATGCATCACTGTTGTCTTGCCTGTCGGCAGTTGCAATGCTGAAAATAGAAAAGAAAACGCCACACACTCAATGTCATTATAATGGCACAAAGCAACACTATTCTTATGAGAGCTCATCCGTCACTTAAAGACCATCATTTTTGTGGCTGTAGCCACCTGCATGATGGTCTTTATTGAAATGCAACACTATCTGCTCTTCAAGACTTCTCTTGAGAAAGCCCTATCAAGTCAAGTCCAAAAACTTTATTTATCCCACGAAGAGGCAATTCCAGTTCTAAGACCACATTTTCTTGCAACAAAGGTGGCGGCTAAAACAGGCTTAATGTACCCTTGTCATCCTGATACACTGCTGCTTGAAATAAACTATTCCTATGACAGTTCAAGGGTGGGGCCAGAATAGCTTGGCGCCTGAGGCGCCAAGCTATTCTGGCACCACCCTTGAACTAAAACGGTTGATCTATCTAATAATCTGTAAAACAGACTTCAAAGTACAGTCAGCAAATTAAACAAAAGTCAGCCTCAGGATGACATGAGTTACAGTACTTATCGAGAATCCACACCCTCCAAGAGACCAAAACAGCTGTGGTAGAAACGAACACAACACAAAAAATACCACAAAATAAAAATAATGGCGTGTGACTGGGTTAAAACTAATGAGCATCTGTGCTCTGACAGCCTGCTGCTGGTCACTGGTCTCCAGTGCCATACAGGGTTCATCTCAAATTTCAAAATGCCCCAAAACTGTTAAAAAAAAATAAACAAGTAATACACCTTTAATGTATTGATCCGAGAGGGGTGTTCCTGTAACTCCTTCAACGCCAGCAGCTGAAACGCTGTCTGGGAAAGCAGCATAGGCATCTTTGTGCGGCAGGCGGATATGAATGCAAGGCAGGAAAATGAGGAAGAGGCACAGATAATTATGAGCCCCCACAATTGCTAGGGGTCATGAAGATCTATGGTTCTGGCATCTGGGAGTTGCATCCTGCGTTTTGGCACTCAAGGTGTTACGGACATCAATGAGAAATTGCAAGAGGCCTAGATCCTCCTGAGCCCCCTCTTGTGTTTGTGTGCTGTAAACCAGCAGTGGAAGGGTTAATTACCTGCTAGAGTGACGTTTCCATGAAGGAATCTTCCCTGGTAGATGAGCCTTAGAATATTTGTGGCAGGCAGCTGCTCGTCTGCCCATTCTGTGGGAGAAAAAAATCAATATATATATTGTAAGCTTTAGTGCCACTGTAGCTACTTAGTAACTACTTAGGTACAAGACTGGACAAGGGAAATTTTGTATGATTACACGTATGATGAAGCACAGTGAACTTTGGATCAATGCATGGCAGCCACATTTTTTTTTTAAGCCGTATCATACTGATACAAAATGCTTCAAATTTGTACACTGCCATTATGCAAGCTACATTATAGTACTTACACACAGATAATGATATAGACCAATGGCTTTAGTTCAAGGGTGGTGCCAGAATAGCTTGGCGCATAGAGGCGCCAAGCTATTCTGGCACTACCCTTGAACTATTTCAGTCAAACTTATTTCAAACACTGGTGTATTCCGAATGATAAGGGTTAATATCATCTTATCTCTGAAAATGGGTTTTGATAAAGAAAAGATGACTGTGCACTACTTTTATTTGAACTGCTTAACCCTTTACACGCTATTACTTGAAATAAACGTGACTATGATGGTTCAAGGATGGTGCCAGAGTAGCTTGGCACCTTAGGCGCCAAGCTATTTTGGCACCACCCTTCAACTAAAATGGTTGATCTATCTCCTAATCTGTAAATGAGCCTGTGACAAAAGGTCATTTGTACCAAAAGTAACAACCAACATAAGTGTCCAAAGTAACACCCAACAGAGATGTCTTTAAAATAGGCTTATTTTGGGCACAGGTTAATTTTGATGTATCTGGCATGTGAAATTAATTAATGTGAATGCAGAAACAGATGATTGTCAGCAGCTAATAATTAAATTTGGCCATTTCTAAAAATGTTGGTTGTTACCGTGGACATACAGTGATAAATGTTTGGGGCGGTCCGTGGCGCAGTGGTTAAGGCGCCTGCCACCAATGCTAAAGGTGCGAGGTTCGTTTACGGGTTCCGGCGTCGGATTTTTCTCCTCTAGTAAGTGTCACCATTAATTCGGGCGGACCGTCGGGGGTTCTTTCTCCGGGTACTCCGGCTCTTCCTCCCCCTCCACTTTGGTATCAGTTTCAGCCCACTTAATCAAAAAATTTCAAATACAAACGATTTTGAATTTCCAAAAACTACAGTAGCTCGCTTGAGCTTGCCCTTAGCACCACGTGAATGTTCTATGTTTATGTACAGTGTGTGAGTGAATGCGCATGATTCACGTGAGCGTGCTTGTTGGGTTAAGTTCGCGGCGGCGCTTTGAGCCGATTTTCAATTGGGATAAAGCGCCTATTTAATGCGCTTATTATTATTATTATTATTATTATCACATTAAGCCAGTTTTTGTTTTTTAATTATTCTCTTTCAAAAGAAATTAATTTAATAACCTGTTCTCACAGGTGGAAGTATGATGAGTATTTTATTCCTTTTGAAATTAAGTTTTCTGTAAGTGTTGGTTGTTACAGTGGACAAATTCAGTCAATTTAAATCACAAAAACACAGTTCTTTATGTGATTACCACATTTTACAAAAAAAGTTCTTCAGTCGTCTGTATTTCTGTTATTACATCTAAGGACAATAACTTAAGAACTTTTCCTGTCACTCTGTAGAGAAAAATGATTGTTGTCACACTGGACATTATACTATTGGACATACACATGAAAATCATCTATAGATTTGTCTATTTTGGTGAAAAGAAAACGCTGTGAGAATAAGTGTTCCAAAAACAATGTCTTCATAGCAGACTCACAAAAAGAACTAATTTTCTGTTGTAGTGCAGTTTTCGTGACTAAAATTATGTCAGTTGTTACGCACACAATGTTTTGTCACAGGCTCAAATTGTAATGCAGCCTTCATAGGACAATAAGCAACTTTAAAAAAGTCAGCCTCGAGATATAATGGGTTAATTACAAGATATTTAACTCATTTAGCACCGACACACCACAGCCAGGCATGGATCAAGCATAATACTATTTCAAGGGTGGTACCACAATAGCTTGGTGCGCATAGGCGCCAAGCTATTCTGGCACCACCCTTGAACTATCATGTTCGATCTGTCTCTAGAATTGTAATACAGTCCTTCAGAGGGCAACTTCAAACTTTGGGGGTTTCAGTCCTGGGGCAGAATACATGTGTTAAAAATTATACATTTAGAAAGAATAAGCTAGCATCAGATAGCATGAAAAGTAAACTGTAAAACACTTAACAATAGTTTGATACAGTACTACAAGTCAGATAATGCAGTGCCAAGAACAATCAAAGCCTGGTCGCGTCATCAAAATGTCATGCCGTCACCATCAGCATAGATGTAATTTCTTACCTTGACTAGATTCATAGAAATTAGCATGTCTCCGACTTGTTCAAGTTATTGTGATTTTTTCCATTGCATTTTACACTCTGAGCTCTCACTCTTTTGCCCCTGAAAATGCTAAATAATTTTGGGGTGTCCAACACATGACAATTTGACATCACTAGAAATATGTGTATCACCTTCTGGCCAGTGTGTGTAGACGTGATCTGTGATCTCTGCAGCTGAGTCACTGGGACTGAACAGAAACTCGTGGGTTTTACCACTCACAAGTATCAGCCGTAGATTAATCTGTGAAAGGACAACAAGCAAACATTAGGACATCTTATCAAAGCACGCTGAGCTTGAAAGTTGTTTCTAATGATTTGTCCTTTGAAGACTACAGCAGAGGACACAACTATGACATCTCAAGGGTAGTGTCAAAATAGCTTGGCACCCACAGATGGCATTGCCAAGCCATTCTGACACCAAACTTGATCTGGTACTCTGTTACACTTAAATAATAATAATAATAATACATAGTTCTTGTATAGCGCTGTTCTCCAGGAAAACACTGGACTCACAAAGATGAGCTAAGTGTTAAATGCCCAAAGAAAAGAAAAGTCTTTAAGTGAGCTTTGAACTGTGACAATGTGGGCAGATTCCGCATTTCAGTTGGCAGCGAGTTCCACACACTTGGGGCTAAAAAGGTGAAAGAACGCTCCCCGACAGTTTTCATGTTAAGCTTTGGGATTTTTAAAAGTTTTACACTAGATGAACAGAGGGTGCTTGATGGCTGATAAACAGACAGCTTGGCAGAAAGGTACGGTGGGAGAGATCCGTCAAAATTCCGATAGGCGATAATTGCAATTTTGTACTGGCAGCGGAATTTTACGGGCAACCAGTGCAGCTGCTTCAGTAGAGGCGTAACGTGGTCTCTCTTTCGTTTCTTCAAGATGAGACGCGCCGCATTGTTTTGAATCATCTGCAAGCGTGAAATCTGATTTGCCGGTAAACCTGCCAGTACAGAATTGCAATAATCGAGCCTGGACGTAATGAATGCATTTACAAGTCTTGACGCCGCACTTTCTGTGAGATACGGTCCGAGGGAAGAAATTCTGCGCAGCTCAAGGAAACCAGCTCGGCAGACGCTACTGAAATGATCATGCATGGAGAGCGTTGAATCAATCTTCACACCCAGATATTTGACACAGTTCTGGAAGGGAACGCTGCAGCCACCAATGCTTGCAAACTCGCCGTTAATCAGACTAAGGCGAGACTGAGAGTCAACAGGCATGACTTCGGTTTGTCAGTGTTAAGCTAAGTTTGTTGCTTGTCATCCAGGACAGGACCTCATCTATGCAACACTTGATCCACACCCAGGGGAAATCAGTAAATGAGTTAATTTTCATCAATTTTAATAAAATCTGATAGAAAGAAGTGATAAGACTTGTGGTCCTAATAATGTATGGCTTCTAAGTTCTAATGTGGTTTTTAAACATGACAAAATAATTACCCCCCCCCCCCCCCCCCCCCCCCCCCCCCCCCCCCCCCGAGGAAAAATAACGATTTCTGTAAGCTCTTAACCCATATCTTACCGAGGCCAAAAGCTTAAAATTTGTACACTGCCATATGTATGCAAGCTACATTATAGTACTTACACTACAGATAAGGCTTTAGACCAACAGCTTTAGTTCAAGGGTGGTGCCAGAATAGCTTGGCGCCTTGAGGCGCCAAGCTATTCTGGCACAACTCTTGAACTATTTTAGTCAAACTTATTTCACTCACTGGTGTATTCTGAATGATAAGGGCTAAGTGATGAAATACAGTGTTGATGAAGTGTCGGTGAAGTGTGTGTGTGTGTGGTGGGGGGAGGGGGGGGGGGGGGGGGGGGGGGGGGAAGGCAAAACTGGTCAAAAACCTGTCATCCAGTGAAAATGCTGAAATGGGGATGTGAACTGTCCTTACTATAGCAATTAGCATGCTTCTTGGATGCACCATACTAACACTGATACCACTGTGGGCCCTAAATGGTAAGGAATTTTCGCCATTCCCGTCCAGCTAAACGTTACCATTTCAATCATGCAAACTTAGATTGCAAAAGGTTACAATAATAATACAAATACATGGTATTTATATGGCGCATTTCTCATATATTTATAATATAACTCAATGCGCATGCGAAAACCACACACACACACAGAGTCTGCAGGGGGGGGGGGGGGGGGGGGGGGGTATGTACAGAAATACCGTAGAGATTACATGAAAGTCTGTGAGAAGAAGTAAGTTTTTTAATTTGCTTTGAACTGCGTAAGGGTGGAGGCATTTCTCAGCTCAGTCGGTAAGGAATTCCAAATTAAAGGAGAAGTACATCTGAAAGAGCATTCACTGGCAGATTTGAGAAGGAACTTTGAGAAGTTTCTCTCCCGATGAGCGCAGTGAGCGAGAGGGCTGGCAAGTAATCAGACTGGAGGAAAGACATGACGGAAGACTGCCATCAAAGTGGAGGTATCTTAAACTTTATGCAGGATTGGATTGGAAGCCAGTGAAGGTCTTTCAGTATAGCCTATAGGGGTTACGTGGTCTCGTTTTCGCCTGCGCTTCACAAGCCTTGCGGCATTATTTTGAACTCACTGAAGGCGGTTAATCTGCTCAGATGGAAGACCAAAAAGCAGAGAATTGCAGTAGTCAAGACGGCTCGTGACTAAAGCATTCACTAACTTTGCAGTGGCAGATTCAGAAAGACTGTGTCAGACAGAGGCGATGCGTCTCAGAGAGTATGAAGCACCACGACAGATTACACAGACATGATCCTGCATACTCAAAGTCAAAGTCTTATCTAGCTTGACACCAAGATATTTGACTATGGGGCTCGGGAAGCTGACGTCATCACACTAGTCGTGGTGGCCATCTTGAGAGGATACACGACTCATGCGCTCATTGGGAAATCGCTGTCAGGACAATGTCAGGAAAGTCCTGATGTGCTATAAGCAATAACAGCAAGTCTTGCAATCACTGTAGGAAACCGCCAACCAGAATCTGTTTGTTTCCAAAGAGGAAGAAACATGAAGAAAAACGTGTTTAAACACTACTTTGCTACTATCTGAAGTCTATCGCCAGGCTAGCGTGTCCTCTCAAGGGCAGCTGACGTTCCAAGACAACGTGGGGAACTTCCCAAAAGTATAACTATAAGATTAAGAAGCCCATCAGATCTGGTGGGTTTGAACAAACAACATGCACTGCTAAAACCATACTAAATATTCTTCAATATATTTTGAAAGCCGTTCACAACAAAGAAGAACATGTATCCACCGGTCACCTTCTTCAGTTAATGACCAGCGATCAATGGTTCGCATCATTATAACTGTTCTGATCACCAACATTTAATTTTTCTTCTTCGTGTATTTGATTAATATTCATATCCTTCGTAATGCATTAATACTCATCTGTTCAAGATGATACAGACCTAATGATCTTTCTATGGATCAATGTGAAAACAAATATTTTGAGACATAAAAATTGAAATAATGCTGTAGAGCAAATGACCAGTTTTCAACTGTTAGCTGTGTATAGCAACTGACATGCCAATTATCATCGAGCAAGATCAAGTCAAAATGGTAAGTTAAATAACACAAACAATCACATAAACTGATATGCCTGTGGTCATTAACCTCAATGTTCTGTAGTTATTAAAGCCCCTCCCGTAGGCATTTTTTGATTCATTGTTCAACTGCACTACCAGTGGAACTATCTGCAATATTCCTTGTAGCTAATAATTTTCTAAAATACCAAAAATTCTATATTTTGTCTGATAAAAAGACAAATTATGTCTTTAATGTGTCGTGAAAATAAACTAATCTCAATAATCAATTATCACGTTCACAACCTTGTCGTTGGGGATGTGACGGCCTGCCATTTTCACAACAGTCCTCAACAAAAATAGTAGATAGCGCTCTCGCAACCGCAGACTAAGTAAAATAGCCGCTGGCGTTGTCAACTGCAAGACATGGCAGCTAATTGCCAATTGTGACGTCTGTCCTCGATCGCAGACGATGCAGCACTCAGTTTTTACAGAAGCTGTCTGCTGGTTTGTTGTCGGCCGAGGAGACGCCTTTACGATGTTTTCGGGCACTCAAAGATCACATTAGGCGACTCCATATCCTCTCAGAACAGAGCACAACATAAAGATATACATTTCCAAGCCACTCAGATGAAAAAGAAAGTCTGTGGACAATGAACAGACAAGATCATAGGGCGAAATTTTTTCGGTAAGTGAAAGGGATGAAGATTCTCTACAGTCTAATGGCGGTGGGCAAAGCTTGATGGGAATGTGACGTCATGGGCGAACTTCCTTTACTTACTGTCCACTTCCGGTAAAAAAAAAAAAAAAAAAAAAAAAAAAAGAGCTTCTGCAAACAGTCATACATGCACCTGTTACTTCTTTTCATTCTGACCCGATCTTTGGATTAAAATCTACAGTGTGTTATTGTTTCATTGTGCACAAAGAAGAGGTGAGTGCCAACAGGTTGTAGCAGACATTTTCCTTTCTCTTCTTGTCGATAAGGTCATGAAGTTTGTTTTATGGGCAATGTTTACCATTGCCAGTACAGCTACTTGAGTACTCGTAGTTGGTATCTAGAGTGTAGTGCTTGAAGTTTTAATTCTTTCAAAACCGCTTCTTTGTTTTGCAGAATATGTCAGTCATTTTAACACTGACAGAAACCCAGATGGATGCAGATGCTGAAAACGGGCTCATAAAGACTGGAAGGTACCAGTGATAAATTACCAGTTTAATTTGGAAACTAGAGCAGAATTACATTGTTTTAATCTAAGGAGAAGCCTTGAAGGGGACGACTTAGATTTGTCTTAAGTAATACTAACAGAAGTGTCCAAACTGCACACCAGAGACTTTGGCAAAGGTACTTTGGACACTTTGTGGGACCATAGTGGGTTATTACTTATTCCACTCCATCGAGGTTTCCACTCTAAAGAAAAGAAGAAGGGAACCATGGCAGTGCCTTTGAATATCACAGAGTATTCTCAGCGACTATGGCCTTCGCCATGTCTGATTGGTCAATCAAGTTAAGGATGTTAAAATGAGGGACACTAATATTAATGGTGATGGGTGGGCTGCTTGGCATTGTTTAGTGAATTTACATTTTGGTCACAGCTAAAACAGGGGTTCTGTTTTAGTGCGTCTGTTCGTCTCTGATGCACTAAAACTCAAAATCATGTACTGAAAATGTAACTAAGGGGTAGTCAGATGCACTAAAATTCAGTGCATCTGCGTACGAGACGCATCATCCTTGTGCCACCGTCTGTACCCTAACAGAGGTCGGTGACAGTCGTTCTACTTTTAGTGATTCGTTGGTTTGTTTAGCCACTCGCTTGGTCACAGCTGCATTCAGAATCACCCTGACTCAGGGTCCGTGCAAGTGTAACTGGACGGGCAAAATGTTAGTTTACGTGTGGTGTCAGCATGTTATTACAAAGTGCGCGTTACATGTTGAATGCGTTACTTGCTGTGACGTCACCATTTATTATGGGATACCGCATCATGCGTTTCACTTTCGATCTTGAATGAAGTTGTAAATGGCGGAGAAAAAGCAAAGGAAGCTGGAATACTTCAGATTCTTCAATGCGGCACCGTCTGACCTTGATTCACTTCGACACCGCCGTCTCCATCGACAAGCGAAAGTACCAGAAATGATACCCCTGGGCCGTGTGTGGTACCGCCGCTGTGACGCAGTTTTCAGAGTTCATGGCTGTGTGTATTTCCATGGCTATAGCATGACGGCACATGGATGACATGCACAATATGCATGGAGGCAAACTCAAAAAGCAAGTTCAGAAATTTGAACAGAAATAAGTTTGTCAGATTTTTGTCATGGTCGATCCATCTTCTGGTACACAGTTATTAGGCAAAAGCTCTAAAATTCAAGAAATTATGTCTTTCAGGTTAAACGGGTTGAAACCAACTTTTAAAGTACATCAGTTCACACACACACACACACACACACACACACACACACACACACACAGACAGTTTAGACAAGTCAGACTTTGGTTGTCAATCTGCATTCATCAGCAGAAAAGGCTATATATATATATATATATATATATATATATATATATATATATATATATATATATATATATATATATATATATATATATATATATATATAATATATTCTGTTACAATACATTATCAAATGATCATACAAATAAATACATAATATTATTATGTGTTTGTCTGTGTGTGTTTGAGAGAGAGAGACAGAGGGAGACATGCTTTTGCACGATAGCTCACCAGTTAAAGAATCGGGTATCATGAAAAGGACACATAATCACACACACATTGTCACAACAAATTTAAAGAGGAGAGAGCGAAATGAGTTAATTTATTTTAAAGAACATACAGATGATGCAGATTTTCTTTAAAAAATTATGTTCAGATCTATGGGGATCTGTGTACCCTCTAAGATGTAATAATAAAAATAATCTCTCTTGGCTTGACTTCGCGAACGAAGATTCTATAGGGCTTGCCCACGTCGTCTGCAGGCATTTTCGTGGCTGCGGAGGCCAATCCGGGACAGGCAGGTTCGACCGCAGTGGCTGCAGGGGAAGGTCTGGTCAGGGTTCTGAGTTACGACAGCTCTGTTTTTTCTTCTGAGCCGCTTGTCCTTAAGGTTAGCTCTGCGAGAGTCCTCAAAGGAGATGGCTGCCTTGTGAATGGTGGAGCGCCAGGTGTCACGGTCCGCAGCAAGCGAAGACCACTGGCGGTGGTCGATTTGGCAGGCACTAAGTGACTTCTTGAGACCGTCTTTGTATCTCTTCTTTGGTGCCCCTCTGTCTCGGTGTCCAGTGGCGAGCTCGCCGAACAGAGTGATCTTGGGTAGGCGATGATCCTCCATCCTGGAGACGTGCCCCGCCCAGATAATAATACATAGTTCTTGTAAAGCGCTGTTCTCCAGGAAAACACTGGACTCACTGTGCATGCACAACAGCACACCCTCTCTCTCAGACATGCACGATTATACACTACTTTAAACCACCCCATCTCTTCCCAACACCTTACATTCACTTCCTCTAGGATCAGAATAAAAGGCAGTCAGTCAACAGTTAGCTAAAGATGAGCTAAGTGTTAAATGCCCGACAGAAAAGAAAAGTCTTTAAGGGAGCTTTGAACTGTGACAATGTGGGCAGATTCCGCATTTCAGTTGGCAGTGAGTTCCACACACTTGGGGCTAAAATGGTGAAAGAACGCTCCCCGACAGTTTTCATGTTAAGCTTCGGGATTTTTTAAAGTTTTACGCTGGGGGAACGGAGGGTGCGTGACGGCTGATAAACAGACAGTTTGGCAGAATGGTACAGTGGATACCTGGGGTCTAAAGACCCTTTAACCTGTTGTAAAAACAGAAGCCCCGTAAAAGTGAGAAAAATCCCCACAAAAATACACCTTTAGCGATGTACTCTTTTGTGATTTGTGAGATGGCCAGTCATGTAGTGTTTGAGATGTAATATGACAGATACTGGATGCAAAAGTAAAATGGCCAGGGCCAGCCTCTATCGACTGCTGGTTTGCAGAAGCAGACTCAGAGGATAGACTACAACGTCACACTGCTGGACATGAACAGAAAAGGCAGACTCATACAAATTTTTATTGAATGGGTTATACAAGGGAAAAAATGCTGGGGTTATATGATACCTAAGGTGTACTCATCCCACAACAAAACAAAACACAAACTGTGACAGAATAGATGGTATCATCATCAGAAAATTAAAAGCAAGCTGGTGTGTGAGGAAAGATAAAGCAAAATGTCAGCCCTCAGGCTGGCAGTGATTAATAGAGTGCTTCAAGATATTAAGACGCAAAAGCTTGATGATGTCCATTTTGTGAAGTAAACTACAGCCAAGTGAAAATCAGACACTTTACGATATTAATACACTCATAGCGATCACTCAGTTATGGTCCCATGGTCCTTTTTCTGCTACCACTCAGTACCAGCTTAGACCTGTTAGGTCCAAAGTCACAGGACACTACCAGGGTTTATTTTTGGAGCATGGCGTGCGCCAACGGCGCATAATTTCACAAAATGACCCATAGCATTTTGAGCTGAGGGGTCAGTGTAGGCAACGATATGTTTCTGCAGGCAATGGGCCCGCATGCCCCTCCCTCCCCCCCTCACCCCCCAACCCCCCCTCCCCCCCTCACCCCCCACCCCCCCCTCCCACAACTTTTTGATATTTCAGCAGTTGCTGACAACGTGCTCACACAACTGCCCCCCACCCGCCCCCCCCCCCCCCCATCCGCCCCCCCCCCCCCTCCTGCTTTGCAGTTGGTGGGAAGGTTCTCACACACGTTTGGCCCATCCCATTTTAAAAATGACCCATTGGATTTGTAAAAATTGTACTCTGCAGGCCAATGACCCATGTGTGTAAATTTCCAAAATGAACCCTGCACTACACATGGTGAAGATGTTGGTGATTCAATGGTCGACAGCTGAAATTGTATTCTCCTGCTGCCGTGTGGTGTCGCTGCTCTTATAAGGGGAAAAATCATTATTCTCAGTTCTTAGGTGATACCTGTTCATGTGTATAGGCTTCAGTACTCGCGCTACACTACAGGCCGCAGGTATATCGCTCCTAAACTCGGCGCCTGATTGGATAACAGAATTCGGACACGCTAAGCGCAGTAAACCACATTAACTAATCCTACTACTCCTACTGTGCGATTATATACCAGATCAAAACGAATGCCTGTGAACAGAAAAACGACATACCCGTGGCATGCAGTATGTCGCGAGGACCAAAGATAATGTGCACGGACAAGGATCATCTAAAACACTGAGAATGTCGAGTTTAGCCCCTACTGTGTTTACGCCACCTAGCGGCAGCAGCAGTGAGCTAAGTCGCTCATTAAACTTAAAGTAACTTAAACTGGGGATGGATTTGGGGGGGTGCATGTATGTGTTATGTGCCATCAACCTAATGCCACTTTTAGAAAATTACTTAGTGAAGTTAGTCATGCATTTATATATCTTAGCTTTAGACAGGTTTGACTGTTTGTTTGTTTTTTACGTATTGTACTGGTAAGTTTGTTCCGTATGGTACACACACAATTTGTTTGAACATCCAAACCCTAATGTCAACAATCTGATTCATAATTTTGAAGAAGAGTAAATTATATTTCATGACATTGATTGACCATCATACTATTACTACTATTGTTTATGGGTGGTGATCATCGAGCCATTATGGTTGATTTCCTGATCTGTCATAGTCATGACCCCTTGAGTTGTCACGGTCGATACATGCATCTCCACTTGTGTTGGTTAAAATATCCACAGCTTGAGAAAGAAATGCTAACATGGTTAACTCATTCAGCTGACGGCTGTGTTTCCCGAATTTTGGAGGCGTCATCTAATGACTATGCACCAGTTGCAGGAAATGGATCGACCATGATAATTCAAGGGCAGTGCCAGATTAGCTTGGCGCCGACAGGCGCCAAGCTAATCTGGCACTACCCTTGAATTATCATGGTTGACCCATCTCCTGCTGTAGTTCATCAGGGCTGAATGGGTTAATGAATGTGTTGCGGTTTTGTCATGAACACTGTTGTTTTAGTGTAGGACTGCATGTTAAGCAGCTTGAATCATGTGATGGTTTGTATAATTACAATCACTGTAGTGTTCTTACAGAAATGATGAAGAGGAGGAGGAGGATGCAAGAGAAGCAGAACTTGTCATCTTTGATGACACAAGCCAAGGCCTCGGTAATACAATGGGAAACGATGAAACGTTAAATGTTATGAATATATATAAAAATTTCCAGTAGTCATTCCAATTTAATTGTGTGTGTGCTTGTGTTAATGGCATCAAACAATGGTGCACTCGAGATCCTTCAGTTTCAAATGGCGGATTTCTCCCATTTTCTGGAGATGTTTTGACTTTTGTGACAATTTTATTTTGTCCTTTGATATTAGAATAATAATGAAACTTTAGCATCTACGGTTGGTTTTGTGTTGATTAGCTTTGTAAATTTAACCCCCTTATGATGATAATGTGGACAGTACCGGATGGGTGCATGAAAAGGGGGTTTAAGTTTAACCCATTTAACCTTCAAGTTGATGTTATAAGGTGTCACTTATGTACCAGTTGCAGGAAATGGATTGACCATGATAATTCAAGGGTAGTGCCCTTGAATTAAATAATAATAATACATGGTATTTATATGGCGCATTTCTCATATTTATAATATATAACTCAATGTGCAGGCAAAAACCGCACGCACACACACACACACACACACACACACACAGAGTCTGAGGGGGGGGGAGGGAGGGGGGGTGGTGTACAGAAGACCATTGAGATTACACGAAAGTCTGTGAGAAAAGGTAAGTTTTTAACTTTGCTTTGAACTGCGTAATGGGGGAGGCATTTCTCAGCTCAGTCGGTAAGGAATTCCAAATTAAAGGAGCAGTACATATGAAAGAGCGTTCACCGGCATATTTGAGATGGAACTTTGAGAAGTTTCTTTCCTGATGAACACAGTGAACACAGTGAACGAGAGGGCTGGTAAGTAATTAGACTGGAGGAAAGGTATGACGGAAGACTGCCATCAAAGTGGCGGTCCGTGGCGCAGTGGTTAAGGCGCCTGCCACCAATGCCAAAGGTGCGCGGTTCGATACCGGGTTCCGGCGTTGGACTTTTCTCCTCTGGTAAGTGTCACCGTTAATTCGGGCGGACCGTCGGGGGTTCTTTCTCCGGGTACTCCGGTTCTTCCACCCCCCCACTTTGGTACCGGTCTCAGGCCACTTTACAAATTTCAAATACAAGCGATCAAAAATCTCTGTAACTTCAGTAGCTGACTGGCCCTTCGTTTGTCTTGTACTGTGTTTGTCTTAAATGGCGTAAATCCGTGTCTGTTTCGTGAGTGTGTGTGTGTTGGGTTTCAGGCGCGGCGCTTTGAGTCGATTTCCCCAAAATTGAGAAAAAGCGCCTATATAATAACGGTATTATTATTATTATTATGCAAGGGTCGCAATCTTAAACTGTATGCGGGATTGGATTCGAAGCCAGTGAAAGTCTTTCAGTATAGGGGTTACGTGGTCTCGTTTTTGCCTGCGCTTCACAAGCCTTGCGGCATTATTTTGAACTCGCTGAAGGCGGCTAATCTGCTCAGATGGAAGACCAAGAAGCAGAGAATTGCAGTAGTTAAGACAGCTCGTGACTAAAGTATTCACTAACTTTACAGTGGCAGATTCAGAAAGACTGTGTTGGACAGATGAGATGCATCTCAGAGAGTATGAAGCACCATGACAGATTTCACCGACATGATCCTGCATACTCAAAGTCTTATCGAGCTTGACACCAAGATATTTGACCGAAGACTGAAATGGAATATCAGTATCATCTATGCGTAAAGACTCGGTGTGAAATTTGTTGAAGCCGGGATGCTGAGCCAACGGGCAGTAACTCTGTTTTTTCTGGGTTTAACATAAGTTTGTTACTGTCCATCCATGTCGTGACATCGTCAACACAAGACGTGATGCCAGTTTCAACAGACTGAAATTCCCCAGGTGGACTACTCTGAGATATTTCAGTGTCATCTGCATACTTATGATAAGAACACTGATGGCTGGAAATAACATCTGACAGCTTTTGTGAATACAGTGTAAACAATACAGGGCCTAAGACAGAGCTCTGAGGCACTCCAAACTCCAGAATGGAAGGTCTAGAGACACTGTCTTTTACACCTACAAACTGGTACCTTAAGATTCAAACCAAGAGAGAACCGTTTCACACAGGCCAAAAGTGATTTCAAGCCTCTTCATGAGAATGGAATGGTCCAGCGTATCAAAAGCAGTGCTGAGATCCAACAGGGCCACAAGGGAGACAAGTCTCTTATCTGCTTTACAAAGCAAGTTATTTAGAACACTCTGCACTGCTGTCTCCACGCTGTGACCTTTCCTATAGATGGACTGATACACTTCTAACAGATCATTCATCTCTAAGTGTTCCAGGAGCTGTTGTAAGACAACTTTCTCCAGTACCTTAGAAATGACTGGTAGGTTGGATACAGGTCTGTAGTTTTTCAGGGTATATCTGTCCAAGCCTGTTTTTTTTTTTAGCAACAGTGTAACAACAGCCTGTTTGAAAGATTTTGGAACAGTGCCGGCTGACAGAGACTTGTTTACAATAGCAGCAATCAACGGTGCAAGATTGCTGATGCACTGGTTGACCAATCATGGTTGACCAATCTCCTGCTGCAGTGGGTCAGGGCTGATAGGTTAATGGTATCTCTTGTCCTGCAGGGCTGAAGATCTGTGGTGGCTGTAGTGTGGACGGACGACAGGAGGACGGGATTTTCATCAAGCGTATTCTGCCTGGTGGACTTGCTGACAAGCAAGGTCAGATTCTGTAGGATCAGTACGTAGGATTTAGCACTCTCTCTGATCATCTGATGAGTAAATTGCTCAGACTTAATACACTCACAATCAAACGTGCTTGTTGAAGACATTTTTATGCCTCTGTAAAAAAAAAAAAAAAGTGAAAGAATACTCTAATAACTCATTCTGTCCATGACACACCACAGCAAAATATGGCTCGACCATGATAGTTCAAGGATGGTGGCAGAATAGCTTGGCGCCTACAGGCGCCAAGCTATTCTGCCACCACCCTTGAACTATCATGGTCGATCTGTTTCCTGAATTATGATGCCGTCCTGAGAGGATAACTCCCAATGTGGGTATTTCGTATCTCAGGCACAAAGAGATAATCCATTGATTATAGCAATGCTGCAAACTGATATGGAGAGAAAAGCTAAGCCCGTAGGTAATGAGGTATTAGCATTTCTTAGCTCATGTGACATACCGGTAGCTGAAGTGAATCTATGTACTTCACTACTTGGTCATCTGTCGTCTAGCCGTCATCTGGGTGTGGTAAACTTTGATGTTGGCATTTATAAGAGCCTTTTAAAGCCCCAGTATTCAAATTTGGTCTAAGTATACTTGTGACTAGACCTTTTTAAACATCAGTTTCAGTGACCCCATTCGAAGGTCAAGGTCACAGTGGGTCCAAAAATAGGTAAAAAGTTGACGAATATGTTGACAAAATTGTTTCTTTTCTCAAATAATATTTTCCTGCTTCAAACCCAAACTTGCTGCAAAGCTACCTGATGGTAGAAATTTTCTATGCCTGCTGTTTTTTGGGATGACCCATCAGAAAGGTCAGAGGTCAACAGATGTGTGAAAAATGCAGATTTTTCATAGAAGTTTAGTTTTAATCAATGTTTTTACAAACTTTTCAGTTCGTTTGGCACAAAAGTAGCTGACATGACCTTTCTATGATTACTAATTAGTTGACCCCTCATGGTTATTGGCAGTTGAGGTGGAGGGGTGGGGGAGAGGGGGGTGACAGGTTTGTTAAAAATGCATACATTTTGAGAAAACATGAATTTGCTGGTCAAAAGCCAGCCGTTCAGTATGAACACTCACACATGTCAGTGACCTGTCAGATAGGTCAAGGTCACGCAAGTCGGACTTATTATTTGGATCAGGCATACACATGAGCCATAAGGGCTTTGCCATATATGGTCAAGAGTACGACTGGGTGTCTAATGGTAAAATCTACACCCTCCCTCACAAAACCTGCTACAAAATTATTAGAAGTGGTCAGATCAAACTAAGGCATACATCATTTTGTAGGGAAATGGATAAGGTTTCCAGTGATACTAATCTTTGGGTGACCACAGAAGAATTTGGGACATTATCACAGTTTTTTTGACCAAATCCGAATTATAGCTTGAGAACAAAACGTGACACATTTTACACATGCTCCATGGAACTCAGATTTTCAAAGGCATGCTGCACTATGAAAAATCACTGTTACTGTCATAAGATGTTTGCAATGTTGGCCTAAATTACCATTGAGTTGATGATTTTCTAGAGCAAGTTGCTTTTGCATAATTCACCATAATATAAGAGCCTGCTTGAACATAACACGTGTTGTAAATTTTGTCAGCAGAAATCATACTACTATAACACATTTTGACAAAAGGTTAATTATTAAAACTTATGTGTTATTTTCTAGAGTAGAGTATGTACTTTGTATTTATGATGAAAGGTTTGTGGTTCTTACATGGAAAATCAAATGATCCAGTTTTGAAGATTTGTACTCAGAATGGTGTAAATGTTGAGTTATGTTCAAACAGTTTAGGCACTTATTTATCTCTACTAATCTGTTGTTTTTGCTGAAGACAACTGGTGTAGTGATTGATATCAAGGTTTTGAAGAGGATGCATGGGTGTTAGATGAAAGAAACCCTTTACGAGGTTTACTGTATGCGTCCAAATTTTGGGTGTAAATTGTTATGTTCAAGCAGTCCAGCAAACTTTATAGATATATTATTTTCTTTTCACTTATTCTGCAATAATTCTATAGTAGGACTATACTTATTTAGACAAGACCTTGGTAGGCCTAAAAATACCTAATTTTGTTCAGTTGAAATAATTTTATTGTATTTTTTTCTGCGTGATGGCGTGTAAATGTTATGTTCAAACCAGTATGCACTTTTTTTTTTGTTGAAGGGTAAATTTTGTTGCAAGTCATATTGTAGATGATGCCAACACATAAAAATAGTTATGCACATGCTGGTACACAACACATTTGAAACTTTTCAAATTTTCCTCATGAACATAACTTGACACAACTTTGTGGGATGTAAAGTTATGTTCAAACATTTATCACCTAAAATCACAAAAATCACTTTATATTAAAAAAAAACTACCAATAGCTGAAAAGATTCCGTTTACTTTTTTATAATACTAAAGCATGTGATACCTTCTAGGATAAACATTTCTTTGTTTTTTGTTTGTACATAACTTTACACCATCAGTACATCAGATGCACTGTGTAAAGTTACGAACAAACACCAATTTCATTTCTTTGGCCGTCCTGCAATAAAGTAGGTAAGATAACCAGATAAATCTATAAAATATGAATTTCAAGATCTATAAAATTTTAGTGACTGTAAAACAAGATAATGTCACAGCTATTGCTCATGAACATAACTCTACGTCGTGTCATGTTATGTTCATGCAATGATGATTACATTTCCCGTTGTGCATTGAAATTTGTGCATTAACCTTTATGCATGCACTATCTTAATATTTATCATCACAAACAGCTTTCAAATCTGCATTTCATAAAGCTGCACCTTTACTTTTGTGCTTCAGAAAATGGTCCTTTGTCATCATGTTATGTTCAAACATACCATGTCATTATTTTTTACCTTTCTATTTCATGTTTTTGTCATGAAATCATGTTAGTGCAAACGTCATTCTTCTTTTGTACACTACAGGCAATCAACAAATTTCTAAATAATTCTACTTGTCAAGTTACAAGGCAAATGTGTGAATGTGACCGTGTAAAGTTATGTTCATGCATCCTGTTTTCTGTCTTTTTGCTACTGTTTATGTAATTATGATGAAATTTTACCAGAACAGTATGCACACTGCTTATAGCTGAAAGCAGGCTTGATGATAGTGTCTTCTTTAGAGACTTCTCTTGAATAATCTTAAGATTTTTCCTGTGTGCAAGTCAGAAGGTGTAAAGTTATGTACAAACACTTGAAAAGTTGCAACAGCCCTCTTTGAAAGTGAAATAAACATCACTAGTTTTATATAATGGTTGTGCTTGTTAGTGGGATTGGTATGCATACTTATATTTTCTTAAGAGTTTGTGATTTGCCCTTGTGAGACCAAAATTATATTTGGTGAAGGTGTAAAGTTATGTTCAATCCTGTGAATGTAATTGAATTTGTGCCAAATCTAGGCTCAGTTTGTAAAAAATGTACTTATTTTCTATTGGAATAGTTAACAGCAGATAAAAGTCATCTAGTGTAGTCATTTTTAGCTTACAGAAGCTGTATTTGATTGCATGAGATAAAAAAAAATGAGAATAACATTGCAGTGAAGGTGTATTGAACAACTTTGTCAGCATTCAGAACTATGTAAACATTATTTTTTCAATTGGCTTTTGCACTTAAATTAAATTATAGACTTGTTTCTGTGCATTTAGCATAATATTTTAAAATTAGTTCTCCAAGTAGAATTAAAAATTAGTGGCTTTTGGAAATTATGGTTTAAAGTTATGTTCAAACAGTTTTTATGGCGTAAAAGGTTGCATTTTCCACTAACACACTTTATTTATAGACATACCATTTATTTAAAATCCTCTGCAGAAGTCTTGGGTTTCGCTAGAAAGAAGAATAAAGACTGGTTTGACGAAAACGATGTAGAGATCCAGGAACACCTAGCAAAAAAAAGAGCCGCCCATCAGGCCCACCTAGCCCAGCCTTCCTGCCCTGTGAAGAAGTCTGCCTTCCGCCTCGTCTGCAGCAGTCTCCAGCGCAAGCTCAGAGATCTCCAGAATGAGTGGTGGACCAGACTTGCACAGAGGACCCAGCTTTGCGCAGACAATGGCGACTACAGGGGCTTCTACGAAGCATTGAAAGCAGTGTATGGCCCCAGGCACCTGGTACAAAGTCCCCTGCGAAGCGCGAATGGCCAGGCACTCCTCACAGATAATACCTCCATCTTGAACCGCTGGTCGGAATACTTTCAGAGCCTCTTCAGCGCTGAGCGCACTGTTCAAGAAGCAGTCGTCCTACAAATCCCACAGCTCCCAGTAAAAGTTGAATTGGACGAACCGCCCACCGCTGAAGAGACCCTCACAGCCATCCACCAGCTCAAGAGTGGCAAAGCAGCAGGCATTGATGGAATACCGCCAGAGATCTGGAAACATGGAGGCACAGCACTGCACAACAAGCTCCATGACCTCTTTCTCTGCTGCTGGGAGGAAGGAACACTACCAAAGGATCTCCGTGATGCAGTCGTTATCACCCTGTACAAGAACAAAGGTGAGAAGTCTGACTGTTCCAACTATCGGGGAATTACACTGCTGTCCATTGCTGGGAAAATCCTTGCAAGGCTGCTCCTGAATCGGCTGGTACCTGCCATCGCTGAAGACCAACTCCCAGAGGGCCAGTGTGGCTTCAGAGCAAACAGGAGCACCACCGATATGGTCTTTGTGCTGAGACAGCTACAGGAGAAGTGCCGCGAGCAGAACAAAGGGCTGTACGTAACGTTTGTCGACCTAACAAAAGCGTTCGACACTGTGAGCAGGCAAGGCATGTGGCAGATCCTGGAGCGACTTGGCTGTCCCCCAAAGTTCCTCAACATGATTGTCCAGCTACACGAGGACCAGCAAGGTCAGGTCAGACTCAACAATGACCTCTCAGAACCATTCCCCATTCTCAACGGCGTAAAGCAGGGCTGCGTGCTGGCACCGACCCTCTTCACCATCTTTTTTAGCATGATGTTGAAGCAGGCCACAGTGGACCTCGATGATGACGATGCAGTGTACATCAGGTATCGTCTCGATGGCAGCCTGTTCAACCTCAGACGACTGCAGGCCCACACGAAAACCCTAGACCAACTGATCCGTGAGCTGCTTTTTGCTGATGATGCTGCCCTCGTTGCACACACAGAGAGAGCCCTGCAGCGCATCACGTCCTGCTTCGCAGACGCTGCCCAGCTCTTTGGACTCGAGGTCAGTCTGAAAAAGACAGAGGTCCTCCATCAGCCGGCACCCAAGACAGTGTATCGCCCTCCTCACATCACCATCGGCGAGTCTGAACTAAAGTCAGTGCACCAGTTTACTTACCTTGGCTGCATTATCACGTCGGACGCCAAGCTGGACAAGGAGCTTGACAGCAGGCTGGCAAAAGCGAACAGCGCTTTCGGGCGACTTTTCAAGCGGGTGTGGCACAATCAACAGCTGAAAACAGGCACCAAGATCAGCGTGTACAGAGCTGTGGTCCTCACCACCCTGCTGTATGGTTCCGAGTCCTGGGCCCTCTACCGCAGCCAACTACGACTCCTCGAACGCTTCCACCAGCGCTGCCTGCGTACCATCCTGGGCATTCACTGGAGTGACTATGTCACCAATGTCGAGGTCCTTGAACAGGCTGAAACCGTGAGCATCGAGGCTTTGCTGCTGCGGACACAGCTCCGCTGGGCGGGGCATGTCTCCAGGATGGAGGATCATCGCCTACCAAAGATCACCCTGTTCGGCGAGCTTGCTACTGGACACCGTGACAGAGGGGCACCAAAGAAGAGATACAAAGACTGTCTCAAGAAGTCACTTAGTGCCTGCCAAATCGACCACCACCAGTGGTCTTCGCTTGCTGTGGACCGTGACACCTGGCGCTCCACTATTTACAAGGCAGCTGTCTCCTTTGAGGACTCTCGCAGAGCTAGCCTTAAGGACAAGCGGCTCAGGAGAAAGAACAGAGATGCCGCAACTCAGAACTCTGGCCATACCTTCCCCTGCAGCCACTGCGGTCGAACCTGCCTGTCCCGGATTGGCCTCCGCAGCCACGAACAAGCCTGCAGACGTCGTGGGCAACTCCTATAAAATCTTCGTTCGCGAAGTCCAGCCAAGAGAGAGACCATTTATTCTGGTTGGGGAACCTACTTTGAAACATACAAATGCAAAAAATTGCTTACAGCTTGTGCTTGTTGTGAATTGTTAAATGTGTGACATTGTAAATGTTATGTTTAAACTTCAAAGTTCAATAACAACCAAACTGCAAATAACATAAAAAAATTTACTTAGTGTCAATGTTTATGTATGCAATGGTACATCAGATTTATATGAAATATTAAAATTATTTTGCTTTTGAAAATGCAGGGTGCTTGTCACACCATTTGGACACCCAGTCATACTCTTGACCATATATATATATATATATATATATATATATATATATATATATATATATATATATATATATATATATGTGTGTGTATATAATATATATGTATATATATGTATGTATGGACAATGTCAGGGTGCCGAAAGATCAAAATTCCAACATTTTTGAGCTGTCATTTGAAGACTACATCATGTCAGTTGCGAGGATAGATTGACCATGATAGAATAACCCTTTTCATCCTGATATACCTGAGGCGCCAGAATAGCTTGGTGCCTGAGGCGCCAAGCTCTTCTGGCACCACCCTTGATCTAAAATAGTTGATCTATCTCCTAATCTTTAACCCATGTAATACTGAGGCTAAAAGCTTCAAATTTCTACACTACATTATAGTACAAGCAGATAAGGATATAGACCAATGGCTTTAGTTCAAGGGTGGTGCCAGAATAGCTTGGCGCCTAGAGGCGCCAAGCTATTCTGGCACTACCCTTGAACTATTTTAGTCACACTTATTTCACACACTGGTGTGTTCTGAATGATATGGGTTAATGTAGCCTTCACAGGACAAAAAGCAAATTTTACAAAATCAGCCTTAGGATTTAATGGGTTAACGCATCATTATCTGTTGGATCACACTCACTCTTTTTGCTCTCTTTTTTTCAGCTGGTCTGGAGGAGGGAGATTTGATTCTAGAGGTCAATGGAGAGAGCATGGAAGGAATCTCATATGATCGGTAAAGCTATGTTTGGTGTCATTGTTTGTGGAACTCCAGCATGGTTCTTGTGTTTGTCACCAGCTTGAAAACCTTACAGTTGGCAGTTTTCTTTGGTCTTTTTTATATCCCATAGTAGCAAAGCATTCTCCGGCCCACAACGACCGCAGTGGGCCTGGTGCCCGGGCCAACTGCTGCCATTGTGGGTCTTGGGACCTGTGCTTGCTGGGTCTGGTGTATTAGAAAGTTTACTTCAGTTGCAGAAGCCTCATGTTGTTTTGAAAGGTGTGTTTGTATTTCAGAGCTTTGTCCATACTACGCCAGGCCTCTGCTTCTAACCATGTGGAAATGGTCATCACCAGGGATGAAGAAGCAAGGTACACTGTGCTGTTGTTATTTTTTTCCCCCACTTTTTCAGATTGTTGTCCACCCCACCCATCTTTCTCTTATAATCATTGTTACTAGATTTTGACTACAGTTTTGTCTTGTGTGACAGCAAATAGAATCCATATTCTTTGTAAGGTGTTCAGTGTCTGTTGTCCATTTATCTTACACTGACAGTACATGTATAGGAGAAATGTTGGTACAGTATCCGATTTGTTTGATGTAGGGATGCATTTCTGGAGCTGATGTCTCAGTATGGCCCCTCCCAGTCACCACGAGACAAAAATGGTCTTGTGAATGGACAGTCCATGGTGAATGGAGAAAGTGCAAACAACACAGGTACTGTCTTTCTGGGGGGGTACAGTGGTGATTGCGTGTGTGTTAGTGTGTGTGTGTGTGTGTGTGTGTGTGTGTGTGTGTGTGTGTGTGTGTGTGTGTGTGTGTGTGTGTGTGTGTTGTGTTCTTATTTTCCTCCAGGATTTTGAAATTAGGTTCAGCTTAAATAGAGAATGTGCATGCAACACATATGCTACCTTTTTGATTGCTGTTGTAGGGTGTGCCTGTGTGCGAGCATGCCTGCGTGTGTGTGCTCTTTTGTATCTTGTGTCTAAAGGATTTTGAAAGTAAATACAGGCCAGCCTTGGTGTTACATTACCAGTAAATTGTGGGAATGGATATAATGTAGAGATTGATTGATTGTACATTGCTTAACGTCCCGACAGCAACAAGGCTTTCTCAGGACGTGCCTGCACTGATTGTGAAAAAAAAAACCAACAGAATATTGAATGTATGTCGCCAGCTGGTCCAATACATTAAATAAACCTACAACATGGGGCCTAAATAAAGTCAAAACCACCTAGCAACACACATCCAACACCAAGAGCTACAGGCAGCGCAGACAGTAGGGAGAGTTTTAAAAAATGAATTTTTTTTCTAAAATGTATTTTATTGAAAAATACTTACAGATGGCATTACTATATGGAATACACTCTATAGCCTAACGATTTCAGCCCAAAGTTGTGTCCCCTACACAACTGGGGAGGAGACACCGGGGATCCCAGAATAGGAGCCCGGGTGGCCTCCCTTACCAACCTATACCGGCAAGCGTGTGGAGAACTCACCTCAGTTTCACGCTTAGCCAAAACACTTAGCCAAGGAGGCAAGCGGGGCAGGTGGGAGGGCCATCTGAGTAATGCCATCGGTAAGTATTTTTCAAAAAAATACATTTTAGAAAAAAAATTAATTTGTTTTTTCAAAATACATTACCGATGGCATTACTATATGGAAGAATCGCAAAGAGGAGGAGGGTGCCGACACCCAACCCCCTGTACCTAAACCCTCCGCCGGCCCGCAAGGAGCACTCCCGACGATTTCAGTTAAGAAGTGCCTATGGCGCCTGCGGCGCGCAGAGGGAGTGCTGGGCCGCGGAGCAGTCGCCCACCGTGGCCAGGGAGTCACGCTGGCCGGATAGGTCGCGGAGGTAGAAGAGGGCGAAGGTGGCGTCTGCACGCCCGCCTACCGCCGTCACTATGACTTTAACCGAGCCGTAGCGGTCAAGGCCACTCTAATAGCTACTGCTCATACTTCATGCGCCCGGAACTGTAACCGTCTATCCCCGTCTGGGGAGAGGTCTTGGAAGGACAACGAGTTGCCTACCCCAGTCAGGGCGAACGTCTAGGCCGAGACCTGGCCTGCCTGGAGAAGGAGTTAAAAAGAGGCGGGGACGCCTTCGACGGCGTAGCTGTGAGCGACGCAGGAATTCTGCAGTGCCCGGACTGGGTCCTGTTGACACGACCCGAGGGGTCGGTCGACCTCTGAAACGGACGTAAGGTCAGCGTCTGGAGCGCAGCCGAGGAAGGCCGGCTCTTGGCCTGAAGGACGGGCCGGTGAGAAGAAGCGCTGAGCCAAAGGCTCGACTGCCCACCTGCGGCGCGTACCGAGAGCGCAAGCAGCTTGCTCACGCGGAAGCCATGGCGAGCGCCAGGAAGCAACACTTGTCCGGGCCAGATAGGTGAACCGTGCCAAATGCAGGGGTTCGAAACGGGCTGTCTCTAGCCACGTCAGTGCTCAAGTGAGGTCCCACCGAGGTATGAGAAAACAGGAGAGAGGACATCTGAGTTCAGTAGAGCCAACAGGTCCGAAGGTCTTCCAAGGGCCGGATCCGACAGGTCCAGGAGGCGGTTAGTGTGTGTGATCTCGGAACGGATCCCTTGACGGTAAAAAGGTGCTAATCCTTGGTCGTCGAGGAGCCAATGAAGTATTCCGCCGGTAGGGGAAGTGAGACTCGGGGCGGGATCTGCTGGGCGGCGCCCCATGACAGAGATCCTCCACTTGCCTTCGCACACATTCCTGGTAGAAAGTCTGCGGCCAAGGCTGCCACTGCCGCCTCCAACAAATCTCTAGCGGAGAGGTCTAGTTTGGCAACTTCCAGGCGAGAAGGAGGAGGAGCTCCAGGCACGGGTGGAAGAGAGCCGGGTGGAGCTGCTCGAGCGTCGTGGTCGGGGTGGGGCTCTAGGGCCGGGTCCGTTGCTAGAACGAGCCGATCCATGGTCCATCTCTTGGTCCAATTGAAGGGGTGGTCACCAGGAAGATAACCGCGGAGCAACCAGCAGATTCCACAGGATCTTCGGCACCAGCACTGACGGAGGGAATGTAAACGAGATCAGTCCGTACCCAGGAGGAGAGCGCGTCTACCGCCCAGGTGAGAGGGTCCGGGACTAGAGAGGCAAACATCGGTAGCTGGATGTTCCATCTGGAGGCAAAGGTCGACTAGCGGCGTCTCCCATCTCAAGCGGATCAGACGAAGACGTATGGGCGCAGGGACCACTCCGGGAAGTGGCGGGCTCGAAAGCAAGGTCCGGGTCCTACCCCCAGAGTAGGAAGGAAAGGAGGAAGCACCGGGAAGGCCAGCGAGTGCCTCCTGGTTCTGTATCGGGGCCGCCACTGTCGAGTTGTCTGGCAGACGAGGACCTCCTGGTTGGTCAGAGTCTCTGGCCAGGCGTTGAGGGCCATCCCAACTGCTATAACTCCCAGTTGATGTGACTGTCTGCGAAGTCCCCGGGCAACCGGTCCGAGGTAAGGTCTGGGAAAGTAGAGCGCCCCAACCGGACTGGTTCGCGTCAGTGGAGAGTGATCACCGGGTCGGAGGGGAGCACAGGGACATGCCCGACGCCCAGCACGCCAGATCCGCCCACGTCCGAAGCGGGGCCGGGAAGTGGGTAACGGAACGGAACCAACAGGGTGTCAACGAAGGAGCGCCAGCGTAGGAGGAGGTGTAGTAGCCGCGGCGAGCCTTCACACTTCGTATTCTTTAGCGCCGGTCGAAGGGAGACGAGTGGGAGCTGAAGCCAGACCCAGTCCTAGAAGTAGAGAAAGTTGGGCGTCTCTGTCCTCTCTGAGAGTCGCGGTGACTAGGTTGCGCAGCATCAAGAACGTCCAGGAAGAGAAGGACGGAATCAGCGACCGCTGGCAAAAGCTGGCCATCACCCAGTCGAGGATCCTCACGAAGACCCACGGACAGATGTTGAGGACGACGGGGAGGGCTCGGAAACTGTTAGACGTTCCCGCCAAGGCAAGTAGATACCGGCGCAAAGACGGATGAATCGGCACGTGAACGTGCCTGAAGATCGAGGCTGACAGCGAGATCCATCGGCCGGACAGCTGAGTGAAGAGTCTGGCTGTCTCCATCTGAACGGGTGTTTCCCAGAGAAGACTTGTATAGCGCTGATGACTGGGTGCCACCTGCCCCATAGAAGGGGTCAATAGGAGACGGATGTAGAACGCCAGCGAGTCGCGTCGGGAGACCGCTACTGTCACTGTTTTGTTGAGCCAGGCCTTCACCTTACTGTGCAGAGAAGAGATTGGTCGACCATAGAGATGATCCAAAGGTCGTCTGGGAACAGCAATCTCCTAAGGTCGCTGTAGAAGGCCAATTGCCCGCCGACTGGAGACCCAAGAACTGTCGCCGGAGGTGGAGAAGGTCAGAGGGCCCGAGCGAGGAGACGCAGCGGGGGCGGAGTCTCCTATACAGTCTGCCACGTCTCACCAAGAGGGAACCACCGAGTGGAGCCTGGAGGAGTTGCGTCTTCACCGTCTAGGGGAGATCCGTGCCGAGTCGTAGGAGTGACTTACTTACTTACTTACTTACTTACGCCTGTCACCCCTACCCGGGTATAGGCCGTCGACGAGAGACCTCCAGCAACTCCTGTCCTGTGCTTCTCCTTCGATTCTACTCCAGGTGGTTCCCAGTCTCTTGATGTCTGCTTGGAGGTCTCGACGCCAGGAGTTTCTCGGCCTACCTCTTTTCCTCTTTCCCTGGGGGTTCCATGACAATGCCTGCCTAGTGATACTGGAAGCTGGCTTTCTCAGGCTGTGACCGATCCATCTCCATCTTCTTCGCCCAATTTCATTCTCTGCTGTTATCTGCTCTGTTCTGTCCCAGAGTCTGACGTTGCTGATCTTCTCAGGCCAGTGGATTTTCAAAATTCTTCTAAGGCAACTGTTCATAAGAATAAGAATAAGAGTACTTTATTATCTCGAAAAGAGAAATTCGGTTGTGGTACATTTATAACAAATAGTACAAACAAGACATAAAAACATTATAGCATAATTATGAACTTTTTCTCCCTGCACTTGCACAGCTACAAATTCCAAATGGATATAAAGTAAACACTACAAAATCTTTACACATAACTCTTACACATCTCACACAAACATCTTTTATGGACTGAACTGAGCGGCACTTATACATTCACACCCACCTCTACATATGCATACATAATACGCGTGTTTCAACCTAGTCCTAACCCTCACTACTTATTATACAAACATCTCAGTACATTATTACACATTATTACACAAGCTGCATAATTAAAGTCTACCATAGTAAAATAATTAGTGGGTAAACACTCAGTAACAACAATCCCAGTATGTCCATGTTCACCATGTTCACCATGAAGGTCTGTACTCTGTTGACTGTGGTTTTTGTCAATCTCCAAGTCTCTGCTCCATATAGGAGAACTGCTTTTACATTGGAGTTGAAAATCCGGACTTTGGTGTGTTGTGACAGCTCTCTGGAACTCCACACTTTTTTTAACTGGAGAAAGGCTGCTCTGGCTTTACCGATTCGTGCTCTGACATCTGCATCAGTGCCGCCTTTTTTGTCTATGATGCTCCTGAGATAGGTGAAGGACTCCACCTCCTCCAACGGGGTGCCAGCAAGCAAGATTGGTTCTTCCCTGGTTGTGTTCAGCCTCATTGTCTTTGTTTTCTGTTTGTGAATGGTGAGGCCTACTTGGGACGAGATGTCAGCAAGCCTCGTGGTCTTGTCCTGCATTTGTTGACGAGTGTGGGACAGTAATGCCAAGTCGTCTGCAAAATCGAGGTCGTCAAGCTGTGTCCACAGTGTCCACTGTATTCCACTTCGTCTCTGTGCTCTGTGGTCATCTTCATGACCCAGTCTATGGCCAGTAGGAAGAGGAACGGAGACAGCAGACACCCCTGCCTGACACCAGTTCTGACCTGGAGCTCCCTAGTGAACTGCCCTTCGTGGATCACGCGACATGTCATGCCATCATAGCTGCTCTTGATCAGGCGGACGAGCTTTGTGGGTACACCGTAGTGTCGTAGGAGTTTCCACAGAGTCTCTCGGTCCACGCTGTCAAATGCTTTCTCATAATCCACAAAGTTGACGTACAGCGGGGAGCTCCACTCCAGAGACTGTTCCACGATGATGCGGAGAGTGGCGATCTGGTCTGTACATGATCGGTTCTTCCTGAATCCTGCTTGCTGGTCTCTCAGCTGGGGGTCAACGGAGCTCTTCATTCTCTCTAGGATGAGCCTGTTGAAGACCTTTCCTGGTACTGACAGCAAGGTGATTCCTCTGTAGTTGGAACACTTGCTGAGGTCGCCTTTCTTGGGAAGCTTGATTAGGTACCCCTCCTTCCAGTCAGCTGGCATCACCTCCTCTTCCCAGATCTTTCCAAACAGTGGGTACAGCATCTCCACTGTTGTCTCTAGGTCTGCTTTCAGAGACTCCGCTGGGATGCCATCTGGCCCTGCTGCTTTGCCATTCTTCAAAAATGCCACTGCTCTTCCATGATCTCTTCCCGCCTGGGTCTGTCACAGCTGATGGGTAGGTCGGTCTCTGCCGGCTGGATGTCAGGGGGGGGGGGGGGGGGGGGGGGGGGGGGCTAGGTCTGTTCAGTAACTCTTCAAAATACTCGGCCCATCTATCGAGTTGGTCTGCTCTGTCTGCAATAGGCTTGCCTTCTTTGTCTTTTACTGGTCTTTCTGTATGGCCATACTTACCCAACAATCTTCTGGTAATGTCGTAGAGCCTCTTCAGAGGAGGCAAAGGTGATCAAAAGTCAGGAGGGAGGAAGTAGTCGAACAGACGGGGGCCTCTTCCAAAGCACAAACCGTCTGTGAGCTGAGCGAAGGGCCGAAATCCTAGACGAGGAGGAGGAGGCCGATGAAACAGCTGAGAAGCGGGAGGAAGATCAGAGGGCGAATCCCGCAAGAAGATGGCTGAAGCCGAATCCGTTGTAAGCAGGCTTAGAATGTCAGGGTCTACCTCCACCTCCGCCTACCAAGCTAAGCCGCAATGAGGGCGACCGGCTCCGAGAGCGCGGGACCGACGCAGTGACTGGTGAGGGCGAGCCCGAAGGAAAGGAGGAGGCGACCGCGAAACCCGTAAGTCGGGGCGTCGCGAAGGAGGAGGGACCGCGGCCAAAGGATAAATAGGCTCTGTAAGCCCCCGACTCGCTGAAGTGCGAAGGAGGGGGGGCTACTAGTGACGGGAATTGCGCGCGGAGGACGAGGGGAAAGCGAGAGCCGGAGACCGTACTCCGAAGGTAAGAGGGGAGGCGGAAGGGGAAAGCCGGCACCCCCAACCTGCTCGTCGCGAATCCACACCTGTGAGTAAATGTCTGAGTCACACCAGGCCCGGTGGGGACAGAAAGTGTCACACCAAGCCCGCTCAGGAAACGCGGAGTGGGGAGGGGACAACTGGGCGCGAATCCGCACCTGTGAGTAAATATCTGAGTCCCCCCGGGCCCGCCTGGAAGATCGGGGCGGTGGGGAGGGGACCGAAAGGTGTCACGCCAAGCCCGCTCAGAAAAAGCGAAGCGGGGAGGGGACAATTGGGGCGCGCGAATCCGCACCTGAGAGAAAGAGTCTGAGTCACACCGGGCCCGCCTGGAAAGTTCGGGGCGGGGGGTGGATGGAAAGGTGTCACGCCAAGCCCGCTCAGGAAAAGCGAAGCAGGGAGGAGACCAATGGGCGCGCGAAACCGCACCTGAGAGCAAATGTCTGAGTCACACCGGGCCCGCCTGGAAAGTTCGGGGTGGGGGGGGGGGGGGGGACAGAAGGTGTCACGCCAAGCCCGCTCAGGAAAAGCGAAGCGGGCAGGGGACAATTTTGTGGCACACCGGGCCCGCCTGGTCGAAACGGGGGGGAGGGGGGGGCGGTGATGTAAACGTAGGAAACCGGGTCCGCTCAGACGAATCAGAGCGGACGGGTAACCTCTTTAGTACAAAATAATGGAGCTCCAGTCACGCCAACGTGGGGAGCACGACCCTGATACTCGCCTGCCCTGCTCAGAAGACTCGGAGAGGGGAGGGAGTTCCTGCGCGGCTAAGGTAAAAGAAGGGGACTTACCTGCGGGCTGGAAGGCCCGGAAGCCGTAGTGAAGTGGGGCCCGAGAAGCCGACGTAGCGACGCCATCCTGCGGAGAAGTCCGGGGAGACTGTTGAGACCAGGAAGAAAGGACACGTCTGTAGGATCCCACATCTGAGACCGCTGGTCCTCACTCCCGTCGGCACACACGTCACACATCCTGTCGGAAGAGCAGTCAGAGCACGGCCGACAGGCGACGAGGGCGTCCGAGGGCCACAGAAATCCTCACAAAAGGGGGCAAAACTTCAAACAGAAGCCGCCATAGCGTTCGTTGCACACTGTCCACAGGAAGGAACACACTCAAGCGCCGAACTCACACCACGAGGCACAAAGCCACGTGAGTAAAGTCACAAGCCGAAACCCCAAGGCTGCAGCCAAGGACGAAGTTCACTGAAAGTCAAACCGGTCGGAACCAGTCGGCGCTAAGTCCACACACAGTAAAAACATTGAAGTGTAGAACACACTAACGAAGTACACTGAGTCCAAGGAGAAATCAAAAACAAGGCAAAAAGCCAAGTAGTAGTAAACCACAGAAGAACCGGTCAAAAACCGTAGCAAGGCAAAAGCCCGACCGTCCACGGTCGAGCTAAGAGTGAAACTGAGGTGAGTTCTCCACACGCTTGCCGGTATAGGTTGGTAAGGGGAGGCCACCTGGGCTCCTATTCTGGGATCCCCAGTGTCTCCTCCCCAGTTGTGTAGGGGACACAACTTTGGGCTGAAATCATTAGGCTATAGAGTGTATTCCATATAGTAATGCCATCGGTAATGTATTTTGAAAAAAACAATGGAATATACAGATGAATGGACCAAGGGTAGACAGAAACACATGCCCCAGAATAGAGAAGAAAACCCACCCTGTGGGGCTGACCAGGGTGACCCTGGGAACTAAAAAGTAGTTAACCCCACCCGTCCCCCAGGGCAGACCCGGGTGGGGGTATATAATGTACAGAGGTCTCTGGATGAATTGTGAGTAAAACGTCCTTGGATCATGTCAACCTTACATAACCACACACACAGCTATGCACAGTCCAACAATGACCAACATTGGCCCAATGACCATTTTCCTCCTGGGTGTTTTTGTCTACCATATTGAAAATACGGTAGACTTTGAAATGGGGCTGGTCGGAGCGCATTCCATAGCATGAGCATGACGTTTTTGGCATTCGGGGCAGAAATTCTGACAAAGAAGTAACGAGATAAAAATGACGTCACGTCTAGCTACGCAAACCTTGCTAGAGAACATCTTTTGGGCGTGCGCGTACGTGTGTGTGTGTATGTGACGGCGACTAGAGCCCGCATTTTTCATAAACAGTGTTTGCATAAGCCTGCTGTTTGTCCCAGCCCCGGGGTAGCAATTTGTGATGTGTAATTCCTAAGCGTGAAAATCAGCAAGAAAATTGTAGTTGATCCTCTAATACGTCAAATGTTAGTACTGCGATGAGTGACGTATAACATCAGCTTGTCACTATGAACACGGCGTCATGGGACTAATGATGCCCTGACGTGAAGCTTGAAATGACGTCATTTCGCTGCTCGTGCTATTATTTATTTTCTCAAAATCATTACCGACGGGATTACTACTAGGAATACTTCGCTTAGCTTAACAATTTTAGCCCAAAAAAATCGTTGTGTACATTACAACAGGGGAGGCAATCACCAGGGGTGTTGTTACCAGGACACCCGAGGTGGCCTCCCCTCCTCCCTATCCGGTGGCGCGCTCACCGTTTCCCGGCAGTCTCTGAGTCTTAGCTGCTCAGGACAGGCCGTGTACATTTCGTGCTCTGGCTGTAGTTAGGTGGACTTCCGTTGTGGATTTATGTGTTTCGGACTTTCATGGACGTTGGATTTATGTGCATTGTGTTGTGTTTGGATTACCTACGTGTTCTGTGGATTACGTGGTGTTGGTTTTCTGTGGGATTACTGGTTGGGGCAATGGCAAGTACTCAGGTACGGACATGCACCAAGTGTGATGACTTCCAATGGCCGAGCGATGGCCATGATGTCTACCTTCCCTGCTCGGGCTGCTCCTCTGGCCGGATGTGCCGCATATGTGGGACTTGGGAGGAAGAAAGATGGTCACAGCTGTGGGCGTTTTACTGGAAGGAGAGACCAGCACCGCTCTCACAGCTGAAGTCAAGAAAGGAAGCTACAGCAGGGCAGAAAAAGGCAGAATCATACGGAACTGTGAATAAAAGGGGTCTCATCATCATCATCATCATCAGTCCCTTGCCCGAACTGGGCGTTGGGGGGACTGAAAGGCAGCAGCAACAGACAGTGCTCTCCACTGAGTTCTATTTTGGGCGGTGGCAAGCAAGTCTGGCATCTCGAGTTCGGTCCATTCTTTTATGTTTGCGACCCAACTCTTTCTCTGACGACCTCGCCGACGACTTCCTTCGAGAGTGCCTTGGAGGATAGTCTTGGACAAGGTGTTGTGTCGGGTCACGTGGCCAAACCAAGCAAGCTTGCGCCGTTTCACGGTTGCCAGAAGAGGTTCATGTGGGCCCACCAGGGAGGTGACGATGCTCCGTACATATTCGTTGGTTTTGTGCTCGCGGTACGAGATGCGGAGCAACTTCCTCAGGCACTTGTTCTCAAAGGCCTGGATTTTCTTTTCTGAGTCTGCAAGCAGTGTCCAAGTCTCACAGCCGTAGAGTAGAATAGACACTACGAGGGACTTGTAAAGCCTGTACTTGATGGTGAAGCTGATGGAGTTACTTCGCCATATCCTGTCCAGCCTGGCAATTGCGGATGTTGCTGTACCTATCCTGATACGGATCTCTGCTACGCAACTACCGTCTTTGGACAGGGTGGCTCCCAAGTACTTGAAGCTATTGACCTCTTCTAGCTTCTGGCCGTTCATGTGAATGTTGCTGCTGCTGTCGCTTGTGGTGTTGATCATCACTTTGCTTTTATCCGTACTGATCTCCATGCCATAAGACCCTGCGCTACTTGAAAGTTTGTCTGTCAGGTTTTGGAGCTCACTATTGCTGCCTGCCATGAGGTCAATATCGTCTGCGAATCGAAGATTGCACAGGGGTCTACTACCCCCTAAAGTGCCTCGGGAGAAACTTCCCCACCTACAGCGGATGATTGAGCCTAACCTTTCCGATTGGGGCTTGCCCCCCCGTCCAAGCCCGGGCACCAAGAGCTCCACCCCACCTCGTAGAGGCCCCGGTTATGCTTGACTGCCTACGACGGGGTACGTCTCCTAGGCACGGGTCGGCATTTGGAGCTCGGTCCCCCCGCAGTAGAGAGATTGGGCGAGATTGTCACCATTCAGGTGAAAAACAGAGAGAGAGAGAGCCCAAGCAGGGGACCCCCCTCTGAGAGGAGAGTGCCGGCCAGCCTTAGGCTAGACGAGCGCCGTCACCGGGCCGCGTCTTCAACGCACCTCTCAGACTGGGACAGAGTGAACTCTACACCTCCACCCCTCCACTCTGAGGGCCCGGATATGTGTCTCCACCGAAGGAAATAGGAAGATGAGGAAGGATTCAAAGACAGATTAAGGATTGCGAGACCGAGGCCCTACCCCCAGAGGACGGACATCTGGGCGGCCAAACGGGGCAATGACAGGTACCTTCCCGTCGGGAGAGGACCGCGGACGAGCTTTCTCCTCGGAGTTGGAAGAACTACAGCGGTCTCGGTCGACTCGACCTTTGGGGACGGACGCGTCACGGGAGGGAACTCAGACTGACCGAGTTCAGCAGAGATCACATAAGAAATCGACACACAGTAGACACTCCTCACGGCGGGATGATACGTCTTCACTCTCATCCTCCACAGATCGGCGGTCGAGATCAGTTTCGCGATGAACCACTTCACGATGGCGGGAGGCTACAGTCCCTAGGATTAGCGCTTTGCCTGCTCAGACAAAACAGGACGAGTCGTTGGGGCCCTGGTGGCCGCGGAGTCGCCACAGGAGCCACTCGGACAGCAGCGGGGATACACAGGCTTTCTCCAGCCTCGGCACTTCCTCGACCCCCTGCGGCCGTCGGCGATGATTACGGAAAGGGCATCGGTTCTTGCGGCGTGAGATACAGTTGGACCAGCGGTGACCCGTCTTTCTTCGCGGGTTATGCTAGATGAGGAGGAGGTGCTCAGTTTTCACCCTGAGGATTCGGCTTCGGCGTTGGGAGTAGACGATAATAAATAATAATAATAATTACGGTATTTATAATGCGCTTATCTTATAATAATTATAACTCTAAGCGCGCACTCACAACTCGCGCACGGATGCGCACGCTTTAGACAGCGACTCACGAACCTCAAATAGTGAAATACATTATGACAGTCTGCTTAGGGTGGGGAGTGTGGTGGTATAGTGCTAGAACTGTTGAAAGAGGTGAGTTTTGAGGGCGGACTGGAAGGAGGAGAGAGAGTGTTTCTGATGGAGAGAGAGTGGGAGAGTGTTCCAGATGGAGGGACCGTATACTGAGAAGGAGTGGGGGCCGAAAGTGCTGAGTTTGGTGCAGGGGATGTGGAGGCGGAGAGGGTCAGAGGCAGAGCGGAGGGAGTGGGCAGGAGTGTAGGGGTGAAGTAAGTTTGAGAGATGTGCCGCCACCTTCACCCAGCAATGCGCCGTTATCGCTAACAGCAGCTGACACGGCGCCTAGTACACAGGTGCGTTATTCTTTGGATGAAACGTCTTGGATCATTGCATCCTTCCTTCCCCGGAATGCTGCCCCCCGTCTCCGCCTATGAAGAGGATGGCTTCGGCTATGGTCGACGTTCCCTGACAGCCTAAGAGATTTAAGTCAGTACCTCAACCCCCGAGCTTCAGAGACTTGAAAGAGGCTTTCTCAGCGCACCTGAAACACTATGACTTTGGGAATCAAGGCTTCTTTTTGGACAACCGATGGCCGGAGGGAATGGACATCTCTTTTCGTCAAGACTGGTACGCTGGCCACTCCATGTGTTTTCCTGTCCTCTTCCGGCAATAGACAAGGAGGCGATGATACAGTCAGGACCAGACATATGAAGACGCTGGAAACAAAAGCTTTGGACAGGACGGCAGCTTTAGCCTGCAACTTGTTGGTGTGCTCAGGGTTTCTAGAGATGGTGACGCAGTCGGTAGCCAAATGTCTGGAAGAAACGTGGGACCTCTCTGCTTTACAACAGCTTAGAGATGTCCACAAGGTACTAGTAGTGGCGAATAGGGCGGCGTTCCATGCATCGGCTAACTCAATGGCGGCAGTGATCAACTGCGACCTTATGCGTAGGGACGAGGTACTCGGGACGTTGCCGCGCACTCCCGGTTGCGGTAAAGAATCAGCTGCGTCAAGCACCCATCGGCAGGGAGTTGCTTTTTGGACCATCATGGCAGGAGGTGAAGGAAACAAACAAGGAGCTATGGCCAGCCCCGGCACAAGCAGCTGCATCTCGCTTTCAGTTGGCCTGCAGAGTGGTGGGTCGCGCCCTGCGTTTTTCCAGACCCGCCGCCTCCTGACCCCTTAAGGGTCATGGTGGCAACCATCCTCAGGCCGCGCGTTCGCGCACTTTCCCCGCACCCGCCCCTACCTGGTCCAGCGGGGGCATGGCCGGGCGCGCTGACCGACCTGTCGTTCTCCCACCGACTCCTTTAGGGTCTCCAGTCGGCGGGAGACTAGTCCACTACAGCAGCGCATGGCACCTGTTTCAGGACGACCTGTGGATTTTTTCAACCATCACGGAGGGACTGAGGATCTCCTTCCAGTCGGCACCTCCATTGCGACACTCCCCCCTGTGGACTTGGGAGCCGGGGGATTGGGACAAGGCAGCAGCACTGTACGACGAGGTGTTAATGCTCCTACAGAAAGAGGCCACAGAGGTGGTCGATCGTCAAGACACCCCAGCCTTCTACAGTCGGCTGTTCCTTGTTCCCAAGCCAGGAGGCAAGTGGCGGTCAGTGATAGACCTCTCGGCGTTAAACAGGTACATCATGGCTCCACGATTCCGGATGGAGACAGTCAGAGCCCTGCGGTCGGCGGTGCAACCCCAGGATTTTGCCGTGAGTCTCGACCTAGCGGACACGTATCTTCACGTACCCATTCACCCGTCCTCTCGACGTTATCTACGCTTCGACTTCTGCGGGGTCATATATCAGTTTCGGGCTCTCCCGTTCGGACTATACCTCAGCTCGTGTTTAATAGACGGAGTCACTTCCAGGTTTCGACGGTCGGCCGACAGCCCAGCCTCCAACTACTTGGATGATCTACTCATACGGAACCAACGGGTTCAAGCTTTGGAGAAGGACAGGGACGGTCTGCTGGCACTGCTAGGACAGCTCGGCTTCCTCGTCAATGGAGGCAAATCTGACCTCATTCCTTCTCGTCGGTTTATCCACCTCGGCATGGAATTCTTGACAGATATCAACCGAGTCAGACTTCACGAGAAGCGGATCCAGAAGATAGAGGCTTCCAGCGAGGGTCTGGCTACAGCTGTTAGGACTCCTAAGCGCAGCGGCGGACCTGTTACCTCTCGGCAGACTTTACACCAGACCGATACAGCTCCATCTGCTTCTGCACTGGCGCCCCACCTCGGGAGACTTAACTACCTTGGTCCCGGTCTCGACGTTGGTCAAGTATCATCTCCAGCGGTGGAAGGACGAGTCATGGCTAGTGTCAGGAGTTCCCCTAACCTCTCCGCCTCCTCAACTCACCATCTGCACGGACGCAAGCCTCTCAGGTTGGGGGGCTCATCTGCTTCCAGAGTTTGTCACGACATTGGGCAGTTGGACGAGGGATGAAGTGAACAAACACATCAACTGGCTAGAGATGAAAGCAGTGTGGCTCGCGCTCATCCACTGGCAACAACGTCTCACGAGTCAGGAAGTCCTTGTACTCTACAATTCTACAGTGGTGGCCTACATTCAGAATCAAGTCGGGACCCTCTCGCCTTCCCTCTGCATCTTGGTGTATCAGGTCTTCCTGTGGTGCAGAGATCGAGGAATTACGCTTCGGGCACGACATATTCCCGGACATCTCAACGTCCTCGCGGATTCTCTCTCCCGCCGCGGTGAACTACTTCACACAGAGTGGTCGCTATGACAGGACATCATCCAGATGATCTGCACGCGATGGGAGACCCCGATGATCGACCTCTTCGCCACGAGGTGGAACAACAAACTACCGCTATTCGTCTTCACCCTCCCGGATCCGCTAGCTTGGGCCGTAGACGCACTCTCCATCCCGTGGGACGGACTTCCGGCGTACGCGTTCCCTCCGACAGTACAAGTCCCGAAGGTGCTCCAGAAGCTCAGAGGCAGCACCACGATCGTCATCATGGTAGCCGCCTTCAGTTGGGCCAAGAGTTGGACCACAGACCTCCTCAGTCTTGCCACCGATACCCCGATGAAGCTCCCCACACCTCTGACTATGCTCGAGCAACCTCGACAGCCGCTGTTTTATCCATGCCCGGAACGACTGCTGTTACACGCCTGGAGACTGTCAGGACGGCCCTCTCAGCTAGAGGCTTCTCGGGTGCAGCAGTGGAAGCTATCGCAACAGCCCAGAGAGACTCTACTCGTCGGGTCTATGAGGAAAAGTGGCGAGTACTCCAGGCTTGGTGCGCAGAGGAGCATCTCTCCCCCACAGACTTAACTCAACCCCAGCTGGCCGAGTTCTTCCTTTGGCTGTTTACCAACCAGAACTTGGCCCCCATTACCATACGAGGATACCTAGCCACACTTATTGACACTTGGGCCGCCCGGACCCGGGTTCCTGCAGAGACCTAGCAGACCTTATGGCATATTTTGATCGACAACAACTGGCATCCCGTTTGCTAATTCCACGGTGGGACCTGGCCTGGGTTATCACCTGGCTCAACTCAGACCGATTTGAACCTTTGAATATGGTTCGACTTGGAGATCTCACACGGAAGACATGCTTCCTTCTCGCCCTCGCTTCAGCGTCATGCGTCAGCGAGATACATGCCTTCTCGGTGCGGCCGTCATGTCTCCAGCGCCGGGCTGATGGCTCGGTACAGCTCCTCACAGACCCTACGTTTCTGGCAAAGAATCGCCTCCCAGCATCGGTGCCCCAAGTCTTGACCATCCGTCCTCTCCAGACAACGGAACAGAATGGGGAGTCACACTTACAGGACCCCGTCAGGCCGCTTAAAGTTTACCTGTGCAGAACTAAGCCACTAAGTCAAGGGCGCTTACGCCTATCCCTGCCCTTGGCTTCAGGCAGACGAGACATATCTGTGCAGACGATCTCATCCTGGCTCCGCTGGGTGATAACGGAGGCATACAAAGAGCTCGCCCCTGCACAAGCCAAGACCTTGCATCTCAGGGCACATGAAGTCAGAGCAGTGGCAGCGAGTATCGTGTTTGACTGCAACTGCGCGGTTAGCGACATTGTGGCAGCCGTGGGTTGGCGGGTCAAATCTACCTTCGCCCGCTTCTACCTACAAGATCTATCAGTCAGCGCGACAACCTGGCCTTACTGGGGGACATATCAGCAGTGCAGCACTCCCTCCAGGCGCCATAGGTAGCGCCTAGCTAAAAAAACAGGAGTTGTAGGGTGGGCGCCTCAATTTTACGCGCAGAGGCGCTTGGGCGTGGGACAGGTAGCCCAGGAGATGTGGCACCCTTCTCCTTTTCGCCATTCTTCCTAGTAGTAATGCCGTCGGTAATGATTTTGAGAAAATAAATAATTTTTTTTCTAAAATGTATTTTTTTAAAAAATACTTACCGACGGCATTACTCAGAGGTCCCTCTCGCCTTCCCCGCTTGCCACAGTCGAGCTAAGACTCAGAGACTGCCAGGAAACGGTGAGCACGCCACTGGATATGGACAAGGGGAGGCCACCTCAGGTGTCCTGGTAACAACACCCCTGGTGATTGCTTCCCCTGTTGTAATGTACACAACGAGTTTTTTTGGAATATAATTGTTAAGCTAAGCGAAGTATACAACAGTTGAGATGCTGTACCCATTGCTTGGAAAGATCTGGGAAGAGGAGGTGATGCCAGCTGACTGGAAGGAGGGGTACCTAATCAAGCTTCCCAAGAAAGGCGACCTCAGCAAGTGTTCCAACTACAGAGGAATCACCTTGCTGTCAGTACCAGGAAAGGTCTTCAACAGGATCATCCTAGAGAGAATGAAGAGCTCCGTTGACCCCCAGCTGAGAGACCAGCAAGCAGGATTCAGGAAGAACCGATCATGTACAGACCAGATCGCCACTCTCCGCATCATCGTGGAACAGTCTCTGGAGTGGAGCTCCCCGCTGTACGTCAACTTTGTGGATTATGAGAAAGCATTTGACAGCGTGGACCGAGAGACTCTGTGGAAACTCCTACGACACTACCGTGTACCCACAAAGCTCGTCCGCCTGATCAAGAGCAGCTATGATGGCATGACATGTCGCGTGATCCACGAAGGGCAGTTCACCAGAGAGCTCCAGGTCAGAACTGGTGTCAGGCAGGGGTGTCTGCTGTCTCCGTTCCTCTTCCTACTGGCCATAGACTGGGTCATGAAGATGACCACAGAGCACAGACGAAGTGGAATACAGTGGACACTGTGGACACAGCTTGACGACCTCGATTTTGCAGACGACTTGGCATTACTGTCCCACACTCATCAACAAATGCAGGACAAGACCACGAGGCTTGCTGACATCTCGTCCCAAGTGGGCCTCACCATTCACAAACAGAAAACAAAGACAATGAGGCTGAACGCAACCAGGGAAGAACCAGTCTTGCTTGCTGGCACCCCGTTGGAGGAGGTGGAGTCCTTCACCTATCTCGGGAGCGCTTGCTTGGCTTGACTTCGCGAACGAAGATTTTATAGGAGTTGCCCACGACGTCTGCAGGCTTGTTCGTGGCTGCGGAGGCCAATCCGAGACAGGCAGGTTCGACCGCAGTGGCTGCAGGGGAAGGTATGGTCAGGGTTCTGAGCTGCGGCATCTCTGTTTTTTCTCCTGAGCCGCTTGTCCTTAAGGCTAGCTCTGTGAGAGTCCTCAAAGGAGACAGCTGCCTTGTAAATGGTGGAGCGCCAGGTGTCACGGTCCGCAGCAAGCGAAGACCACTGGTGGTGGTCGATTTGGCAGGCACTAAGTGACTTCTTGAGACAGTCTTTGTATCTCTTTTTTGGTGCCCCTCTGTCACGGTGTCCAGTAGCAAGCTCGCCGAACAGGGTGATCTTTGGTAGGCGATGATCCTCCATCCTGGAGACATGCCCCGCCCAGCGGAGCTGTGTCCGCAGCAGCAAAGCCTCGATGCTCACAGTTTCAGCCTGTTCAAGGACCTCGACGTTGGTGACATAGTCACTCCAGTGAATGCCCAGGATGGTACGCAGGCAGCGCTGGTGGAAGCGTTCGAGGAGTCGTAGTTGGCTTCGGTAGAGTGCCCAGGACTCGGAACCATACAGCAGGGTGGTGAGGACCACAGCTCTGTATACGCTGATCTTGGTGCCTGTTTTCAGCTGTTGATTGTGCCACACCCGCTTGAAAAGTCGCCCGAAAGCGCTGTTCGCTTTTGCCAGCCTGCTGTCAAGCTCCTTGTCCAGCTTGGCGTCCGACGTGATAACGCAGCCAAGGTAAGTAAACTGGTGCACTGACTTTAGTTCAGACTCGCCAATGGTGATGTGAGGAGGGTGATACACTGTCTTGGGTGCCGGCTGATGGAGGACCTCTGTCTTTTTCAGACTGACCTCGAGTCCAAAGAGCTGGGCAGCATCTGCGAAGCAAGTCGTGATGCGCTGCAGGGCTCTCTCTGTGTGTGCAACGAGGGCAGCATCATCAGCAAAAAGCAGCTCACGAATCAGTTGGTCTAGGGTTTTCGTGTGGGCCTGCAGTCGTCTGAGGTTGAACAGGCTGCCATCGAGACGATACCTGATGTACACTGCATCGTCATCATCGAGGTCCACTGTGGCCTGCTTCAACATCATGCTAAAAAAGATGGTGAAGAGGGTCGGTGCCAGCACGCAGCCCTGCTTTACGCCGTTGAGAATAGGGAATGGTTCTGAGAGGTCATTGTTGAGTCTGACCTGGCCTTGCTGGTCCTCGTGTAGCTGGACAATCATGTTGAGGAACTTTGGGGGACAGCCAAGTCGCTCCAGGATCTGCCACATGCCTTGCCTGCTCACAGTGTCGAACGCTTTTGTTAGGTCGACAAATGTTACGTACAGCCCTTTGTTCTGCTCGCGGCACTTCTCCTGTAGCTGTCTCAGCACAAAGACCATATCGGTGGTGCTCCTGTTTGCTCTGAAGCCACACTGGCCCTCTGGGAGTTGGTCTTCAGCGATGGCAGGTACCAGCCGATTCAGGAGCAGCCTTGCAAGGATTTTCCCAGCAATGGACAGCAGGGTAATTCCCCGATAGTTGGAACAGTCAGACTTCTCGCCTTTGTTCTTGTACAGGGTGATAACGACTGCATCACGGAGATCTTTTGGTAGTGTTCCTTCCTCCCAGCAGCAGAGAAAGAGGTCATGGAGCTTGTTGTGCAGTGCTGTGCCTCCATGTTTCCAGATCTCTGGCGGTATTCCATCAATGCCTGCTGCTTTGCCACTCTTGAGCTGGTGGATGGCTGTGAGGGTCTCTTCAGCGGTGGGCGGTTCGTCCAATTCAACCTTTACTGGGAGGTGTGGGATTTGTAGGATGACTGCTTCTTGAACAAGCTCTCGGGAGCATCATAGACAAAAATGGCAGCACTGATGCAGATGTCAGAGCACGAATCGTTAAAGCCAGAGCAGCCTTTCTCCAGTTGAAAATAGTGTGGAGTTCCAGAGAGCTGTCACAACACACCAAAGTCCGGATTTTCAACTCCAATGTAAAAGCAGTTCTCCTATATGGAGCAGAAACTTGGAGATTGACAAAAACCACAGTCAACAGAGTACAGACCTTCATGAACAGTTGCCTTAGAAGAATTTTGAAAATCCACTGGCCAGAGAAGATCAGCAACGTCAGACTCTGGGAGAGAACAGAGCAGATAACAGCAGAGAATGAAATTGGGCGAAGAAGATGGGGATGGATCGGTCACAGTCTGAGAAAGCCAGCTTCCAGTATCACTAGGCAGGCATTGTCGTGGAACCCCCAGGGAAAGAGGAAAAGAGGTAGGCCGAGAAACTCCTGGCGTCGAGACCTCCAAGCAGACATCAAGAGACTGGGAACCACCTGGAGTAGAATCGAAGGAGAAGCACAGGACAGGAGTTGCTGGAGGTCTCTCGTCGACGGCCTATACCCGGGTAGGGGTGACAGGCGTAAGTAAGTAAGCGAAGTATTCCTAGTAGTAATGCCGTCGGTAAGTATTTTTCGAAAAAATACATTTTAGAAACAAAATTATTTTTCTTCAGAATAGCTATGCTATGCCAGACCACAGAGCTTACGAATGGTGGGAATCGCCGAGTGTCCGTCTTTATTTCTGTGTGCCAGTGTGTGGATCAGAGGGTGGGTTAGAGTAGAAGGAGATGGATTCCTTTTGCTACACGAGCCAACAGAGCGTTCTAATGGTGGGTAGCGCAGTGTGTCCGTTTTTATTTGTGTGCGCCGACGTGTGTGTTGATCAGAGGTTGGCTTAGAGAGGAGGGAAATGGATCAGCATAATAAGCCCAAAAATATGAACAACTCTGAATGTTCCTAAAATATAAATGCATCTGAGCTCCAAACAATAGGGTAGACTGTGGGATGAAATCCTCATCTTGTTTTTCATTCAAAAGGTAATATATACTAATGGTCAAAACTTAAGGGCCAATTTTTATCACAGACACACCGACAACACCACACAAATAATATAACAATACTTGGAGTCATTACTTTGCTAATTTATTCAGTAACAATTTCATTTAAGTTTTGAGTAAATCAAGCAATTGTAACAACAGCAGTAGGTTAGAATGTTCACCCACCCCTCATTTGAAAAGTCACACAAGACTGGTCCAGTCAGTAGTGAGTGTACCCACCGTTTGCAGCCAAGCATTCAATGTAGCGATGAGGCATGGAGTTCACCAGGTTTCGGAGAACATGTTGTGGGATCGCTTCCCACTCTTGATGCAGGAACTGAGTCAGCTGGGGGACGCCTTGAGGTGGAGGGTGGTTGTTGACTACACGTTGCCCCAGTACGTCCCAGAGGTGCTCGATGGGAGCCAGATCAGGTGAACGAGCTGGCCACTCCATCCTCATGATGCCCCATTGCTCAAGGTACTCATCCACCATACGGGCGTGATGAGGTCAAGCGTTGTCGTCCTGCAGAACAGCATTGTTGCCTATGGCTTGCAGAGCTGGCTGGATGAGGGGCTGCATAATCTCGTCCTGATAGCGCAGTCCAGTCAGGGTGCCTCAGATGACATGGAGAGGGGTCCTGCCTTCCCTGCTGAATGCTGTCCAGACCATGACTGAGCCTCCTCCGTAGCAATCCACCTCTTGGATGCATCCATCCGTGAATTGCTCGCCCTGGCGTCTCCAGACCCTCACCCTGCCGTCGTTGAAGGACACAGTGAACCGTGACTCATCAGTAAGCAGAACCTGAGTCCACTGGAGTCTGTTCCACCTCACATGTTGACGACACCAGGCCACCCAGCTCTGCGATGAGCTGGAGTGAGGAGTATTCTCACTGCTGTTCTGCATGAAGACAGGCCAATTTCGCGCAGACTTCAGCAGACTGTGCTTCTGCTGACGTTAACGTTTGCAGCTTGCATCAATTGACGTAACAGAGTGGTTGATGTGACAGTTCGGTCGCACAGAGCCACCACACAGAGGTGTCTGTCCTCCCTTCTGCTGGTGCAGCACGGGGGTCCTGAGCAGAGTCGTTGTTCTGCCCTTCCAGTTTCTTAGAATCGTGCCAGCAGCCTCTGGATCACTGAATGGGACACCCCAAAACATCTTCCAACTTCTCGTATGGAAATTCCATCCTGCAGCCATGCTAGTGCCCGGCCTTGATCTACTGGCGTTAGGCTTTGTCGAGGTGGCATGGTTAGGAAAGTGACAATTATGCCCCTGTTTGTACCGGTATTTGTAGCGAAACAGAAGTGCTCAGTGTTGACGACTGACCCCTTTAGCACGTGCATCACGACTTTACTGAGTTTTTCCACCTGCCTGCCTTTGGCACTCTTGCCAATATCGCACAGCTTTTCACAAAAACTGACGATGTTTCACGTGCATTTGACACGCTCATGGAAATTGATGAATTGTTGTCTATTGTTCCCTGTACAGTGGACTGTCTAAGGTCAACTTTTAACCCATTTGGATTAAAAGAACATTGTAGTTTATTAGCGTACTTCCGACGATAAACATTGACATTAAAAAGAGGGGTGGCCCTTAAGTTTTGACCATTAGTATACTTCAGTCCTGGAGACCGATTCAGCTTTTGCAAAATCCAAGAAAGCCAAACATTTCAGCTTTTTGGTTCAGACAGAACAGTCCTTCAGCCAGTCTGTGCCATCTGCAAGAGGGATACATTTTCATGAGCCCCTGCATCTGCAGGGGCTCATGAGAATGTATGTCTCTTGCTGGTCATGGATTATAGGGCATATCTAGTCCATGGAGCATTTTTATTAGTTTCAATTTTTCGCACCGTCAGCCATGCTTTTGCCTACTGGGCATTTTATATACATAAGCCTGTGTAGATTCAGTATCAAAATAACACGCGCTAATTCATGTACACCTGAACCTGTTTTGAGTGACCACCCTTATTAACTCATTCTACCCCAGACACACCACATCAAGATATGGATCGACCATGATAGTTCAAGGGTGATGTCAGAATAGCTTGGCGCCTATGGGCGCCAAGCTATTCTGGCATCACCCTTGAACAATCATGGTCGATCTGTGTCCTGCACTGCACTGCAGTCTTCAGAGGACAACGGCAAAATTTGGGGATTTCGGTCTTGGGGTACAATGAGTTAAAGACCTTTATGTGTGTTAGGCTGTGCAATGAAATAAACATTTTGTGCCTTTGCAGATGGCCTTGAGGAGCTTCAGTCACACATGGAAGAGTTTTACAAGGTTTGTGTCTGTGCCCTATTCTTCCTTATCCCTTTGGCTGTTGGTAGCAGTTTTTGTCACGATGATTCCTGCACCAGCAGCCGCTACCAACAGCCGAAAAGTTTTGGCATTGTAATTGGTTGTTCTGTGCAAACACTTCTGCGCATATGCAGATAGCACATTTCCTTTGCAGTTGTTGATTTTAACATCTTTTAAATGAAAATAGTTTGGAAAAAGAATCTCTGCTGATGTTAAGCCATACGATACTGAGGCTAAAAGCTTCAAATTTGTGCACTGCCATATGCAAGCTACATTATAGTACTTACAGATAAGGACATAGACCAATGGCTTTAGTTCAAGGGTGGTGCCAGAATAGCTTGGTGCCTAGAGGCGCCAAGCTATTCTGGCACTACCCTTCAACTATTTTATTCAAACTTATTTCAATCCAGACCAAAAAGGTGACTGCCAAACTTATTTCACACACTGGTGTATTCCGAATGATAAGGGTTAACAGTTAGGTTTATTTGTTTGTTCGTAACAGCAAACTGCTGACCTAAAAATAAACCACAGTGTGGAGGATATACCCCAACGGCCAACCAACCTTGGAGGAAATTTCAATGAAGGTAAACAATATATTGTTACAAATAACAACACTTTTCCAACAGCCTGGACAAGAGTTTTGGCTCACGTGCAAAGCAAAAGTGAGTCTATGTTCTGGGCCAGTGGTCGTCCATTGTCTGTCCGTCCTCCGTCATCTGTGGTAAAAACTTTAACGTTGGCATTTTCTCAGAGACTATTCAAGCCACAGTCTTCAAACTTGGCCTAAGGATACTTTGTGTCAAGACCTTTCTAAACATACCAATTTGAGTGACCTTTCACAAAGGTCAGGTCACAAGGGATCAGGGAATATGTCAAAAATAGCTATATTTTGACACAATTTATTTTTTCTCAAATACTGTTTACAACTTCAAACCCAAACTTGGTACAAAGATACCTGATGGAAAGACCTTTTTATGCATACTGATTTGGTTGATCCCTCAGAAAGGTCAAGGGTCACAAGAGCTCAGGAAATGGGTTAAAAAAAAAAGGAAGCATATTTTGACAAAAGATGTTTTTTCTTAAATACCGTTCACACATTTGTTCACACTCAAACCCAAACTTGCTACAGAGATACTTGATGGTAAGACCTATCTACGCATACTAATTTGGATGAGCCTATGGAAAAAGGTCACAAGAGGTCAGCAAATGTGTGTAAAAAGCCAATTTCTTTTATAGAATTGTAGTTATTATCAACAGTTTTGCAAACTTTTCAATCAAAATTGACACAAAAGTAGCTGATGATGATAAGACCTTCCTATGTATACTAATTTAGTTGACTCATAGCAAAGGTCAAGGGTCATGGGGGTTTGATAGATGTGTGAAAACTGATTAAATTTTGAGAAAACATGGATTTTGCTGGTGCAGAAGCCATACCTTTACTTATTTTCACTAAGGTCACACATGTGGATTGGTCATCTCTCTTGGCTTGACTTCGCAAACGAAGATTTTATAGGAGTTGCCCACGACGTCTGCAGGCTTGTTCGTGGCTGCGGAGGCCAATCCGGGACAGGCAGGTTCGACCGCAGTGGCTGCAGGGGAAGGTATGGCCAGGGTTCTGAGTTGCGGCATCTCTGTTTTTTCTCCTGAGCCGCTTGTCCTTAAGGCTAGCTCTGCGAGAGTCCTCAAAGGAGACAGCTGCCTTGTAAATGGTGGAGCGCCAGGTGTCACGGTCCACAGCAAGCGAGGACCACTGGTGGTGATCGATTTGGCAGGCACTAAGTGACTTCTTGAGACAGTCTTTGTATCTCTTCTTTGGTGCCCCTCTGTCACGGTGTCCAGTAGCAAGCTCGCCGAACAGGGTGATCTTTGGTAGGCGATGATCCTCCATCCTGGAGACATGCCCCACCCAGCTGAGCTGTGTCCGCAGCAGCAAGGCCTCGATGCTCACAGTTTCAGCCTGTTCAAGGACCTCAACGTTGGTGACATAGTCACTCCAGTGAATGCCCAGGATGGTACGCAGGCAGCGCTGGTGGAAACGTTCGAGGAGTCGTAGTTGGCTGCGGTAGAGGGCCCAGGACTCGGAACCATACAGCAGGGTGGTGAGGACCACAGCTCTGTACACGCTGATCTTGGTGCCTGTTTTCAGCTGTTGATTGTGCCACACCCGCTTGAAAAGTCGCCCGAAAGCGCTGTTCGCTTTTGCCAGCCTGCTGTCAAGCTCCCTGTCCAGCTTGGCGTCCGACGTGATAATGCAGCCAAGGTAAGTAAACTGGTGCACTGACTTTAGTTCAGACTCACCAATGGTGATGTGAGGAGGGCGATACACTGTCTTGGGTGCCGGCTGATGGAGGACCTCTGTCTTTTTCAGACTGACCTCGAGTCCAAAGAGCTTGGCAGCGTCTGCGAAGCAGGATGTGATGCGTTGCAGGGCTCTCTCTGTGTGTGCAAAGGATTGGTCATACACATGAGCCATAAGGGCTTTGCCTTTCTTGTTTAATGTAAATTGTACTTCACTTATAATAAACTGCAGATATACAACAGAATCTAATAAGCATCCTTATAAAAGATATCACCTATCATTAACACTTTTAGCCCTGGGACCCTCCAGCAGCGGATGGCTTGATCATGATAATTCAAGGGTAGTGCCAGATGAGTTTGGCGCCTGAAGGTGCCAAGCTCATCTAGCACTACCCATGAATTATGATCATTCCATCCCCTTCAGCTGGTACATAGTCAGGCAACACCTCCAAAATCAAGCTAATCTGGCACTACCTTTGAATTATCATGGTCAATCCATCTCCTGCTGTAGGGATCTGGGGCTAAAAGGGTTAAGAAAATGATGAAAATGTGAGAAATTTAACGTGAAAGGCACTGTATATGAAGCAGCAGCGTGTTGTTTGTTTTTTTGGTGTAATTTTTTTTTTTTTTAATTTTTACTAATGCATCCCATTCATGTCATTCCAACATGTACATGCAGATCAAACACATGAAGACTCTGGGGATTCAAACCGATACCAGCTGAGCCCAACATCTAGCTGCAACAGCGAGTTGATGACCCACATGCCATCTGCCAACACCAGTCCACCCCACCAATACCCTGTGGATCCCACCACTGGTCTGACCATAAACTACGGGTCCATTCGCTCGGTGCTGGCTGACCGGTTTGCTGTCAATCCACATGCCAGATTTACATTTCAGAAGCTTGAGTCGGTAAGTTGAAGAGGTTTATTTGTTTGTTTAGTTTTCCGGTCTTGTAAGCTGAAGAGGTTTGTCTGGTTGTTTGTGTGTTTGTTAGTTGACCTTAACCCTTATAATAATAATAATAATAATAATAATACTGGTATTATATAGGCGCTTTTTCTCAATTGTTTTGCGAATCGACTCAAAGCGCTGCGAACTGAAACCCATCACGCACACTCACGTGACGGACATGAATTTACTCCGAAGACAAACACAGTACAAGACAGATGAAGGGTCAGCCAGCTACTGAAGTTACATAAATTTTTGGTCGTTTGTATTTGAAATTTATAAAGTGGCCTGAAACCGGTACCAAGGTGTGTTGGGGGGGGGGGGGGTGGAAGACCTGGAGTACCCGGGGAAAAAACCCCCGCCATTCTGATACACCCATTTCTTGACGTCAGTTTGACTGATAGTTCAAGGGTGGTGCAGGAATAGCTTGGCGCCTGAGGCGCCAAGCTATTCTGGCACCACCCTTGAACTAAAACAGTTGATCTATCTCCTAATCTGTAATGCAGCCTTCATACGACGATAATCAAATTGTACAAAATCAGCCTCAGGATGTAATGGGCTAGTTGGAAATATCAAACAAAGAAAGAAATACAGGTACAATTCACTATTTACCTTGTGCAGTATTCTGCGGTATCTGATACAATGTGCACAGGGCTCTGGTGCCGATAGGGATGGATGGTGAGCAGCAGGTCCTCGGGCAGACGTCAGACTTGGGTGGTCTGCACACCGTCAATCACGGGCCAGATGAGGCTAACATCAGCCCGAAAACCTTTTGCTTACCAAGCGTTTTCTCTTCACAAGCGGATATAAATTTTGCACAAGAATAACCTGATCATGAGTAAGGCGGTCCAACAATGTACTGACCTGTTTTTTTTCTTCAGAAAAGCAAGGACGAGGCAGGAACATGCTTCAGAATAACAAGAAAATTTGTTACTCCAAAACATTTTTGTTGTTTTTGTTTTGTTTTTTTGATAGTTATTTACTTCAGGGCTCCCACTTTTCCATGAATTCACAAAGGGGGGGGGGGGGGGGGGGCGGAATCCGAGAAAAAGAAATTCAGGGGGAAAAAAATTAAAAAGCGGCAGTGGAATCCGTGTAGCGGTGGTCGCGTTTTCCGGAAGCTAGCAGACGACATTGGGTCAGGAGATCTTGTGTAAACTCTCCTTTGCGAGAGCTGGCAGTCTCGCCATTTTGTCTACCCGAGAGGGAGGCAAAATGTCATGCTGCAACATCGTGCGTCGGCAAGACACTGCAAAAGTGAAAGAGATAGACAAAAGTTGTACCAAAAGTTGTTGGTCACGGTTGGACCGGGAAGTGGACGATACACCACTCAGTGCTTGGTTTGTTTCATCAAAAACTTTACCGATGGTATTACTGATAGGAAGATATACTTAGCCTGTCAATTTCAGCCTCCAAAATTGTTGTGTGTTGCTACACAACCAGGGACGTACTTCTAGCCAGCAGATACCCCATCCCATGAGTGGCCTCCCTTCCTCCAGATAGCCTCCCTTCCCGATCTCGCGAGAGGACGTTATTTCCAAGTTCATTCTTAACTGCCATTTTGTTCGTTTCGTTTTTTACAGTCTCCGTATTTCTTCTCGTATTTCTCCTTCGTTTTGTCGGTCTCGAACTTCCCCGATGGCTAGGTAAGGCCTCGGACATTGCCTCGCCCGGCGATTAAGGCTTTCTGAGGCAATTTCCGTGGAATTACGGCGTTTTGACCTTTTCCTTCGACTTCGTATTCGGTCGTTACATCGGTCGTTACAACGGTTGTACGAGTGGCATTCGTGGTCCCGACCCCGCGCGGTTATCCCATGTTTGCATGACTTGTTGCAGTGGTCAACTAAGAACGTGCACCTCCTGCGGCAGATTCTAGTGGCCGTCGGACTTACATTTACGCTGTCTGCCGTGCTCGGGCTGTGCTTCCGATAAAACCTGCCCTACTTGCGCAGCTTGGGAAGAAGACCGCTGGTCTCAAATGTGGAGCTTTTACCAGCGCAAGCGCCCCATTCCTTTTTCTACGGCTCCAGTCCCACCAGCCCCTCCCAATTCGGCCGCAGTCGACGAGTTGTCCTGTAGTTCTCAGTCCCCGGACTCCGTTCGCTCCCTAACCCTTCACTCCCATGTCCCTGTTCGCGTACCCTTACAGGTATCTTTTTCTATCTCCATGGACAAGGTTACAGCTGCTGTCCCTTCTGCTGAGGGAGGTAAGTTTGTTTCCTCTCATATGCTTTCTCGCTCTCAGGAAATCCGTTTCCTCTCAGTCCCTCGCACCCGATCTACGAAGACGGGTCACTTGCGGCGAAGTACCGCTCTAACTCGGTGGACGGGACACCGGTCTACGATTACCTCTAGCCCGGTTAACGATCGATCTGATGTGGCCTTGCTCACCCCCACCTTTTCGCCTAAGCGTCACCATAGCGTGTCACGTCATGACTCTGTGCACGGCGTGGCGAGGCCCCCGGTGTTCACTAGCGTTCCAGTTAGTACCCGGTCACCGTGCAGCACCCTGGCTTTTCACCGGTCACCGCGCATACACCGTTCAGATACCGTTCCACATAAGCGTCGCTATCGTTTGTCACTTACTGACACTTTACACAGCGCGGAGAGGCGTCCGGTGTCCCCTAGCGCCCCAGTTTGTAACCGGTCACCGCGCAGCACCCCGGCTCGTAGCCAGTCTCCGCGCACACACCGTTCAAACAATTTTCCACCTAAGCGTCGCCATTGTCCGTCCCTGCCTGACACTTTGTACGACGCGATGATACCCACGGTGTTACCTAGCGCCCCGGTTCGTACCCGGTCACCGCGCAGCGCCCTGGCTTGTAGCCAGTCACCGCGCATAGAAATTTATCCGCCTCAGCGTCGCCATTGCGAGTCACTTCTTGACCCTTTGCTCGGCGCGGTGAGACCTGCGGTGTCCCATAGCGCCCCGGCGGGTAGCCGGTCACCGCGCAAACACCGTTCAGTCGTTCACAAAAATACGTTTAAACATCACCATCGCTCTTCTCTTTATGATCCTTCGCTCGGCATGGCGGGCCTTCCGGCCCACCCTAGCACCCCGGCTAGTAGACTTTCACCACACGTCCATCGTTCGGACGAACAGTCTTCTCGGCGCCGTTCTCGTCTCTCGAGTCTACCGCATTCACCTTCCTCCTGGGATCTTCCGCGCTCTTCTCGCCTGGTCCCGGAGGCTATTGACGTCGACGTACTCAGTCTCCACCCGGACGATTCAACCTCCAATGTGGGTGTCTCTGGTGACCGTCCTGCGTCCCTGTTTTCCCTCTCAGCGGACTCTCATTGCGATGATTCGGACTCTTCCTCCCGCGTCGCTCCAAATATCGAGACCAGGCGGTCGCTTGAGGCGGCCTCGGACCTTATTCACCGTTTCCTTCCTATAGATATTTGTCTTTCCGCTCCCCCACTCAAGCGTAAAGCTTCCGCTTCTGTGGATGCTCTCGTTCCTACCAAGCGGATTAAATCTCTCCCACAACCGCCGGGTTTCCACGATCTCTCGGACGCATTTTCGGCCCAGTTACCTCTCTCCACTTCTAAGGAGCCGGTTTTCTTTTCGGATGCCAAGTGGCCGACGGGCATCGATATACGTTTTCGCCAGAGCTGGTATGCAGGCCACTCTCAGGCGTTTTCCTGTCCTTTGCCTTCACTGGACACTGAAGCGGAATTTCAGGCGGGTGGACGCCGTATCGCCTTTTCTCGCATTCCTCGAGGTGTTGATAAGACTGCTGTTCTCATTCGCAACACTCTGGCTTGCTCCGGTTTCCTCGACCTCGCAACACAGGCAATTGCTCGGGCATTAGAGGATAATTGGGACCCTAGTTCCACCGCTCCACTTCGTGAGATCCATTCTTTGGCTGTGGTGGCAAACCGGGCTTCTTACCACGCCTCGACTAATGCAATGGCTGCTGCCATCAACTGTGATTTAATTCGCTGTGATGCTGTGCTCGACGCTTGTGTGGGATTGCCGGATCCTGTTAAATCCAAACTACGCCAGGCTCCCATTGGGGGTCCTTTACTTTTTGGCTCCACCTGGCAGGCTGTGAAGGAGTCACACAAGGATATCTGGCCTACGTCTCGCCCTTTCTCGCGCTTTCGTTCTTCCCGCAAGGCCGTGGGTCGCGCCCTGCGGTCCTACAGACCCACTCCTCGTTCAACCCCCAGTATGCCTTTCGGCGCTTCCCGTTCCAAATCGTTTGGCCGCTCACGCCCCCTCCCCCTACCCGCCCAAACCTCTTGGCCTGGTCGGGGCCGACGGCCCGGCCGGGGGAGGGCCCGCTGACTCTCTTCCGTCCATGCCCCCACCGACTTCGCTCGGATCTCCAGTCGGCGGGCGGCTCTCCCAACACAGCGCGACTTGGCGCTCTCTGTTCCCGGGCGATCCTTGGATCCTCTCTACTGTTACGACAGGACTCCGACTCACTTTTCAATGCCCTCCACCTCTACGGCGCTCACCACTTTGGACTCGGGTACCGAACGATCCGGTCAAAGCTGCGGCTTTACAGGCGGAGGTGACAGCTTTACTTCAAAAATCCGCCACAGAAGTGGTCCTCCATCACGACTCTCTGGCTTTCTACAGTCGTCTCTTCGTCGTCCCAAAATCGGACGGCTCTTGGCGTCCTGTGATCGATCTCTCCGCGTTGAACAAGTTTCTGGCCGCTCCATCCTTCCGGATGGAAACTACGAAAGCTCTCCGCACCGCGGCCAGGCCCATGGATTTCGCTGTCAGTCTCGATCTGGCCGATGCATACCTCCATGTGCTTATGCATCCTGCGGCTCACCGTTACCTACGCTTCGCCTTCCAGGGAGTGGTTTATCAGTTCCGGGCTATGCCATTTGGTCTGAACATCAGTCCCTGGGTCTTCACCAGGATCATGGATGCAGTGGTCGCACACGCCCGGCGGTCTTCTCTCAGTCCGACCTCGCACTACCTCGACGATCTGCTACTCCGCAATCAGGCCGCGTCCCGCCTGTCCACCGACCGAGACGCTCTCCTATGCCTTCTTCACAATCTTGGGTTCCTGGTCAACTTCGGCAAGTCGGATCTCTTACCTTCCCGCAGTTTCATTCATCTGGGCATGGAGTTTCAAACAGATCTAAACCTGGTTCGCCTCCCTCGGACTCGGATCGAGAAGTTAGCGAATCTAGCAACACAGATGTATCGTGCCATGGAGGCTTCTGCACGGACGTGGTTACAGTTGTTGGGCCTCATGAGCGCTGCAGCGGATTTACTTCCCCTAGGTCGGCTCTACACGCGTCCGATCCAATTACATCTTCTTCTCCTCTGGCGACCGTCTTCAGGGGATTTAGAAGCCCGTGTTCCGGTGTCGTCCTTGGTCCGGCCTTTTCTCCTCCGGTGGACGGACCCTCTCTGGTTAGCCTCAGGGGTTCCCCTATCATCACCAATGCCCTACCTGTCGATCTGCACAGATGCCAGTCTCTCGGGCTGGGGCGCGCTTCTTCTCCCGGAATTTCGGGAGACATCGGGCCTGTGGCCAGCGGAGATGGTGGGAAAACACATCAACTGGCTGGAGTTGAAAGCAGTTTGGCTTGCTCTCCTCGCTTGGGAGACGCACGTGTCTCACCAGGAGGTCTTGGTCCTATCAGACAACTCGACATTCAGAAGCAGGGCGGAACGCGCTCTCCTTCCCTGTGCATCCTTCTGTTTCACCTTCTTGTGTGGTGCCGAGATCGCGACATCATATTACGGGCCCATCACATTCCGGGACGACTCAATGTGTTGGCGGGTTCTCTGTCCCGTCTGGATCAAATTCTCCATACAGAGTGGACTCTCCGTCCCGACATTTTTCGCATGATTTGTATCCACTGGGAGACACCCATGATCGACCTGTTCGCAACACGGTGGAATGCACAACTTCCCCTCTTCGTCTCTCCATTTCCGGACCCGCTGGCGTGGGCGGTAGACGCTCTTTCCATTCCTTGGGAGGGTCTCCTGGCCTATGCATATCCTCCCTCGATCCTGATCCCCAAGATTCTCCTAAAACTCCGCGGCTGCAACATGTTGCTGTTCTTGGTAGCCCCATTTTCTTGGACCAAGAACTGGACAACGGATCTTCTGAGTCTCGCCACGGTTCCCCCGCTCCGGCTCCCAACGCCGCTGACGATGCTGAAGCAGCCCCGACGAGACCTCTTTCACCCTTGCCCGGAGAACCTCCTCTTACACGCCTGGAGGTTGTGCGGCGTGCCCTCACAGCTCGAGGTTTCTCGGATGCAGCGGTGGCGGCTATCGCTTCAGCACGACGCCCTTCCACCCTGAAGGTTTATGAGGGGAAATGGAGAGTCCTGCACGCCTGGTGCGGTACTAGACAACTTTCCCCCACTGCTTTGACTATGCCTCAGCTGGCTGAATTCTTTCTGTGGCTCTTTCAGGATCAGTCTCTAGCACCCATTACTATTCGGGGCTATCTATCTATGGTGGCAGATACATACCGCCATTTGGGACTACCCGATCCGGGTTCATGCAAAGATCTCTCCGATCTTATGGCTCATTTTGACCTTCAGAGACCTGTCACACGCTCCCTACTACCTCGCTGGGACCTCGCGTGGGTCTTAACATGGCTGAACACTGCCCGTTTTGAGCCCCTGCATTTGGCGAGGTTCTCTGACTTGACTCGAAAAACGTGCTTCTTACTGGCTCTGGCCACTGCCTCTCGTGTGAGTGAACTCCACGCTTTCTCCATACACCCGTCTTGCCTACAGCTTCGGGCCGACGGCTCTGTCCAACTCCTCACTAGTCCTTCCTTTTTGGCCAAGAACAGGCTCCCTTCCGCCCCACCTCAACCGATCACTATTCGTCCCTTGCGGAGCCCAAATATGCTCCCGGACGTGCGCCAACAAGACCCGGTCCGGGCATTAAAAATTTACCTCCGCCGGTCTAAACCTATACGGCGAGGTCGCTTACGCCTCTTCCTGCCCTTAGCTCCGGGCAAGAATGATATTTCGGCTCAGACGATTTCCACTTGGCTCCGCGGAATCATAAGATCCGCATACGCTGACCTCTCGACAGAGGGAGCGAAGCGGTTGAGGATTCGAGCACACAAAGTCCGGGCTGTCTCCACGAGCGTAGCGTTCGACTGCAACTGCGCCGTGCGGGACATTGTGGCGGCGGTGGGCTGGCGGGCTGAATCTACTTTCGCCCGCTTTTATTTCCGTGACCTCTCCGGCCATAGGCAAAACCTGAGACTAGTGGGGGACATCGCTGTGGCGCAACACTCCCTCCCGGCGCTGGATGCGTCATAGGTAATTCTTAACTGAAATTGTCGGGAGTGTGCGCTTGATTGGGACCTAGCTAAGCAGTTACTCCACGGCTGAGCATTTGCCACGGCACCCTCCTCCTCTTCGCCATTCTTCCTATCAGTAATACCATCGGTAAAGTTTTTGATGAAACAAATGTATTTTTTCTTAAAATAATTTTTTTCGAAAAATACTTACCGATGGTATTACTCAGATTTCCCTCCCACCTTCCCCGCTTGCCGTCTGTCTGTTAAGATAGAACTTGGAAATAACGTCCTCTCGCGAGATCGGGAAGGGAGGCTATCTGGAGGAAGGGAGGCCACTCATGGGATGGGGTATCTGCTGGCTAGAAGTACGTCCCTGGTTGTGTAGCAACACACAACAATTTTGGAGGCTGAAATTGACAGGCTAAGTATATCGTCCTATCAGTAATACCATCGGTAAGTATTTTTCGAAAAAATTTATTTTAAGAAAAAATACATTTTGCAAGCTGGAGGAAGAAGGGAAAGCTTACTGTTCCCTTTGTCGCGTTGAAGTGCCTGCCTCCTCCGCCCCCCTCCCACCCCTCCACCCCCCTCATCGTTTGATTTTTTGCAGTCCAGTGGTGCACACGCACGCACACACACGCACGCACGCACGCACGCACGCACGCACACACACACACACACACACACACACCCTCTCTGTGAATTTCAGGGATTTTTGCTTTTCCTCAGTGGGAACCCTGTTACTTGTGCATGCCCCAGTACTCAGTATTTCTGCATTTTTGCATATGATCGATGATGCACACATTTGATCCATCTTTCAGGCTCTACAGAATCTCGGTTTCATCATTTCTCCTCAGCAAAATGTTGAACTGCGAAAACACATTCCAGTAGACTCTCAGGGACTCATCAGCTTTGAAGGTCGGTTGTGTACATTTTGAAAGGGTGTTGCTTGTGTTTTGTCTTTGCTTTTGTGTCACCTGTTTCCAAACGTAAGAACATTTATAATTTGAATAGGTACTGATTGCATTATAATTGTGTTTATTTATATGTTTTCAGCTTTCATGTGTGTCTTAATCATCAGATTTTTAACCCTTTTCATCCTGATACACTACTGCTTGAAATTCGTTTGATTATGATAGTTCAAGAATGGTGCCAGAATAGCTTGGCACCTAAACATGTTTACATGTTCACTTGTGGAGAGCGTTTTGACCTTTAACCTTGTGTCTTGGTTTGGAGGTCTCGCTGTCAAAAACAAAGCAAAGCTGGCACGGGTCGTCAGCCAGGCGAGCAATATTGTCGGCATGAAACAGACACAGTTTTCCAAATGCAGTCCAAATACTTGGTAATTTTCACCACCCTCTCAATGGCACTTTTGAATTCCTCCCGTCTGCTCGGCGACTCAAGGTGCCACTTGCTCATAAAACCATCTACAAGAGATCATTTGTGCCATCAGCTGTGAATGTGCTTAATTCATAACTAGTCTATTGTACCCACAGTTCTGTGATAAAACTGGTCCATGATACTGTATACCAGCTGGTAAACTTTAGCGGGATATTTAATAGTAAATGTAATATATGATATTGTATACTTGTATCACAGGCCTTCCTCACGCAATACCTGTGATACTAGCCCCCGCCGTGAGATGGCCTTAGTTGCCTGCTCGGCGTTAAACCCAAATAACTAACTAACGATACTAGCCAGTGTGACATACGAGTGATGTGTGTGCATGTGTGTGTGAAATCCGCAATACGTTTCAGTATGTTTTCATATGTTTTAGTAGTATCTTTAATATTATCTTAGTTTACATCATTATGTCTTACGTGTGTGTTTTATGTTTCTGTGAGCCAAAGAAATTGTCCATTTTATGCTTGTTGCTTAATGGACAATAAAGTTTTTTCAATTCAGTTCAATATTTGCAGATTTTGTGGAAGCAGTGAAGGTGGTATTTCAGGCAGACCTTCAAAACAAAAGCAACAGTTCACGTAGCACCCCACAACTGCGATGCGATACTCCAGACTACCATATTAACGGACAGGTAACGTGAAAATTCAGTCACCTTACCATGAAAACAAATTAAGAGACTGCTGGTCCAGCATGAAGGATTAACTCATTGGGGCATGCCGCATACAGATACGAAGCTATTCACTGCGTATCCATATGCAACACTTCCCCAAGGAGTTAATGCCTGGATCCATGTTTAGACAATGCCACATGGCAGTGACAATTTAGATGTGTTGCTATAAAGAGGGACTGAATTTTATGTCACAATCAGGCACTTTCTTTGGAAAATAACATGCTCTATTCTCATCAGGCATGAGGCATCTGGCAGGCAGCTAACCCATTTAGCCCCTATTCCCCACAGCAGGAGATTGATTGACCTGAAGGCGCCAAGCTAATCTAGCACTACTCTTGAAATATCATGGTCAGTCAATCTCCTGCAACTGGTACATATTTGTTAGACAACACCCAAAATGTGAGAAATGGGACCTTGGGGCTAAAAGGGTTACGTTGTTTGTTGCGTGACACATCTCTGTAGTTATTTGAAAGTAACATCAGAGCCTGAGCGATGACCTTCACTCACACTGTAATTTCTGTCCAGTAATTGCAGAGCTTTTAGCACTACCATGCGATTAAGCGCTACCATGTGGTCAGACATAGGATGAGACATTACTCATCCAACGCTGCCTTTTACTTTTAGTGGATCCTGGCCATGACAAGAATAAAAGAGCGCCCCTGGATCATGAAGTTGAAGATTATGACGTTTCAAAACTTAGTTTAAAAGTGTCAAAATCTTACATGTCCAGAGATGTTCTGATGTATGTCAGATGTCAAAATGTCAATATTTCTGTTGGTTACTGGGAATTCTAATCACAGAGACATGGTTTCAGAATTAAATGAATCATCCTGCATTTATTGAGTTTCATTCTTGAACCTGGTTTCTCTTTGTGCACTGACCTGTGATTTTGGACCTTACAGCGTAGAGCCATAAGGTCAAACTCACAGACCAGCACACATGTATGTTGTCTTTTTTTAAAATCTCCCCAGACGAACGGCTTTGTTGATGAGCAGGACCCTGTTTATCAAGAGAACGAGACCCTGAGAAAACAGATTGAGGCCTTGAAGGTAGGGAATTCACCTGTTGTCTTGGTTTAAATTATATACCTGACAAGCAACCTGTTTTGAAAGGAAAAGTACATGTGTATTTAATTTGCCCTTTCTTAGCCCTGTGGCTGTCAGTAGCAGTTTATGGCGTTGTGATTCCTGCTGGAATCAATGCGACACAAACCGCTATTCTGTCTTTATTTGGGTATTTCTGTGCATTTTGCAAGAGACGTAGATCCTCATGAGCCCCCGCTGTTGCGGGGGCTCATGAGGATCTATGTCTCTTGCAGTTGGATCACGTTCACGTCAGTTTTCTCGGCGGAGGAGGGGTTGAAATGACGAGTACTTGACAACATTTTTGTGAGCTTTTGGAGGGAGTGTATTTGTTTGTTTGTGTGTATGCATCACAAAAAAGGGCAAGCGTTGAAAGTCATGAAGCTCAGTTGAACTCTCTCTCTCTCTCTCTCGCTCGCTTCGCCTGTGGTTCTGTTTATTTTGTAGGATTTGCAATGTTTATGAGAGTTACTCTGAATCTTTGTTGAGTGACTCAGTCACTGCCTAAGATTAACTCCTTGACAGCCACTGACTATAGTTCGGTAGTGGTGAAACCATTGGGTGGAAAGGACACATGACTACGCCTCTTTGCTACCAAACAGTATCGTCAGTAGCAGTCAAGGATTTACGAGTGTGAGCAGTTTATGGCCTCTGAATGGTTTAGTTGCACGCATTAACCCTTTGCATGTCGGTAGCGTTTTTGTCGCAATGATTTTTGTAGGAATCATCACGACAAAAAGCTCTACTGACACAGAAAGGTCTAATCAGCTGATGCACGCACATACATACACACACTCACTCACTCAGATTTATGCACGCTAACAGCTGTAACAGTTTCTTGGTGTTACTTACGGATGGCTGTTTAACCCCTTTTCATCGTGATACACCCATTGCTTGAAATAAATTTGACTATGATAGTTCATGGGTGGTGCCAGAATAGCTTGGCGCCTGAGGCGGAAAAGCTATTCTGGCACCACCCTTGAACTAAAATGGTTGATCGATCTTCTAATCTGTAATGAAGCTCATGGGACAATAAGCAACTTTACCAAAATCAGCCTCAGAATGAAATGGGTTAATGTCGTGTATTATTTTCTTAATGACTGTACTGCTTTGTTGTGTGTGTAGGCAGAGTTGAAAGAAAAAGATCGGGTTTGTCAGCAGGCAGAGGAACAAGTGCTGTGTTTGAGAAAGGTCATTTTCCTTCTTTCTTCATTTCTCCAACTCTGTGTAGGATGTATTTAGGATGTGTGCGTGTTATTTTATGGGAAGGGGGAGGGGAGGAGGGCGGCATACTTTTAGATCATATTTCCATATTTTTTAATTAATTAATTTCTTTAATAATGGATTGTTATTTTGGGTTGTTTGTCGGTTGTTTTTGTTTTTGTTGTTGTTGGGGGCTTTTGGGGAGGGGGAGGGGGAGAGGTAGCGCAGTAGTCTTGTTTACAATGTATATCATACCTACATTTTAGTTTTGGGCCTCGCCTTATGTTGTTAAGATGGTCTTAAGACTACAGCTTGAATTTGTTGTACACATTGCAGCAGAAGAGAAAGAATGTCTTTAAGAGGTGTACATCACGTACAATAGAGGGTATATCACATATTGGAGCACTCAGTCACATAATAACCAAAACGGGTATGGATAGAAAAATCACTTCTATGGGTCTGATCATGTAAATGATTTCAGTCAGAGGTTTCGTGATACAGTTGTACTAGTTCTAGTTCTGTTATTGCCAGTGGCAAGGAAATAACTCTGTTGAACAAAATTAATGAGCTAAAATTAACATAATCCTTTTTGTTATTTTATTTTTAAAATCTCAAAACACTGTTGATACATGCAAGACAATAAACAGATGTAGTTGGTAATTGCTGTTTAAAATACAATCAGTATGAGTCACTATGGTACATGTACTCTTTGGCATTGTGTTAGGGGGTAGAAAGAAACCTCTACAAATTTGAAATAGGGTATATAAAACCCTCTGAAATTGTGTGGGGGTATGTAAACGCCTTGCTTTCTTTTGATTTAACCCTTATCATTCTGATGCGCCCATTGCTTGAAATAAATTTGACTGATAGTTCAAGGGTGGTGCCAGAATAGCTTGACGCCTCAGGCGCCAAGCTATTCTGGCACCACCCTTGAACTGAAACAGTTGATCCATCGCCTAATCTGTAATGTAGCATTCATACGACAATAGGCAAATTTGACAAAATCAGCCTCAGGATGTAATGGGTTAATTAGTAATGCATGTTGACAAAACGTTTCCTCCTTCAGGTTGCCTTACTCTTGTTGATGTACTATGGCGCTGTGTTTTTGTTGACTGTTGTGTAGGAATCTCAAGCAGCCATGGAAGAGAGTCGATCTTTGCGGACCAAGCTGCGTCTGGCCGAGCAGTCGCAGGAAGCGGCACGCAAAATGGAGCAGGACTATGAGGAAGTTGTGGCGCTGCTGGAAAATGAAATCTCACAGCTGCGTCTTCAGATGTCCAAAAATGTAAGACGATTACTTGTGTATGCCATCCCTCTCCTCTGCAAGAGGCAGATTTGCACGAGCCCCTAAAGCATGGGTGAAAGTCGACAGATAGGAATCTGGAAATGTAATATCTCTCATTTAAAAATTGTAATGATTTTTTAACCCTTAGGATGTCGGTAGGCGTTTTAGTCGTACACATGAGCCATGAGGGCTTGCCGTTCTTGTTTCTTGTATACAAATGTAGAAATGGCAGAATCATGCAGTATCCATGCTTCTGTGTCTGTCAATGTTTCTTTGGTGTTGTGTTTCAGGACAGTGTCAACATGCAGAAGCGATTGGCGGTTCTTGTGTGTCAGCTGAAAAAGTCAGAGTCTGGCAAGAAGACGTACGAGGTGGCTACAGAAAAATTATTGAGACACTTACAGGTACAGATCGTTATATTCGCAGTCTGTACATTTGTCTGTACATTCTTTAAACCTTGTAGCCTCAACACCCTACAGCTGGAGATTGATTGACCATGATAATTCAAGGGTAGTGCCAGATTAGCTTGGCGCCTTCAGGCGCCAAGCTAATCTGGCACTACCCTTGAATTATCATGGTCAATCCACCTCCTGCAACTGACATAGTCGTTATGTAACACTTCCAAAATTTGGGAAATGGACCTGTGAGGCTACAAGGGTTAACCGCCTTGCACATGCAGGCATTGGTACTGTGAACAGTAGCAGTGGAGGTTAATTAAAACGTCTTTCCGTTTGCCTCCTTCTTTTATGTGTGCCACTATTATGCCATGCAATATGGCCACTGAAATGGAGAAAAAGTATCAAAGAGGAAGTCAGTGAATGTGTTGGTTGCATGCATCAGGTTTTAAAAGTGTGATCGCCGCACACACACGACCAATCACACACACCCTTTTACATTGTTACAAATTACTTTTTGGCTCACCTATGACAGCAAAAGTGAGTTTGTGTACTTGGGCAGTGGTCTTCTGTCCGTCCACTGTCGTCCATGGTGAACTTTGACCGTGGTATTTCCTCAGGGGGTGGGGGGCGGGAGGGGGGGGGGGGTTGAGTTGACAAATGTGCCCAAAATGCATGAATTTCCAATAAACATGGATTTTGCTGTGCAAAACTCTTTCCTTTAGAAAGTCAAGGCAACAAAGGCCAGATTATGGGCACCAGTCATCACATGAGCCATAAGGGCTTTGCCATTCTCATTCTATTTTCTTTTATTTCTGGTTTGTTTGCATGCATGTAATTGAAAGTACAGTATTTGTGTTGTTATGAAACACTCTCTCTCCTCCTTCCAGTCCCCACTCAAAACTCACCTCTTTCAACAGTTCTAGCACTATATCACCACACTCCCCACCCCAAGCTGACTGTCGTAATGTATTTCACTATTTGTGGTACGTGAGTCGTTGCCTAAAGCGTGCGCATGTGTGCGTGAGTTGTGAGTGCGCGCTTAGAGTTATAATTATTATAAGATAAGCGCATTATAAATACCGTAATTATTATTATTATTTAATTATTATTATTATTATGAAGTATATGAATATTGAACATGAAATTGTTTCATTTCAGCATGTACAGGATGTTCTTTCTTCTGAAATCCATGCCTCCAAGTGAGTATATTCATTAACTCATTTGAACCGCCGCGTATCCGTAGGCAACATGTCTCAAATGAGTTAATCTGTAAGTTTATTGTGTGTGTACAAATAAGTTGAAAAGGTGGAGGTGCGAGGGAAAACATTGCTAAATGATTTGTGTATTGAGCTCACATGTGATCAGTCTGATAAGCGGTAATGTTGACACATTTTGAGACTACCAGTATTCTAACCGTAGATGTCAATGTATGTAACCTTTCTTCAATTTATGTAACCTCTTTCCATTCTCGCGGTTATGCAAAGTCCGTAGATTTATGAAAAGTGTCACTTCATATGAGGGACAACTCCTGATTGTCCAGGTCACATAAGGGCAGTGAAAAAGTGAGTTTTCTTGCACATAAACTTGATGGCATTGCCTCTCTTGTTTCTGTGTTCCAAAGGACTGAAGAGTCTGACAGGGGAGGGCACCACACTGGGAAGAAGAAGAAACACAAAGCTCTGCAGTCACTTGTGGCCGAGGGGCAAGATATAATTCGAACTGTACGCTCACTCATTGAGCAAGTCCGTGAGTATCCGTGTGTTTGTTTCTTCAAAAACATTACCGATGACATGACTCCCATGTAGTCATGTCATCGGTAAGTATTTTTTGAAAAAATACCTTTTAGAGAAAAATGAATTTTTCCTTTATTTATCCCTTTTGGGTGACGGTAGCGGTTTTAGTCGCAATGATTCCTGCAGGAATCAGTGCAACTAAAACCGCTGCCGACACGCAAAGAGTTAAGGTGTATGATCTGGTGAGCATTGTGCATGTTGTTACATTTAGAAATATGGCATCTTTAACACTTTTAGCCCCAAGTGCCTACAGCAGGAGATTGATTGACCATAATAATTCAAGGGTAGAGCCAGATTAACTTGGCACCTTGAATTATCATGGTCAATCCACAACCTGCAACTGGTACATAGTCTGTCATAGCACGTTGAAGATTTGTCACATTCAGAGATCATGCAATATGCTAGGTGCATCGCATAAGTGTTTGAATCATGCTGAATTTTGTTGGCTTATACAGATTGAAAATACCGCACAAAATAGTCTCGGATGTTAGCCTTAGGATCTTTTGCTAATGAACATCCACTGAAGAGCCAGAGACTTTTCTGCATATAAATAAGAGATTTTGTGTTTACTTTCTGTGTGTAATAATGAGGCTGGCCTGACGCTTTGAAAGATGATCAAGCCTTGTATGAATACTATGTAGTGAATTACTTAATGCTGTATCGTTTCAGCTCTGCCATTCGGCTGGGAAGAAAGTTACACAGCAGATGGTGTTCGCTACTACATAAAGTAAGTTATTTACTCATTGTGCTAAATACCCACATTTTGGAGTTATCTCCTGAGGACTGCATTACAATTCAGGAGACAGAACGACCATGATAGTTCAAGGGTGGTGGCAGAATAGCTTATGGCCTATATGCGTCAAGCTGTTCTGCCACCACCATTAAACTATCATGGTCGAGCCATATCTTAATGTTGTATGTCGAACGGAATGAGTTAACTTGTCTTTATTTTTGACGTAATTTGCACCTTTAATAATAATAATGTATATTTTTAAGGCGCCTATACTTTTAATTTAAAAAAGCTCTAGGCGCAGTACAAATGACATACTAGCATGTTTAAGTTCAAGGGTAGTGCCAGAATAGCTTGGCGCCAGGGGCGCCAAGCTATTCTGGCACTACCCTTGAACTTTGTACCTTGCATCCTACAACACATATATACTCCCCAACACGCAACAAGAAGTACAAGAAAAATAAAAATAACAAAATGGACGCACCAACAAAAAATGCTTACACAAAAGAGACATACCATAAAATCTAATAAAGAATACACCAGGCAACTCTCACTGACAACAAAATGTTGACAAAAAGAAGAAATGTTACAGTGAATGCTTACAGGAATAAATGAGTCTTCAGAGACTGACAGAAACTATCAGCTGATTCAAAGTGTCTGAGGAACTGCGGAAGTTTATTCCAAAGCAATGGTCCTTGGTATGAGAAAGACCTCTTGCCAAGACTTAGTTCTCACAGTTGAAATGCATTATAGTTTTGTGTCTGCTGAGGAACGGAGCTGTCTTGAAGGTGTGTGCGTATGAAGAAGCTCATAGACAGGGCCAGCAGAGGAAGACAGACAGGTATGACAGATGGACAGAACTTTGTATTGTACTCTAGATGTGATAGGCAACCAATGGAGTGAACGCAGGATGGGTGTGATATGGTCTGACTTCTTTGCCTTGACAACAAGCCGTGCTGCTGAGTTCTGCTCTGGAGCCGATCCAGAAGGTACAGAGGACGGCCACACAGGAGTGCATTGCCGTAATTGAGTCAGGACAAAACAAAGGAGCAGACCAGTGTTTTAGAAGCTTCTGCTGTAAGAAGATGCCTGATGGAGCTAATGTGACACAGTTCGATAAATGCATATCTACAGGTACTCAAAACAAGTTGTTTTAGTGAGAGACTACAATAGTGACACCAAAATTTCTCACCTCAGTATCTCAGATTGTGATGGACTGCGGTAAGGAAGAAGATATTCCGGTGGAGGAAACTAGCATGGCTTCTGTTTTGTTTTCATTCAGTTTTAGTTTGTTGGCTGCCATTCATGTTCTAACATCAGAAACTGACTGTTGCACACACTGTTTGATGGCATTGACTTGCTCAACATGGCCTGACTTATACAACTGCATGTCAGAGTATGTGTGGTGTGAAATTGAGTGTGTAGCTATGACACCGGACAAGGGCTGCATATACATAATGAAGAGCACAGGCCCTAGGACTGCCCCTTGGGGTACTCCGAAACACAGTGGGGCTGAGACTGAAAGGTGACCACAGACAGAAACAGTCTGTGACTGGTTTGACAAATAGGAATTGTATCAAATGCGCTAGACAGATCCAGCAAAGCAAAAACAGAAACCTGACCATCATGCAGTGCGAAATACAAGCCATTCATGATGTCAAGTCATTCAATGTGCATGTATTCAGTATTGTTTTTCTTCAACCTGTTGACTGCCAGAACTGAATGACTTTCTTTTGATCTAATGCCAGTTGCATAGTAGTGAGAGCCAAAGGATTAGGGTCGGTGCAATGCATATATATGTTCAGCATTGTTCATTTCTTTTCTCACAGTCATCTGAACCAGACCACCTCCTGGACCCACCCCATGTCTGGTGTGGAGCATCAGTCCGCTGCCATTACTGATGCTGGTGATGCCTCCTCCAGGCCAGCCGAGGCCGGACAGATCACGGAGATTGTTGATTCACACTGAGATTGGTATCAACCAGTAAGCCAGGCCCTCACAGCCGAGGTTGGACAGATCACGGAGATTGTTGATTCACACCAAGATTTGTATCAACATCTAAACCTGGATGATACTCACAGACAGTGGTGTAGGAACCTGGGGTCCCAGGTATGGCAACCTCCTGTTTTGACTTGTGCCATACCTCCCCTTGGTCCTTTCATACATGCTTGGGCCTTGCCTTCTCCAGGACAACCATCATCATTTTGCAATGTAAAGTGGGTCCAAGTAACATTGGTAGCCCATCCTCATTATTTCTTTCAGGAACATTGCCATATCTCTGTGAAAATCTTCCTATGCCACTGCCAGGAGCAGCTCAGCAATCATGGATTCACATTGAAATTTATGAATATATAAGCCAGGCTGGACCTCACCAACTGGCGTTTACAGACAAGGCCCAGAAACGTCGCAGAGAAGAAAGAAAATATTAGTTGTAAGTAAAACCCTGTAACTTTAAAAAGCGAGAATGCATACACTCAGATTTTTTCATTGTGTATTTTCTGTGTCTTCACAAGTACATGTACATCTTTAGCGTGTCCGTAGCAATTTTTGTCATGATGCGTCCTGCAGGAATCATTGTGATTAAAACCGCTGCCGACACTCTCTTGTGCTTGCAGCATCGGTACCATACTGTGGGGGTGGGGGGGGGGGGGGGGGGTGGTGGTTATATAACCGAGCTATTTTCTTTCTTCTAGTCTAATACAACCTTAGCAGTAAACCTTTCTTTATCTGAACATCACAGGGATCGTTGATTCACATGTTAAAAAAGAAATTGATCAACATGACAGCCAGGCTGGGCCTGCTTCTCTTCAACTACTGAAGGTCAAAGCACCCACATGCACTGTGATTTCAATTTCATGGATTTGAAATCACAGTGCATGTGAGTGCTTTGACCTTACGTTGGGTGTATGAAGGCTCTAGGAAGGCTCTAAGGCATCCACCGTTTTAAACTACTTGCATGTTTGGATATTTCCTGGGCTTCCTTCATTTTTGTAAGCCGGAGTTTCTTCTCAATGACTAGAGTTTCGCTTGAGAGCAGAAGGTCCTTGGGCTGATTTCAGCTTTGGTATGCCCATGCACAGCTGTCGATGTAGGCCAAAAGTCATTGGGCCATACTACACTAATGCTGGCCTGAGGACCTTTTGCATGCTCAGAGGATATTGGACTTGTCTGAGTGGCAGTACCTCTTTCATTTACATACCCAGACACTGTTAGTTAATTGTTTGGAAATGTCTCTTTAGCACTGTATATGACTGTTGAGTCATGGGAGATGGTTTGACCAATATGCATGTAACTGAAGGATGGTCCCCAGATTAATCACTGCCTTTGAACTGTCACTGTCACCATTTATTTATTATATCCAGCGGTTGGTGCTGATAGGGAGTATTCTCCTCTCAAGCCCTGATTCCAGCAGAAACTTTTCATTACTCTAATATTTTATGGGAAAAGCTTTAGAAAAGGTCTAGATTTCAGGTGAATGCTTGTAAAATAGTGTGCCTTAACACTTACAAACCTATGAATGACTTTTCTGCCTTAGGGAGGTGTCTATTTGAAGTATTTACCGCCTGTGGAAGTTGTATCGGCAATCATAGTTAAAGGGTAGCTCCAGATTAGCTTAGCGCCTGTAAAGACCCAAAGCTAATCTGGCACTGCCCGTGAACTATAATGGCTGATCCATCTCCTGAAGTAGTGTTTGCAAGGGTGAATGTGTAAATGGTGAATTGTTTGTGGCTGAGGCCATAGATGCTTTCCTTCTAAACTGTTGCCAGTAGTATACTTAGGAGCAAAAGTAATGCGGCAGATGTACTTAGAAATGTAAATCTAAATTCCAGAAAAACAGAAGGTATCAGACGGACTTTTATGTGTACATTTGTCACACCAAGTTTAACCCTTTTAGCCCCGAGTCCCTGCAGCAGGAGATTGATTGACCATGATAATTCAAGGGTAGTGCCAGATTAGCTTGGCGCCTTCAGGCGCCAAGCTAATCTGGCACTACCCTTGAATTATCATGGTCAGTCCATCTCCTGCAACTGGTACATAGTCATTAGGCAACAACTCCAAAATTTGAGAAATGGGACCTTGGGGGTAAAAGGGTTAGCAGTGTTACCGGGCTATCAAAGTGCTTGTCAAACAAGAAAATGTGCTGACAGTGACATTTTCATATTGTCTTGGGTATGACCTCAGAGGTCAAAGGACACAGGAAGAGCACATATCTAGTGAAAAGCTAGCTGCCTGTGAAGATAGTGGGGACAAAATAATGTCTGCTAATAATCTGTGTGAAAAGTGTGCTCCCGACCTTTGTTTTCCCACGGCAGTCATCCTTGAATTTGAAGATAAATTCAGTATAAAGGAATCTGCCAAATGCGGAGCGGAAGCTGTGCCTGTTATGTTGCATTATTTTGATGTCAATTATCACAAATTAATCCTTTTATCCCCAGGACCCTGCAGCAGGAGATGGATTGACCATGATAATTCAAGGGTAGAGCCAGATGAGCTTGGTGCCTTCAGGCGCCAAGCTCATCTGGCACTACCCTTGAATTATCCTGAACAATCCGTCTCCTACAACTGGTACATATTCATCAGGCAACACCTCCCAAATTTTAGAAATGGGACCTTAGGGCTAAAAGTTGGTGACAAAAGCCCATAGGCGCAGGCTGACAAAATTATGGCAAAAGTTGTCTTGTTGTTTAAGACCAAACACCAACTGATTTAGTACATTTTTAAACTGAATTCATTTTGAATCGTTTACTTCTATCATCTGTTCCATTTTGGAATGCATATTCACATCCAGAAAGACCAAAACTGAAAATTGTGCCTTTAGTTGTGCCCGCCATGAGTCATACTGATTTAAGCAGGGCATCACTTTGGCTTATAAAAAAAAAAAAAAAAAAAAAAAACAGCACCTGCAGCAGGTGATCCAGAAAGTCTTGAGCGCGTTCCCAAGAAGGCTTCTTCGGCACCCAGGGCATTCTATGCCAGCACACTGTCCACACTGGGTCGATCACAACAGAGGTTGAAAGCACCCATGGCAAACAGACTTTGCACTCTCAGAAAACAACGGCAGTGACTTCTTGTTAACTCTTTCAGCCCTGACGCACTACAGCAGGAGATGGGTCGACCATGATACTTCAAGGGCAGTGCCAGATTAGCTTGGCGCCAAGGTTTCGGCGCCAAGCTAATCCTGCACTGCCCTTGAATTATCATGGTCAATCCATCTCCGGCAACAGGTGCATAGGCGTTGGATGATGCCTCCAAAATTTGGGAAATATGGCGCAGCGGGCTGAACGAGTTAAAGAATGTGAACTCTTTGGTTTTCCTGCGAGTAGACTGGCCTTTCTTGGCGCAAGCAATAACTCCTTGAAAATTATTGTTCATTAACCCTCTTAACCCCACGGCCGCATTTCCAAACTTTTGGAGGCGTTGTCTAACGACTATGTACCAGTTGTAGGAGATGGATTGATCATGATAATTCAAGGGTAGTGCCAGATGAGCTTGAATTATCATGATCTATCCATCTTCTGCTGCAGGGTCCCGGGGCTAAATGGGTTAACATAATTACCAAAATGTAATCATAAGATGAATGCATACTTCCATAACATGGACACCTTTCTGCTTCTGCTGCTGAGTATATAATGTGATAGTAACACTCAGAATGTACTTTGTTAGAAAGTGCATGTCGAGTAATTGGTTTTAACATCCATTTAAGTTATGGTTGTTTATTTTTTTTGTTGTATGTTAGTATATATGTCAACACTACTGGCAAATTCTTGCATTTATTTAGAACATTATGCTTTAAATAGTTAGTGTGTGTGAGGGAATGTGTGTGTGAAAGTGTAGATCTGTGTATTGTGTGTTCTGTTGTACATTTACGTCATAACTCTTGTAAAACAAGAAAGGCAAAGCCATTATGGCTCACGATTTACATATGTGCGATCTTTGACAATAAGTAAAATGTTTTAAGCAATGTCAATCCCACCACCCCCACGACCCTTGACCTTTGTGATGAGTTGACTAAATCAGTATGCATAGGAAGGTCTTTATCATCAGCTACCTTTGTGACAAATTTAATTGAAAAGTTTGCAAAAATGTTGACAATACCTATTGTATCAAAAATTGGCATTTGCACACATTTGCAGACCTCTTATGACCCTTGACTTTTCTGAGGAGTCATCCAAGTTAGTATGCATAGATAGGTCTTACCAACAAATATCTCTGTTCTGTACCAAGTTTGGGTTTGAAGTTGTGAATAGTATTTGAGAAAAAATAAATTTAGTCAAAATATAGCTATTTTTTACCTATTTCTTGATCCCATGTGACCTTGATCTTTATGAGAGGTCAATCCCATTGTTTAGAAAGGTCTTGGCACAAAGTATCCATAGGCCAGGTTTGAAGACTGTGGCTTGAATAGTCTCTGAGAAAATGCCAACGTTAAAGTTTACCACTGATGACGGCGCATAGACGAGCACTGAACCAGAACATACTCACTTTTGCCAAAAATGAACAGTACTGTTGCATTTTTTTTCATTAAAATATTAGTGATACAGCAAGTGCATAGTATGATCTATTTATGGCAAAATACATTTTTAATGAAATCCTTGTATCATCGTGAACAACGAATTGCATGGCTAGTTTAATGTCTGTTATTTGTTTACCACATAAAGGTGCAACATTAGTTCTGCACTTGTACCAGTTATGTCCTAGTTTCATATGTGCATTGATGTGAATTTTGCAGGTGGATATTACCATACAAATATACATTCTATTTGCTATTGCCAAGGTTTTGACTGTATGAACACTTTGTAAATGTAACAAAATGTGTGTTTCACGTGTCTTCCCAAAGTAGAATACATTCGTACATGTATCCTCTCATACCCGATAACTTCTCAAGTTGGAGAATGAAATCTTATTTACAGCAAGAAGCATGGATTCGTATGAGCCCCTGCAGCTGCAAGGGTTCATGAGAATCGATGCATCTTGCGGACGAACTGTACCTTATTTATGGCGACGATAACAAGATGTATTATATTTTCTAAACTTGTTTGTTATCTACATTTATCGCGGAGCTTCCGAGGTGCAGTTGCCAGTCTTTATTCTAGAACTGGGTATATTTGTCTTTTCAGCAGCCTCTTTCTCGACTTACTCAGGCCTCATGACTTCCAGAACTTTGTGTCAATAAAGACTTTGTGCCTAGCAGCAGCCGAAAACGGATCAGCCATAAGTAATACAGTAGAACCCGTTTTGCCCAATTAACCACCTTAACCCTTTTAGCCCCGGGACCCGGCAGCAGGAGATGGATTGATCATGATAATTCAAGGGTAGTGTCAGATGAGCTTGGCACCTGAAGGCGCCAAGCTCATCTGGCACTACTCTTGAATTATCGTGATCAGTCCATCTCCTACAACAGGTACATAGTCATTAGGCAACACCTCCAAAATTTGATAAATGTGACCTTGGGGCTAAAATGACAGTTGCTCTCTCAAGAGAAGTCTTGAAGGGCTAAAAAGTGTCACCTGTCATTAACCCTTTTCATCCTGATTACACTCGCGCTTGAAATTAATTCGACTACTATAGTTCAAGGGTGGTGTCAGAATAGCTTGGCGCCTGAGGCGCCAAGCTATTCTGGCACCACAACTAAAATGGTTGATCTATGTCCTGATCTGTAATGTAGCCTTCATAGGACAAGCGGCAAGTTTTACAAAATCAGCCTCAGGATGTAATGGGTTAAGACAATCATTTAGGTGGCTAGTCACCTATATGATGGTCTTTAGTTTTAGTGACAGGTAAGCTCTCATAAAGGTGGGCATTCAGAATGGGGTCTGCTGTGAAAAGGTGGTCCCAAATTGAGCTTACCAACTCCCATTGCTTTAAACAGATATGGCACTACAACTATCTAGGCTGATATATCTCCTACTTTGAATGTGATAAGGGTGAACATGCTAATAAGTTTGCAAGTTGCTGGGCCCGTACAGGGATCTTTTTTTTAATTTTGCATTACCGGTACCGGTACTTGCTTTATGTTAAGATAGGATGGTGAAACATCACACATTGTATCTTTTCCTGCGACTCCCTGTGCTCACGAAGAAACTACCGAGTAAATAGGAAAAAGCACTGTCCATGTGGTCTCCTACTTCCTGGTATTTTCTTCTAAATTGAAAGCACTGTATTTTCTTCTGAAATTATAAGCACCGACAGTCAACCTTTCTGGTTTTGTTTATTTCTCTCCACGCATGATATTATACCTGATTGTACCTTCAGTCTTACTGAAATGGCGTTGTACAGTTTTTTATATATGATGCTGTGGGCATAGTGACAGTTTATTTCAAGCAATAACTTCCTCACTGCGATTACTTTTGTTTGCATATTGATCATTTAAATCCATTTGTGTACTTTAGTTTTAATTTGCATACTAGCAGTCCTAGTAGCCAACCACAGATCTGCTTTTGGTTGTGTTGTTGGTTTATTTTTTTCCAAGTATATTACTTGTGCTATTATTGCGTCCATTTGCTTTAACTTTTATAAAGTATTACATTCAGTTTTATTGTGTCCATTACGTTTTGTGATATTTTTGGGAGTTACAGTTCAGTCAGTGTTTCTGTGACAAGCAGTAGTGCTGTATTTGATTTATTAGCCAGACTCTTGAGCTGCCAATGTCCCTTCAACCCGTTCAGCCCCGAGTCCCTACAGCAGGAGACTGATTGACCATGATAATTCAAGGGTAGTGCCAGATTAGCTTGGCGCCTGAAGGGGCCAAGCTAGTCTGGCACTACCCTTGAATTATCATGGTCAATCCACCTTCTGCAACTGGTACATAGTGTTCAGCAACACTTCCAAAGTTTGGGAAAAGCACCCGTGGGGCTAAAAGGATCATCTAATTTGATGGTGGTGTTTCTGAGCCAAAGGGATTGATATTTGCACCTCAGTTTTTGCTACATGTATATATGTACTGCTACTAGTGCTTATGCTCAGTGTCTTGTGTTTACTTACTTACTTACGCCTGTCACCCCTACCCGGGTATAGGCCGTCGACGAGAGACCTCCAGCAACTCCTGTCCTGTGCTTCTTCGATTCTACTCCAGGTGGTTCCCAGTCTCTTGATGTCTGCTTGGAGGTCTCGACGCCAGGAGTTTCTCGGCCTACCTCTTTTCCTCTTTCCCTGGGGGTTCCATGACAATGCCTGCCTAGTGATACTGGAAGCTGGCTTTCTCAGACTGTGACCGATCCATCCCCATCTTCTTCGCCCAATTTCATTCTCTGCTGTTATCTGCTCTGTTCTCTCCCAGAGTCTGACATTGCTGATCTTCTCTGGCCAGTGGATTTTCAAAATTCTTCTAAGGCAACTGTTTATGAAGGTCTGTACTCTGTTGACTGTAGTTTTTGTCAATCTCCAAGTCTCGTCTTGTGTTTACTCATTAGCATTTTCTTTCCCCAACTTTGCTTTTCTTCTCTTCCTTCATTTTAGACCTGACAGTGCCAGAGATGTGTTAACCCTTTGGCTGTCGGTTGCAGAAATCATTGCAGCAAAAGGCACAACATCCAAAGGGTAAAATTACAGAATGGCTAGTTTAACAGCTAAGGATCTGCCTCAATGTTTATCCCAGGGTAGAGATTTTGTTCTCTCAGATTCAGTTACAAATCTATACATGTAATCTCTACATTTTTGCAGGTTGGAATATGCATCACTTTTTGTGTACCACGACTTTGATTAACCCTTTGGCTGTTGGTAGCCCTTTTTCTTGAGGCGATTCCTGCACGAACTGCCTTGACAAAAAAAGAATTAATACCCACAGGCACAGGGGTAATGTTCTGTTTTGTATCATCATAGTGCTTGAGAAGTGGGTTTTTTACACTATTTTGTTTTCCTTCTCCAATTTCTGTCTTTTCCGAATATCAATTTTTTTGGGATATTCATGTGCTGTCCGTCCCACATCTGTAATGAAGTCACTGTTATCTCTGATAAACATGTAAACTGCTTTGTGCATGAAGTAATAGTATCCTGTCTTAACTCATTCAACCACGACACACCACGGCAAGACATGGATCGAGCATGATAGTTCAAGGGTGGTGCCAGAATAGCTTGGCGCTTATGTGCACCAAGCTATTCTGGCACCACCCTTGAACTATCATGCTTGATCTGTCTCTAAAATTGTAATACAGTCCTTTAGAGGGCAACTTCAAAATTTGGGGATTTCGGTCCTCGGGTAGAATGTGTTAACTTAAAAATTACATCCGTTATGTAATGTTTGTACTGTTGATAATCAATAAAATAATAAACTGTAAAAATATGTGCGATATGTGAAATAGTGCTGCATGTCGGTGAACATTCAAAATGTGTGCAAAGCAAAGGGCCATCGAAGCAATGTCAGCTGTAGTCAACCCCAACATAGCCGGTGTCGATTACATGACCTTTAGTGGACTTCTACTATGTAGTGGTAATTAACCCATTCATCCATTTTACGGATGTTTTATTGTAGCACTGTCAGTAGCAAGTCAACTTTTGAGGCAACCTGCTACACATTACAGCACAAGGGAAGGGTGGACAAAATGATCAGTAAGGCAGAGGGAGTGACAGGCAGGGAGGAGGAACATTTTGACTCGGTCTACCACCGATGACTGACAGACAACAACCATACTGACTGACAACACGCATCCCTTGCTAGAGGAGTTTGACAGCAGACGGATTGACATGGTAGACCGAGACTGCCCTCAACGCGTACCGAAAGGTACAGAAAATCTTTTATCCCCAGGGCTGTCGACCTATACGACCCTCTTACTAGAGACATGAGAGTTAACATGGACGGGTGTATGTGTGTGTGTCTTTTATTATTATGTGCATTCATAAATTTTTAATTTTCTTAAATTTATTTGTTTTCCTTGTTAATTTGATGGAGCAGACAGTGTAATTTCCCGATTTTGGGGGGATTAATAAAGTTATCTTGTATCCTGATACACTATTGCTTGAAATACAATTTGACTATGATAATTCGAGGATGGTGCCAGAATAGCTTGGCTGGTACCTGAGGGGCTAAGCTATTCTGGAACCACCCTTGAACTAAAATGGTTATCCATCTTCTAATCCCTCCTCACAGTCTTTACCCTGTCGTGAGTGGTGGAGGGGGGGGGGGGGGGCAGGGGGAGGGGGGGCTTGCATATCTCAGTGACCCAGAGAGCTATGCCAGTGATTTCATCACCTTTTTAAAATTGCGTTTCTTGCTAATAGCCAGAACAAGTTTGAAGCACCCTTGGGACCAAAATTCATGGGCTCAAAAGTTGGATTAGCCCACTTTAGCCACCGTAACAAGAGAATGAAACATGTTGGTTTTGTCTAGGGTTTCTCATAAAAGACATGTTCGTTTGGTACGATAGCGCATGCGCAGTCATAACTCCAAATGGGTGTATGGGTTAAGGATGATGACAGCCAAGGGATCTTTTGCTCACTGGGTGCTCACTTGGGAGTAAGGGATCTGTCCAAGGCACATTTCAGTCTTTGGTTCACGTGCGAAGCAAAAATGAGTATGTTTTGGGCCAGTGGTCATCCCGCCATCTGCCGTCTTCCATGGTAAACTTTAACGTTAGCATTGTTTCCTCAAAACACATTACCGATGACATGACTGTCTGGAAATAGTCTACTTGCTTACCAATTTTAGCCTAAGACCCAAAGGGTCCCCCCACGAGGCTCTCGGGGATCCCTAACAGGGACGAGAGTAGCCTCCCCTACCCATCCGGTCACGTGCCCGGTGGTGTCTCCTTTAGCCAGTTGTCTACTTCGCTGTTAGCGTACGCACGCGTTTACCTGAGCCTCTGACCCTTCGTAGACTGTGTACGGTTCGACCGGCCTGTCTTCGCCTAGCCTCGTCTCTGCTTCTGGCGTCGCCTTCTTCTCTGCTAGCCCTCGTCTGTGCCTCGTGCTGTTTGCTGGGCCTGGGGCCTTCTTCTGCTTCTCGGCTTCCATCGCTCACGGTGGTTTGTGCTTCGGCGCTCCGCCATGGAAAGGTAACGTCTCGGTCGCCGCCTACGTCTCGCCCGGCTGGGCCGGACGTCGGTCTCGTCTCGAACTTTTTGGTTCTCTCTCGCGTTTCGTCGTGAGCTTCACTCGTTTACCTGGTTCGGAAGTTATGTAGGTGGGTTAGTTCCCGCCGCCGGTCGCCTTTCACCTTTGGGTTTGTGTTGCAGTCATCAAGTGCGCACCTGTCCCCGATGCGGCGACTTTCAGTGGCCTAGTGACCGGCATGAAGTCTGTCTTCCGTGTTCTGGCTGCTCCTCGGACCTCGCCTGCGCTGTCTGCTCTTCGTGGCCGGAGGTTCGTTGGTCTGAGCTTTGGAGGTTCTACCGGCGCGAGCGACCTGTCACAGCACGCCGGGACCCAGTCAAGCTCCCCTCCTCGGAAGTGGAGAAACGCACGCCTCGTCTGCCTGGTAAGACTATTCCTGCTACGGTGTCCGCACCGCCCTTGCCCGCTGACTCCTCCGGCGAGTCGCCAAGCCGGCATGGTGCCCCCCTCCTTGAGCCCCGGGCACCGCGACTGTTGTCGCCTGTTAGTAGACGCGTGGGCCTTGTGGCCCCCCCTAAGCCCGCTGACTCCTCCGGCGAGTCGCCAAGCCGGCTCCGTGCCCCCCTCCTTGAGCCCCGGGCACCGCGACTTTTGTCGCTCGTCGATACACGCGTCGGCCTTTCGGCCTCTCCGTCTAGTTGTGCCCCCCTCCTTGAGCCCCGGGCACCGCGACCCTTGTCGCCTGTTACTAGACGTGTTGGCCTTATGGCCCCCCCTCCTAAGCCCGCTGACTCCTCCGGCGAGTCGCCTAGCCGGCTACGTGCCCCCCTCCATGAGCCCCGGGCACCGCGACCGTCGTCGCCTTCTACCCTTCACCGTGGCCTTTCGGCCCCAGCTGCTAGTCCGCAACGTGCCCCCCTCCTTGAGCCCCAGGCACCGCGACGGTTGTCACCTTTTCCTCCTCCTCGGGACAGAAGAGACCGTCCCCGTTCTTCCAGGCGCCATGAGGTCGACCGTCGGCTTAGCCCTCGTCGCGTGGATAGGAGACGTAGCCCCCGGCATTCATCGTCCTCTCGCTCGACTTCCTCTTATGCCTCCCGTCGGCGCAGCCGTTCTCCGCAGCGCTGTTCCTCTCGGCGCCCCTCACCACACTCCTCTCGTAGGAGTCGTAGAGACGACAGGACTCCGCCTCGTTCTCGGCGCAGTAGTTCTCATCGGGATCGACGCTCTCATCGTTCCCGACGCCCTTCGCCTCTTACGTCCCCGCGCCGGCGTCAGCGTAGCCCCTCGGCTCCTCCTCCACCGCCTGCGCGCGTTGGCTTACCTACTGTGCTTCGGTCTTCCCCGCTGCCATCGCCGGCCATCGATGGAGAGACCTTAAGCCTGCTGCCGGAGGACTCCGTGTCGGCCTTGCTTGGGTCCGGCAGCCGTTCGCCCTCTCAAGCGGAGGATACAGCGTCTCCAGCTACCCTGTCCTCTCCTCGTGGCGAGACTCTCCGAGCCTTGGACGACGCCGCCCGGCTGATCGCGGCGTGCCTTCCCGCGGATTCCTGCCCACCTTCCCCACCGCTGAAGAGGAAAGCGGCCGCCTTTGTGGACGCTGCTCGGCAGGTTAAGAAATTCAAGTTGCTTCCCCAGCCGCCTGCCTTCCGCGACCTAGCGGACGCCCTATCTGCGCACCTCCAGCGAGATTCCGCGTCCGACTCGGACTTTTTCTCTGACCGCCGCTGGCCTTCCGGTGTCGACATCGCCTTTCGGCAGTCCTGGTACGCCGGCCACTCGCAATCCTTCTCGTGCTCGCTGCCTCCGGTGGATCCGCCTGCGCTGGTGCTCGCCGGCGGCTCTTCCCAGCTCAACCGTGTCCTGCCTCGCGGCCTCGAACGTACCGCCTCTCTCGTCCGTAACGCCCTCGCTTGTTCGGGTTTTTTGGAGCTCCTCACTCAAGCCTTCATTAGCCGTATCGAGGCAGCCTGGCTTCCCTCCGCTCCTCCCCTGCTGTCGGATCTTCACACCTTGGCTGTTGCAGCCAACCGAGCGGCCTACCATTCGTCCGTCAACGCCATGGCAGCGGCCGCCAACTGTGACTTGATGCGGCGTGATGTGGTGCTCCAGTCCTGCCCGGGTCTTCCCCGTGATGTGAAGTCTCAGCTACGCCGGGCCCCGGTCGGCGCTCCGCTCCTCTTCGGCCCTTCCTGGCAGTCCCTGAAGGAAGCTAACAAGGACCGTTGGCCCAGCGCCCCCTCGTCTCGCTTTCCGCCAACCCGCAAGGCCTCGGGTCACGCCCTGCGGTTCGTCAGACCCTCCGCGACGGCCCCTGCCTCCGCCTCGGCCTCCCGTCCTCTCTCCTCTTCCCGTGCGCCCGGTCCTGGCCGCGCCCGTTCTGCCCGACCTGCCGTTCCGGCCTGGCCCAAGCCCGCCCGCCGCCCTGGGCGTGGGAGGGCCCCCTGACTTCTACTCGCCTCCGCCCCCGCCGACCGCTTCGGGGTCGCCTGTCGGCGGGAGGCTCGCTCTGCACGGAGACGTCTGGCGCTCCCTGTTTCCGAACGACCCGTGGATCCTCTCCCTTGTCTCAGTCGGTCTTCTCATCTCCTTTCGTTCCCCGCCCCCGCTTCGGCGCTCCCCCCTGTGGACCGAGATTCCGTCAGACCCGCCCTAGGCCGATGCCCTTCGCGGAGAAGTCGCTGCTCTTCTCCAGAAAGCTGCTACGGAGGTCGTCGCCTGCCACGACTCCCCCGCCTTCTACAGCCGACTATTCGTCGTCCCCAAGCCTGGAGGCAAGTGGAGGCCGATCATCGATCTCTCCGCCCTGAATCGGTTCATCGCCGCCCCGTCCTTCCGGATGGAGACAGCCAGGTCCCTTCGTGCGGCCGTCCAGCCCATGGATTTCGCTGTCAGCCTGGACCTGTCCGATGCCTACCTGCACGTCCCAATCCATCCTGCCTCCCGCCGGTACCTCCGCTTTGCCATCGACGGGACTGTTTTCCAGTTTCGGGCCCTCCCCTTCGGTCTCAACCTCAGTCCGTGGGTGTTTACGCGGATCATGAACGCAGTGGTAGCCAGAGCCCGTCATTCTTCTTCCAGCCCGATCTCCAACTACTTGGACGACCTTCTTCTGCGGAACCAGTCGGTGGCCTCTCTTCTCCTGGACAGGGATGCGCTTCTCCTCCTGTTATCTCGCCTCGGCTTCCTGGTCAACGCCGGCAAGTCCGACCTCACTCCCTCTCGCCACTTCGTGCACCTGGGGATGGAGTTTGTGACCGACCGCAACCTAGTGCGTCTTCCCGAGCCGCGGATCCAGAAACTCGCCGATCTCGCCCGTCTGGTAGCTCAGGAAGCGGCTGTCCCCGCCAGGGTGTGGCTCCAGCTCCTCGGCCTGATGAGTGCTGCGGCAGATCTCCTTCCCCTCGGTCGTCTGTACTCTCGTCCTCTTCAATTGCATCTTCTCCTCCACTGGAGATCGTCCTCCGGCGATCTCTCCACCCTGGTGCCGATACCTCCTATGCTGCGGCCCCATCTGCTTCGCTGGACGGACGTTTCTTGGCTCGGCTCCGGGATTCCCCTGACCTCACCACTGCCCCGTCTCTCTCTCTGCGTCGATGCCAGTCTCGCCGGGTGGGGCGCTCACCTTCTCCCGAGTTTTCGCTATGCGGCCGGCCGCTGGAACGAGGACCTAGCTTCGCGGCACATCAACTGGCTGGAGCTGAATGCAGTTTGGCAGGCCCTCCGCGCTTGGGAACCCGATCTTCGGACACAGGACCTCCTTGTCCTCTCCGACAACTCCACGGTCGTCGCTTACATACAGAAGCAGGGAGGGACCCGCTCGCCCGACCTCTGCATCCTTCTCTACCGACTCCTTCGCTGGTGCGAGGACCGCGGCATCCCCCTACGAGCCCGTCACATTCCAGGTCACCTGAACGTTTTGGCAGACTCCCTCTCTCGGCGGGGCCAGCTTCTTCACACAGAATGGACCCTGCGCCGGGACATCTTTCGCCTGATCTGCGCGCGTTGGGAGACTCCCCTTGTCGACCTCTTCGCCACCAGGTGGAACCACCAGCTTCCCCTCTTCGTCTCCCCGATTCCCGACCCGCTGGCCTGGGCGGTCGATGCGCTCTCGATCCCTTGGGACGGACTAGTTGCCTACGCCTACCCTCCGACGGTCCTGGTCCCCAAAGTCCTGCTCAAGCTCCGGGGGTGCAACGCAGTCCTTCTCCTGGTGGCCCCGTTCTCCTGGGACAGATCTTGGACCACCGACCTGCTCAGTCTCGCCACGGATCCGCCCCTTCCACTTCCCACCCCTCGCACGATGCTCAAGCAGCCCCGCCAGCCGCTCTTCCACCCCTGCCCCGAGCGACTTCTCCTCCACGCCTGGCGATTGTGCGGCACGCCCTCTCCGCTAGAGGCTTCTCGAGTGCGGCAGTGGACGCTATCGCTTTAGCCCGCAGACCTTCCACCAGCCGTGTCTACGAAGGAAAGTGGCGAGTGCTTCGTGCCTGGTGCTCTGACCGTCGTCTCTCCCCCATTGATCTGACGACCCCTCAGCTCGCGGACTTCTTCCTTTGGCTCTTCCATGACCAAGGTTTGGCTCCCATCACGATCCGTGGCTATCTCTCCATGATTGCCGACACCTACCGTCACCTCGGCCGTCCCGACCCTGGTGCCTGCAAGGACCTGGCCGACCTTATGGCGCATTTCGGCTTGCAGCGTCCGGTTTCCCGCTCCCTCGTTCCACGCTGGGATCTACCCTGGGTCCTCACCTGGCTGAATTCGGACCGTTTTGAACCGCTCCATCTGGCCAGCTTCGCGGACGTGACTCGGAAGACCTGCTTCCTGGTGGCCCTCGCCACGGCAGCCCGCGTCAGCGAGCTCCACGCGCTCTCGTCTCGCCCTTCCTGCCTGCAGTTCCGGGTGGATGGCTCCGTTCAGCTTCTCCCGGATCCGTCCTTTCTCGCTAAGACTCGATCTCCCTTGACGGCGCCTCAGGTCATCGTTATTCGCCCGCTTAAGGGGCCCGACCTTCCTCGGGAGACTCGGCAGCAAGATCCGGTGCGTGCACTCCGTATCTACCTGCGTCGCTCCAAGTCCGTACGGAGGGGACGGACTCGTCTCTTTTTGCCTCTGACCGCCGGCAGAACTGACATCTCTGCCCAAACGATCTCCTCCTGGCTCCGCTGGGTAATACGGTCCGCCTATTGCGACCTCTCCCCACAGGGAGCCGAGGCCCTCAGGATACGCGCCCATGAAGTTCGCGCTATGGCCGCAAGTCTCGCCTTCGACCGCAACTGCGCGGTTAAGGACATTGTGGCTGCAGTGGGATGGCGGGCCGAAACCACCTTTGCCCGCTTCTACCTCCGCGACCTGACGGCCCAGCGCGACAACCTCTCTCTGGTGGGCGACATCTCGGCGGCACAGCACTCCCTCCAGGCGCCTTAGGTATGCACTTCGCTAAAATTGTCGGGAGTGTGTAATCAGGAGTGACGGGCCGTCCTCGTCCCTAATGAGGTTTCAGAAAGGGATTCTGCGGCACCCTCCTCCTTTTTGGCATTCTTCCAGACAGTCATGTCATCGGTAATGTGTTTTGAGGAAACAAATTAATTTTTCTCTAAAATGTATTTTTTCGAAAAATACTTACCGATGACATGACTCGGAGGTCCCTCCCTCCTCCCCGCTTGCCGCTGGTAACTCCGTAGACAACTGGATAAAGGAGACACCACCGGGCACGTGACCGGATGGGTAGGGGAGGCTACTCTCGTCCCTGTTAGGGATCCCCGAGAGCCTCGTGGGGGGACCCTTTGGGTCTTAGGCTAAAATTGGTAAGCAAGTAGACTATTTCCAGACAGTCATGTCATCGGTAAGTATTTTTCGAAAAAATACATTTTAGAGAAAAATTAATTTTTCTTGGAGACTATTCAAGCCACATTCTTCAAACTTGGCCCAAGGATTTTTGTGGCAAGACCTTTCTAAATTTACCAATTTGAGTGACCTCTCTCAAAGGTCAAGGGATCAGGAAATAGCTCCAAAATAGCCCTATTTTAACAAAAATTTGTTTTCTCCAATACTATTCACAACTTCAACCCAAACTTGATAGAAAGACACCTGGTGGTAAGACATACTAATTTGGCTGACCCTCAGAAAGGTCAAGGGTCACAAGAGATAAGGAAATAGGTAAAAAATAGCCATATTTTGACAAAAGATGTTTTTTCTCAAATACTATTCAAGTTCTTCAAACCCAAACTTGGTACTCCTATGCATACTAATTTGGATGACCCCTCAGAAAGGTTAGTTATTTGGGTTTAACACGGGGCAGGCAACTCCCTTGGAAAGGTCATGGGTCACAAGAGATCAGGAAATAAGTCACAAATAGCCTTTTTTCAACAATTTTTTTTCTCCTCAAATGCTATTTACAACTTCCATCGCAAACCAGGTACAAAGATACCTGATGACAAGACCCTCCTATGCATGCTAATTGGGATGACCCCTTGGAAATGGCATGCAAAGCAATCGATGTCTATTATTTTGTAGAATTTTAGGGTTTTTTTTGCAAACGTTTCAACCAAATGTAGCAGAAAGGTATCTGATGATAAAACCTTTCTATGCATACTAATTTGGTTCACTACTCACAAAGATAAAGGGTCACGGGAGGTTGACAAAAGTGAAAAATGCATATATTTTTAGAAAACCTGACCAGTCGGAAAGGTCGAAGTCACAAAGGTTAGATTAAGTACATGTATGTTGATCGGTCATGCACGCAAGGCTTTAAGGGCTTTGCCATTCTTGTTAGGATATATACTGGTTCTGACCAATACCTATATTATTATACATGCAGTCATGCACAAACTTCCCAAGAAATCAAACAAATGCACTCAATTTATTTCAGTCGCATTTGATTAACCCTTATTATTCAGAATACACCAGTGCGTGAAATGTTTGACTAAAATATTTCAAGGGTAGTGCCAGAATAGAGAATAGCTTGGCGTTTCTAGGAGCCAAGCTATTCTGGCACCACCCTTGAACTAGAACCATTGGTCTGTATCTTTATCTGTAAGTACTATAATGTAGCTTGCATATGGAAGTGTACAAATTTGAAGCTTTTAGCCTCAGTATGATATAGGTTAAATGTACAGAACTTCATCATCCCAAGTTTTCACCAGCACCTGATGCTTTCTTTATCTTTTTCATCTGTATGTTTTTGATTTGCATCACTAAAGGCAGCATGATAGGTTCTTTACTAAATGTCTTCCCCTTTTCCTCAGCCTCCGCTCGTATCATCAATTCTAGCAAAGGTGGGCACTGAATGTGGCTAGGGGGTTCCGGTTTCTTTGTCTGTATAGCTGTTATTTCACAGAACTCCTCCTCTTCTTCCTTTGGTACGAGCCACCAATCTGTCTTGTAACCAGCGTCGATGCGTTGAAACCCTTGTTTGTGGCCACGGTATATTTTCTCCCCCCAGGCTTGACCCCCTTGCCGTGTCTGCAAAGAAAATAACATTCAGTAAGCAAAAGGCACTAAGGCTCACAGCTGTCTGAGCTGCTCTTGTTGGCTGATTGGGGGACCAGTAACAGCCTAGCGCTCCTGCTTTCACAGCAGTTTAAAAGTTCTGAATACCTCCTGGTGCAAATTTTAGAGGGTACACAGACACTATCTGAAAATTTCAAAGGGAGAAAAAAAGGATCTGTATTACTACATCATTTGCATGTTCTTTAACTCTTAAACTCCCAGAACTAAATGACTTCTATCGAATGGAGGTCATTTAGTTCTGGAAGTTTGAGTTAATAAATGACAAGATGGGATGACCCAGCCCATAGTTGTTCCTACCTTTAAGCTTATCCTTCTGATCCATCTCTCTCCCCACCTAACTCACCCTACCCTCTGATCCGCACACACTGGCACACACAGATGGACACAAGGCACTTTGTGCTAGTTGTAAGTTCTGTGGGCAGGCACTGCGATGGCCATACTGAAGAAGAATAACAGCAGAAGCAGCAAAATTACATTATTTACTACAAGTCATGGAATAGTTCGTCCCATGATGCTGTGGGCATAGTGGCAAAATTGATGTTTTACTTCAATCATCACATTACTAAAATTTTACATATGAGAGAATCAAACTTACTGCTGATCCTCATACTTATATCCTTCAGGTCACAATCTGACCTAATATTACCCTAAAGCCAAGACAAACAGCAGGCTTATGTTTACACAAAATCATTCAGGTATCAATGAGAAGATTGCTTTTTCCTGTTTTAAAAATAATCCCCAAAAACATGGTTCTGAATATTTGCAAACATGCTATACTTTTCATTCAAAAGGTTTAAGTGGTACAATGCTGGTTTATGAACCAATTCAAGGTCTTCCTCCAAACTAGATGCAAAATATCAAGTAAGTAAAATAAAATTATGGACTGATATGTCAACCGCTTTTCATTAAACGGCAACATTCTCATGAATAACTTCTCCAATTTCTATACCCTTGGAGGTATATTTGAGGATGTCTTGTATGGGTAAAGTAAAGGCAAATTTTATTGAGTTATTTACATAATTACTGTTTGTGTGAATTATAATTTTTTAATACACATATCACTCAGAAAGCTGAAGATGTACAATGCTGGCTAACGAACTCGTTCAATGCCTTCCTTTAATCTAGCTATATGCAAAATATCTAGTAAGAACAAGAAAAATGATGTAATCAAATGTGGACCAACCGTTTTTCGCAGAACGGGCATTTGCTCGTCGATGTGTACTTTTATTACAAAATAATAAAAAAAATTCAGCAGGAGAAATTCTGCAGGGAAAATATCCCAGTTAATTTTTACTCGTTACTTTATTGCCAGAATTTGAGGCCTGCCACCCATGACACCATGTGCAGGTTATTGAACGTACGTGTCTGTACCTTCTTTTTATAGAACAGACTTTCTAGGATGGGACAAAGTGGAGTGCTTTCAACAGCATGCACATGACATCATGACGCCGTATTCAGCCTTTTAGTGCTACTATTATTAATAATAAGTATACCGTACCCAGTACTAGAAAATGTCCCTTTTTCTGGACCATTTTTACCCTGCAATGTGGCAGACTAGAACAGCCTGCCCAAAGAGGTGATCTTATCTGCCTCTCTGGATTCCTTCAAATCCAGGCGTCCCCCCTCCCTACAGACACATCAACCTTCGATCTCCCCTCCCACCCACCCCCCTCCCCTTTTTAAAAAAAAGTGTCTTCTATTTATAGAATAAACTTTTTTATGGATGGCACACAACAGGGCGATTTCAGTAGAATGCCTGTGACGTCAAAGGCTTTAAGACCTCGGACTTTGAGTTTGACAGTGAAGTAACACAATAAAAAAAAAATGTCACGTCTAGCTATACTAACCACACTGCTGAGTGTACATTTGGCGGGAAGCACCATAATTATGTATGTATGAGTGTGTTTGTGTGTACGTAGGCACAAGTATACCTGGTGTTTGTGTACGCACAGGCCTGAAACTTTATGAAATGCTTCAATCGAGATGTATTTCAGACAACCTCCGAGCATATTTAAATTGGGTGACTAGTTAATGAGAAAAATTGCCGTAATTTTTTTTCTATTCACTTTGAATTTTGGATTATACAGCTAGCTTGGAGATGGACATTGGATGAGTTCATAATCCAGTGTTATACCTCTTCAACTTTGTAAATAATAATTTTTGCAAGTTTTGGTGCCATGATATACTCCCATCAAACACTCAGCCCTGGAAGACACCTTTGCGTGCCTTTCAGATGAGTGACTTGAAACATCAAATTCATCACTGGGTACACTGCATTGTGGGACTAGTGATGCCATGAAGTGAAGCTTACAGTGATGTAATTTTGCTCCCAGTAGTCCCAGTCACACCAGCAGACCATTGACAGAGTTCAAAACCAGGCACTGCGTATCATCATCGGCGCAATGAGATCCACACCAATTGAAAAGATGGAAGAGACAACAGGCATCCCACCCCTGCGCATGAGAAGAGATTGCAGTTCACAAAGACCATCCTATGAACGCCAGGATGAAACAACCAACCTCAGGGAGACTGAGAAGATCAAGTTTTGTGAAGGAGACGAGAGCACTACAGAGAAAACACCAGGCAAAGCATCATGCGCAGATAGAGGATCTGAATCCTGCTAGCGACCTTCCACCCTGGGAAAGTAAGCCAGAAAACATCATCTCTTCCACGGTACCCTACATCACCACCAAAGATGAGCACAGCACTGAGCAAGAAAGCCCTGACACTGGCCATGCTCGAAGAAACGTATCCCCAAGAAGCATGGATATGGGCATACACCAATGGATCAGCCACAGATGCAGTTCAGAATGGAGGGGCTGGGGTGTACATTCAGTACCCAAATGGAAAATGGCAGGCAGAGGCAGTACCAACAGGCCTTCACTGCACAAATTACAGAGCTATGGTGGAAGCCCTGGTCCGCGCTGCAAACACCCTTGGTGGCACTGCAGACCCTGATGCCCAGATTGTCTTCCTGACTGATGCCATGTCTGTCCTTGAGGCAGCAACAGCAAGCAAACTGCCACGTCTACAAGAGGCACTGCAAAACATCAAGTGCATTAGACTGGTGCTGCAGTGGATCCCTTCACACTGTGGCATCTACGGCAATGAAGAAGCTGACAGAATGGCAAAAGTGGGCGCAGAGTAAGAACAAGACGAAAATGGAGTCAGCTTCACAGAGATGAAGACCATCATTAAGTATGTGTACAGACCACCATAACGGCCCCCTATACAGTTACCATCAGCTGTCCAGACAAGAGCAGGTGACCATCTTCCGTCTGAGGACCGGGCACAACCGACTCAATTTCCACCTGCACAGACACTTCCACCTCGTGCCATCTCCCCTGTGCCCTTGTGGAGAAGCAGAGCAGACCACAGAGCACATCCTCCAGGACTGTGGGAACCACCAGCTGCTGAGGGAGGAGATATGGCCGAAGCCTACCACTCTACAAGAGAAACTGTACGGGCCTGTGGCGGCGCTACAGAAGACCACAGACTTCATTTTGAGATCCAAGCACTGTGTATCTGCAGCCTTTAAAATTATTTGTGTGCGTCAGTGTGTGTTGATCAGATGATGGGTTAGAGAGGAGGGAAATGGATCAGGAGGATAAGATGAAAAATATAAACAACTTTCAACGTTTCTAAAACAGTTAACGAAACATGTAGGTGAGCTCCAAACAGTACAGCAAACTTTGGGATGAAGTCCTCATCTTGTTTTTATGACGTACACCCGCGGGCGTATTGTGCAAAAAGTGGTTAAATACATGCACGCTCATTATATGGAGACTCTGTGGGCTGGTTCATGTCACCTTGGTTTTTGTTACATTTTGACACCAACCGATTTGCACAGAACCCCCCCCCCCCCCCCCCCCCCCCAAAGTGGCACAATTTTCAACAAAATAAAGTTAGCTGCTATATGGAAAAAAGAAGAAGACGGGATGGGAGAATTCACTTTCAAATAGTTACCTCATCTGCTAAAAATTCACTTTCAAATAGTTACCTCATCTGCTAAGTCAGGTTGCACCTTTGCGAGACGAAAGTAGCTAGGCTCTGGCCAATATTTGAGGTGGTTGTGTCGATATACCACGCGACCTTCGCCAAAGTTTCTCAGGTTACAGCACAGTTCATACAGAGTTTTGCCTCGAAATATGGCCTCTCTTCCTACAAATCTCTTCGCCATTTTCAGCTTGACGTGTGTTGAACGGGCTGGTAAAATGAAAAGCGTGCAATAAATCAACTTTACACACGATAACGAACAGACGACACTACGTCGCCATCTTGAAAGTCGCTCCAGCGCAGTGAATCACCCACCGCTTCTCTTTCTAGCCAGCTACTGCAGTCTGCTGAGACGGAGTACATTGACAGAAACCTAGTGTGCCAGTGTACACTTGAAAAAAATCCCCTACGTAAAATGACAACACCCCTTATCTCCATGGAGGCCCTCTTTAAAGACTGCTGACCCCTCCCCTCCCCCCCCCCTCCTCCCCTTCGATTTTTTGGCAGTCACCTTTTGGTCTGGATTGCATTTTAAAAAAATTCTTTACTTGTTCGCCACCAGGGAAACAAGGTCTGACGTTCGTTCGTTTTATCCATTTTAATGTCCCACTGGCACATAGGTGATCGGGGATAAGGTCTGACATTTGTATGAGGCTATATATAGCCCGGGTGAAAAACGAAAAGTTGGATCCCCCCTCCCCCCGGGAGGTAACTGATCCGCCTAAAGACTATATAGTACTTAGCTGGGCAGAATGCCGGCTACTGTAACCTCATGGCGTTCATAACAAATCTTTCTCTCTCTCTCTCTCTTTTGTTTTTTTGTTTTTTGTTCTCCTTCTAGAGGAATGTACTTTAATGGAAGAGAAAATTCAAACGTTTTTGTATAGCACAAACATGTTTCGTCTTCTTCTGAGTGAACTTACACACACACACACACACACACACACACACTGACACACACACACACACACACACACACACACACACATGCGCACGCTCACACACCATGCTTGCCAATTATCTCATAAGTGTGGGTTACAGTTTAGTTCTGCAATCAAATGTTAAATTTTTTTTTGACTAATAAGCATAAACGTTAATTAAATACAACCAATTGACACTGCTTCATTCTGATCCAGATCGCCAAAGTACAAAACGTACTAGAATAAACCAAAGAAGTACCCAACGGAGAAAGAAACACGCTTAGAAAAAACGGTACAACACAATTTATTAATATTTCGGGTAAATACCCTTTGTCAAAATAGACAAACAAACAGAGACATTAGCCGCTACTTATCTTCAGATGCAGAAGGAATGTGGCAACTGAAGGTGACGTAAAAAGAAAAAGAAAAGAAAAGGAAAGGAAGAACAAAAGTAAAAATGACGTCAAAGAAAAAAATCGTAAGAGAAAGACTCCGAGAGAAACTAAACACGAGAGACAAGAGTGTGTGTAAGCGCGCGCAGGAGCGAGCAAAAGTAAATGCGCGTGTGTGAGGCCGGGGAGAGAGAGAGAGAAGAGAGACAGCGAGAGAGAGACTGAGAGAGGGGGGGGGGGGGGTTAGAGAGAGAAAGAGAGAGAGAGAGAGAGAACGAACGGGGAGTACCCTTGGGCACGAAGTAGGCTGAGTGTCTAATACACAAAGCCAGCTAAACACCAACCCGGAAGGCAAACCTTATATCACCATCGAGTTGAGGACTACCTCGGGGAAAAACGGCAGGACCCCGGGGAAAAAAACCCCAGCATTTAGCATGGTACACAACAAGGAATATCGATGAAACAAAGCAAATAATCAAATTCAGTAAGAGAATAATGGTATAAGAGGAGAGTAGGTAGTTGTAAAACCATCTTCAAGGGTAACTCCAAACAAAACAAAAAAAACTGAAACAAAAAACAAAAAACCGGGTGTGGGGGGAGACTTCAGAAAGACAAAAGGGGCGGGGGAAGGGGAGGGGGAAAGGGAAGAGAGAGAGAAAGGGGGAAGATAGAAAGAGAGAGAGAGAGAGAGAGAGAGAGAGAGAGAGAAAACAAAAAAGGGAGGGGGGGGGGGAGGCAAACAAACAGAGCCACCAGCCCCACCCAACAGGCACCCTCCAGCCCACGGACGAACGCACAGGCATGCGAACAAGACGACCACATACATCCCCAAGGGAATGCACATGATCGCCCCCCACACCCGCGCATAAATCCAAGGACCGGCGATCAGGCGCCCGACAGGGAAGGGCAAGGGATCCAACTTAACGTATGGCCAGCGCTGAAAAAGTCCCCATGGGAGGCACAAAGTACATATCAATCAGCGCCAGCCGCACCTATCTGGTTAGTGAGTAGTCATACAGAAGCGACTCGGTAAGGTAAATGACAGTTAGCAGAAGACACAGGTAAGGTCCAAAAAGTTAATCTTTCATATTCATCCCGAGTGGCGCCACAGTGCCCAGTTTATTAATCAAAAAAAAATTTCTTTGACGTCATTTTTACTTTTGTTCTTCCTTTCCTTTTCTTTTTCTTTTTACGTCACCTTCAGTTGCCACATTCCGGCTTCTGCATCTGAAGATAAGTAGCGGCTAATGTCTCTGTTTGTTTGTCTATTTTGACAAAGGGTATTTACCCGAAATATTAATAAATTGTGTTGTACCGTTTTTTCTAAGCGTGTTTCTTTCTCCGTTGGGTACTTCTTTGCATTTCACACGCTTGGCAGTCACCTTTTTGGTCTGGATTGTTTAGAATAAACCAACTTTTGCCCTTATGATGCCATTTGGTGAGGTGTTGACTTGAACCACGGTTTATTTGCTTCCCTTGTGATGTGAACAACTAAGTTTTATGGGCACCATTGAGCTATCAAGGTGACTTGCTTGACGTCAAACAGGTGTGTCCATAATTCTTGGTATCCAACCCGCTGTAAGCCATAAAGCCATCAGCTGGGTGAGAAAGAAACGCTTCTTGCCTATGGTGCCGTACTAAGTTTTTTGTTTTGTTTTGTTTTGGCATCCTGTCTCGGAAGACAATGGAGTATATGCGCTTGCTGGGTCAGTCACTGGAGTGACCTCTCCAGGGCGCAAGCCTGGGCAAAGTGTATGGAGATCATGGGGTGCCCAGTCGTCAAGATCCCCCTCTCGGCCTCGCTGATGTATCCAAAGGAATGCAAAGCAGTACGTTTGGCACCAGTTTGGCTGCAGGAGCTGCCAGAACAGTGCGTGAATACAGGCAACTGTCTGCCTTCGGGGCTCCACTCCTGATTTGAAGGGTTTACTCCCCCACATTTGGCCGTTGGATCCAACCTGATCTCCTCCGTCCTCTAGCCGTTGGCTGTCAGCTCATCCGCCTAGTGGTGCAATGTGAACACCATCCCCTCACGTGGTTTAGCCCACCAGCTGAGGTGGTTTGCCAGGGTGTGGCGCTTGGAGCCAACACGAGAGAGATTAAGGAGATGGATGAGGACCAGTGATGCCCGTCCGTCCTATGTAGGACGCAGCTGCCGAACAGCAAAGGTGCTACCTCTATCCAGAGCCCCCCTACACCCCGACGTAGTGCCGTACTAGATTTTGAACATATTTACCGGAAAGAGCAGACGGCTTTAGGTAGCGTACTTCCGGTTGCGGCATTCGAGGGTTCTCGCAAGTAAACATAGGTAGTGTACTCTTTCTACTCTGTTTTCTTCAAAATAAAACGAAGCGCATGTCTAGTCTTCGAAGAGCTCTTTATATTTATGTACGTTTTGTTGAATTTATGTGTCGAATAATTCCTCTTAATGAACGCCAGAAACTTGCTCAGTGTTCATGCATGGTTACGCAAATCGTCAGCTGTAGTGCAATGTGCCTGTGTACCTCACGTTAACCAGTCTGTTTCTTGGAAACGTGTATACGTTAATTAAATAATTCGTCTTGAACGTACTCAGGTTTGACCAAAGCAGACACTTTTCTGAGGTAGAGCTACAGTTTATTTTACGCTTATTTATTTTACCTTTATCTCAGAATTTGACCTTTGGGGATTGTCCTTCTCCTTTGTTTTTAATGGCTCAGTTTATGTGTTGTAGTTGACATGGCAGATTCAAGACAATCTATCCTGGAAGCTCTACGCAAACATAGGAGTGCATTGAAGCTGCCGTCACTGCTGGCGCGTGATTTTCAAACTGCCAGTGGTACCTCAGCCTGTCATGATACATGTAACTCACAGCCCACCGTCAGAATACTGCAGTGGAACCTTCTGGCACAGGGTTAGTCACAATTATTTCAAGCTGTTCAGCTTTATGACACAGTACTAGCACAATAGATTTTGTCTTTATGTCTACACCCCTCCCACACACACACATTTGTTAAGTCTTCTATTTATATGGTGCAGTGGTGCAATTTTAAAAGAACACGCATGACATCATAGGCGGGCTGGCCTAAAAGTAAAACTCTGACAGTGAAGTAGCAAGATAAAAATTACATCATGTCTAGTTATGCAAACCTCGCTGTAGAACGTACCATTGGCGCGAAGCGCCATATGTGTGTGTATACAATACAATACAATACAACTTTATTGTCTGTTCGAGTCCAGGCACGACAGAAATTTGCCTTTATGTATGTAAACAAGAAAATCTCACAAGTTTGCATGTATGCACAAGCTTGTTCTTAGGGGAGTTGCTTCATTTAGGGGGTGTCTAGGAGAGCCTCGGAGCACTTTGAAATTAGACGTCTCATTGAAGAGTTAAAATGACTGGGTATAGGAAGTCGGTTGACCCACATTAGAGTCCGTAATTTTTGTTATATATTCACTTGCAATTTTGGATATAGCTAGATTGGATAAAGGCATTGGATGAGTTCATTAGCAAGCTTTGTATCTCTTCTTGAACTTTTTCAGTAAAAATTAATTTTATGCAGAATTTTTTTAAGTTAAAAAAAATCGACTTCTGGAGAAAATCACACACACACACACACACACACACACACACACACACACACACACACACACACACACACACACACGAGTACAGTAGAATATCATGTATCTAGGTAAAGTCAACCTCACTTCACAGAAATAATAGCAAGACTGAAACTGTGCCATGAAATTCAGGTTTTTGTCACCATTTTTCTCACATCTGCTCAGGACATAGACAACCCCGCCCTCCACGAGTCCCCTGCTGCCTTGCAGGTTAGGTTTTGGATAACCAAAGGCTAGGGTGCTGACATGGTACCAGACTGGGTGTATGAACTTCCTTGATGAAGTCACCACCCAGGGCGAAAGAGTCCCATGAGGGTCTCATCGGCCACGTTTCCAGGACCAAGGCGAGCCACAAGTTATGTGGAGTTTCGGTTGTGGTTAACAGCCTGAAGAGGGATGGGCTCCGCCAGGTTCTTTTGCCCAAGACACACCACATGCAATGACAACCTTACCTCAATCCATACCGGAGAGAAGAATGGAGGGAGCTGGTTGCCAAGTCATCAGTGGTGCCCCAACGGTCGGCAAGACTATGCGATATAGATAGATAGATAGATAGAAGTCTGAGTGAAACTCGTATCACATAAAATATAAAATTATGTCATGACAAATGACATTTAGCAAACCAATGACTGTAACCCTTACAGAGCTCACTGATGCACAGGCATATCTAGCTTTTTCTATAGGAGATATTTCAACATCAGAATGGGGTCAAAGACAACATGCTGAGACCCTTGACAGTGAGTACAGCTCACATATAAAACGGCCTTTGTGGGTTATGGCTCTCATACAGAAGAAACTTTGTGGGTTATGGTTCATGACTTTTTTTCTTTTCTTTTCTTTTTTTAAAGGGGGGGGGGGGGGGGGTGTTCGGAAATGTTTGGCTGAAGAGTTGGTTGGTTAGCATTTTTTGAACATTTGTGATTTTTTCCACTACTCTTTTGAACACAATACTCCTGGATTCATAAATCTTTCATCAGAATATTTCTTTCCTTGCAGCGCTGAGTACGGGAGATGACAACTTCATATTGTGTCCCAGAGAAGCTTTGGCTTGGGATCACCGGAAACTGCACATTCTGGAAGAAATCCTGACCTACAATCCCACAGTTGCATGCCTTGAGGAAGTGGATCACTTTGACTACATCCATGAGAACTTGTCCAAAGCTGGTTATGAAGGCTGTTTCTTCCCCAAACCGGACTCACCATGCCTCTACACCCCTGAAAATTCTGGTCCTGATGGGTGTGCAGTGTTTTGGAAAACATCAGAGATGGAGATCCTAGCCCAGAATGATATTATCCTGTGCATGGACTCTGGGGAGGAGACCAATCAAGTTGCAATCTTATGCAAATTCCTGCTTAAAAAGTCCAAGGAGTTGTATGTGGCTGTAACCCACCTAAAATCCAAGAAACCCTACTTTCAGCTTCGCCACCAGCAGGGCAAGTTTCTGGAGAAACTTTTGCTGGAGAAGACACAGAACTCCCCACTTGTAGTATGTGGTGACTTCAATGCAGAGCCAGCTGAAGATGTATACATCACATTCAAAAACAGCAAAATGAGTTTGGGAAGCACATACTGCCATTTGTCCTGTGACATGCAGGAACCACAATACACCACATGGAAAGTGCGAGGAGGCTCCAATGGCAAGAGAACGGAAGATGCGCATTGCATAGATTACATGTTTTATTCTAATTCATATTTACAGCCTCTGTCACTGCTGAAAATGCCCACTGAAGAGGAGATAGGGGAAAATCGCTTGCCATCATTTTCCTATCCATCTGACCACCTGTCCTTGGTGGCTGACTTTAAATTTAAGTAATAACTTATTGTAGTGGTATGGGTCAGTCTCGGTCTCAGTATATCATGACACCTGGGAGCCTTGACGGCAGATGTCATTATTCACGCTTGCATTAACCCTTTGACTGTTGGTAGCGGTTTTTGTCGCTATGATTCCTATGGGAATCATTGTGAAAAATATCTGCTATCAACTGCCAAAGGGTGAACATGGCTTTTGAAGAAGAAACGCTGTTAGCAGATTTCTCGCACTGATGTTGCACTTAGGTGTTCTGCACAAGCCTGTGCACATGCAAGCTAAAGTTGATGGTCTGAGCACTGTTTGCTCTCGGGTTACCATATTTATTTGGGACCCAGAAACCTGTGTGCATTATATCTGGTGCTCAGAAACCAAATAGGTGAGGTTAACGCTGGTCACCCCTACACACCTTCCCGCTCCCTCCGCTCTGCCTCCGACCCTCTCCGCCTCCACATCCCTCACACCAAACTCAACACTTTCGGCCCCCGCTCCTTCTCCGTCTACAGTCCATCCACCTGGAACACTCTCCCACTCTCTCTTCGTCAGAAACACTCTCTCTCTTCCTTCCAGTCCGCCCTCAAAACTCACCTCTTTCAACAGTTCTAGCACTATATCACCACACTCCCCACCGCAAGCTGACCATCGTAATGTTTTTCACTATTTGTGGTATGTGAGTCATTGTCTAAAGCGTGCGCATGCGTGCGCGAGTTGTGAGTGCGTGCTTAGAGTTATAATTATTATAAAGATAAGCACATTACAAATACCGTAATTATAATAGTGCACATACCAAGGGGCATTACTCGGCGCTGGACCTACAAACAGTTAGATCCCCTGCCCCCGCCTATCAGGCACCCATTCACCAGCCCACAGAAAAATACGCAGGTAAACAAGACGATAAAGGGATGTATATGATCGTCTTGTTCTTAACATGTGTATTTGTTTCTACAAAATCCATACCGATGGCATTACTATATGGAAGGTACACTTAGCTTACTGATTTCAGCCTAAGAATCCGTTGTGTATACTACACAACCAGGGAAGCAACTACAGCGAGTTGTTACCAAGAACCCTGAGTAGTCTCCCTTCCCCCCATACGGGTACGTGAGCAGTGTAATCACGCCAGTCTTGTGCTTAGCTTCTTTGTGAAAGAATTACCGGTTCAGCCTTAGTACTTGATTTCAGGCTTGGGGTCTTGGTTTCTTCTTCAGTCCTCTCTGCCTCCTTCCCCACTTGGATATGGCAAGGTAAGGCCTCGGGTAATGCCTCTGGCAGCTGGCATGGCAGACTCAGCAGACAGAGGTGTTATCTACGGTTTTTGATTTTTCATTGTTAAACACTACTCAGCCACTCCTTCAAGAGAGCTATATTGTGAAAGATGGAGAGCTGACACGACAAAGCAGCTATTTCACTCATGCGTGGCCCTTCGATAACGGGGCCACACACGTTTCGTTTTATGCTTTTGCTTGTCTGTTAAATGCTCAAGTTCGCACCTGCCATACATGCAAGGGCTTACACGCCCCTCGGCTCAAGTGGCCCAGCGATTCCCACGCACTATACTGTGCGGGTTGCTCATTCTCCCGCCTGTGCGACATATGCTCCTCTTGGAGAGAGCAACGCTGGTCACAGCTGTGGGGAATTACACGCGGGAATGGCCAGGTGGATCCCTGAGACTATCTTCGCACCCGGCACCCCCCTCGGCTCGGATGCCTCCTGGCTCAATGGGACTTCGCAGATGGGCCACTTCGGACATTGTGGGACTCTCTGCTCGCCTGGCTCAGCCGTCTGCGTCGGGACTGTCCCTCCCAATGCCCTCCACTCGTGGCCGGCAGCACCCTTGGTGCAAACCTCGGATGGCAGTAGCCACAGGATAAAGGAGCCTATGCCCCCCACCTGCTCGACTTGAGAGCATGGGCGGCAGCGTCTTTTGGTGCACCCCTCAGGTGGCAGTGGCCACAACAGCAGAGCTGATGCCCCCCACCTGTTCGACTTGAGAGCATGGGTGGCAGCATCCTTTGGCGCACCCCTCAGGTGGCAATGGCCACAGGACAGCGGACCGTATTCCCTCCATTCATGGCTGGCAGCGCTCTTTAGCACACCTCTTACCGGGCAGTTCACCATCAATGACCAACCTCTGCAAGAGGTGGACGAGTTCACGTACCTGGGCAGCAAGGTTACCACAGATGGAGACTGCACAAGGGAGATCACCACAAGAATCAGCAAAGCCAACCAAGCCTTCGCAATGCTGAAACCCATCTGGAGGACCACAAGCCTGAGCATCCACACCAAGCTCCGTATTTTTAAGAGCAACGTGCTGAGTGTCCTTCTATATGGGTCAGAATGCTGGAAATCCACTACCGCTACGGAACGCAAGCTGGATGTCTTCCAGAACAAGTGCCTGCGACGGATCATGAAGGTCTTCTGGCCAAACATGATTACAAACGAGGAACTACGGAAGAGAGCAGGCGCAGACAGCATCGCTGAAACCATCGCCACACGGAGATGGAGATGGCTAGGCCACGTTTGCAGAATGTCACCTGACTCATTACCAAGGGTGGCACTGAGATGGACACCACAGGGGAAGAGAAACCGTGGGCGACCAAAGGAGACGTGGCGCCGAACCGTGGAGCGAGAGCTCAAGAACAGAGGCCTTACTCTGCAAACAGCACCCAAAATAGCAGCTGACAGACAAAAGTGGCGCTCCCTTGCCGTCGCCTCAAGCACCAGACGGCGCAGAGAGGACTGAATGAATGAATTACCGGGCAGTAGCCCCTGGACAGTGCCAGAGAACAACAGTCCTTATGCTCTCCGTTCATGGCTGGCAGCACCCTTAGTGCACCTCTTACCTGGCAGGAGTCACAGGACAGCGGACCTTATGCACTCCACTCGTGGCCGGCAGCGCTCTTTAGCGCACCTCTTTCCGGGCAGTAGCCCCTGGACAACACCAGAGAACAACGGTCCTTATGCCTTTTATTCATGGCCGGCAGCGCTCTTTCGCGCACCTCCTATCTGGCAGTAGCCATGGGACAGCGGACCTTCTGCCATCCACTTGCCCTTTGTGCTCCACTCGTGGCTGGCAGCGCCCTTGGCGCATCACTCAGGTGGCAGGAACCACAGAACAGTGGAGCTTCGGCCCTCCACTCACTCAGCAGGAGAGCAGGGTCGGCGTCGCCCTTGGCACATCCTTCAGGTTGCAGTGCATCAGAGCCCCCTCCTCCCACTCCCCCTCCTCCACCTCCTCCCCCCCTCCCCCCTCCCCCCTAAATGCATCCTTCAGGCGCCAGACAGCAAGTGGCGTCCTCCTGGCCACTTAGGCCTCGCACGAAGCTCGTCCTGGATATATGTCTCTTCAGCCTCTCAACACTCCAGGACCTCCCCCCCCCCCCCCCCCCCCCCCCCCCCGGCTAGCCAACCCTTCCGGTCTGCCATGGCGTTCGGATGTCCGTCGGGTTCACAGAATGCATCCTCCCGGCACCGCTTGCTCCCACCGGACCCAACGTGTGATCCACACCCAGCACCTGGTGGCCGCTCCCCCCCCCCCCCTCCCCAACGCCAGACGCTCCCTTGCTGGTGCTGGGGTTCGCCTGCGGCGGTGGAAGCCCTCAGCCTCCTCCCGGAGGACTCTCCTTCGGCGCTCTCTTGGGGGACTATCGTTCGCCCCGCTTATGGAGACCGCGCTTCTCTAGAGGAAGCCGCCTGAGATCTTGAGCGTTCGTCCCCTCGACGTATCTCCACTGTCCCCGCTGCGCATAAGGAAGGCCTCAGCACTGGTTGATATGCCACTTATGGCTAGCACCTAGGTCGCTCCCTCCGCCCCTCGGTTTGGGACCTATTGTAGGACTTTTTGGGCATCTTCGAGCACTTTGCCTGAGGGACAGTTCTTGCCGATGGGAGATGCCCGCATAACGTGGACATGGGTTTTCGGCAGCAGTGGTATGCAGGTCTTCCGCAGTTTTTCGTCTGCTCCTCTCCCATTGACGTCAGCGCAGAGGTGCACGATGGAGGCAAGACAGTGGCTCGTCGGGGGGTTTCCGTGGGGTTTCTGCCAGACGGCGATCGTGTTCCAGAACGCCTTGGCTGTCACGGGTTGCCTGGTTTTCACCACTCAGGCGATAATGCGGTTAGCCGATAAATATTCGGAATGCTCCGGTTCTTCGCTCCTACTCGATGTCCGCTCCCTAGCGGTGACAGCTACCCGGGCGGCATACTTGGCTACCGATGCCTTTACTGCTACTGCGTACTGCGACCTCTTCTTGTGCGTCATCGTTCTGAGTTGCGGTCCAGGCTTCCCCGGCGGTCAGTTCTCAACGTCATCTGGCTCCTCTGGGGTGCGCTCTCCGATTGAACTGACCTAGCAGGAGGTCAAGGGCTCGGCGCCCCTAATCCACCCACCGGAGCTCCCTTCATAGGCCAAGCCCTTCCGGAGGCCCTGCGTGGCAGGGCTCAATGATGCTCCTCCAGTTCTGCCCCTGCCTTTCGGCAGGGTCTCTAGTCGGCGGGAGTCTGGTGCGTCACAACTACACGTGCCGGTTGCTTGCTGGATGACCCTTGGGTTCTCTCTGCCATCTTGGGGGGGCCTACAGGTTCCCTTTCGGCATCCCCTCCCCCCCTCCTCCCCCTGCAACACTTCCCACTGGACGCGGGTTCTTGTCGACCGAGTCGAGGCGGAAGCTCTTCACGGCGAGGTGATCTCCTTAATCCAGTAGCCCGCCACGGAAGTGGTCGTACGTTACGACTCACAGGCCGTTCTAGTAGACTTTTTATGGTTCCAAGTCCAACGGACAAGTGGCGGCCCATCATAGATCTCTCGGCGCTAAACAAGTTCTTCGGCTCCCCTGTTTTGGTTGGAGACAGCGCGTGCCTTGAGAGCTTCGGTCGGGCCCAGGACTTGGCCGTCACCCTCGATCGGTCCGATGCCTACGTACACATTTCCGTGCACCCCTCGGCTTGCTGTTACTTTACGGCTGTGCAGAACCACACTTTTAGTTAGGAGAGGACCGGGGGCCACTGAGTGCAAGATAAGCCATCTGTGGCACGGCCGGGCGTAGGGGCAATTAGTCATTAGCGCGCGCCTCTTCAGGCAGAGTGACAGAGCCGTTCATGGCCCTAGAAAGGAGTGCTCTTCCAATACCCTACACTATGTCTACGTGCCGACAGCAGCATACCGGCGCACTGCAGCGGAAACGCTGGCCAGTGTTAGTAACTGAACATTCATCACAAAATGCGTTTTTGTCTCAAGAATGTCATTATAACATGAGTGTAAATTTGTAGCTGATAAAATTTGCTTTCTTTTCATACTAAACATGCCCATGCTGCTTACTACCAGCACACCTTGAAGAGCAGTTACATTTCATATTTGCAATACAATGAACATGCACTGACAAAATAAAGCGTTAACTTTAAAGCTCAATCTGTTGTGCATGTCCCTTTTCTGTGGGATGAAAAGTTGATGTATCTACGCAGCATTCTAGCCTCTACTGTTATCACTTACTAGATTTCCGGGGCCATTCCTGCTAGAGCAACAATAGCTTCAGAAAGCACTCCACTGCTGAGAAGCCGGTAAGCTGGTAATCCGTTAGGTACATCAAGATGATCAACACAAACATGCTGATGCCAGCCTTAATTTATGCCTTACTTTTGGGTTTACACAATAAATCATAACCACTAACACAAGTAACAGGTCCTTAAGCACACCACACTGGTTCCTTTACATTAACACTAACACAAATAACTTCTCTGAAGCACATCACACTGGGCCTTTATATGAACACGAATACAACTGTAATGGGTCCGAAGCATATCACACTGGTTCCTTAATATTAACAGTTAAAGTTAGATCTCTTGGCTTGACTTCGCGAACGAAGATTTTATAGGAGTTGACCACGACTTCTGCAGGCTTGTTCATGGCTGCGGAGGCCAATCCGAGACAGGCAGGTTCGACCGCAGTGGCTGCAGGGGAAGGTATGTCCAGGGTTCTGAGCTGCGGCATCTCTGTTTTTTCTCCTGAGCTGCTTGTCCTTAAGGCTAGCTCTGTGAGAGTCCTCAAAGGAGACAGCTGCCTTGTAAATGGTGGAGCGCCAGGTGTCACGGTCCGCAGCAAGCGAAGACCACTGGTGGTGGTCGATTTGGCAGGCACTAAGTGACTTCTTGAGACAGTCTTTGTATCTCTTCTTTGGTGCCCCTCTGTCACGGTGTCCAGTAGCAAGCTCGCCGAACAGTGTGATCTTTGGTAGGCGATGATCCTCCATCCTGGAGACATGCCCCGCCCAGCGGAGCTGTGTCCGCAGCAGCAAAGCCTCGATGCTCACAGTTTCAGCCTGTTCAAGGACCTCGACGTTGGTGACATAGTCACTCCAGTGAATGCCCAGGATGGTACGCAGGCAGCGCTGGTGGAAGCGTTCGAGGAGTCGTAGTTGGCTGCGGTAGAGGGCCCAGGACTCGGAACCATACAGCAGGGTGGTGAGGACCACAGCTCTGTACACGCTGATCTTGGTGCCTGTTTTCAGCTGTTTATTGTGCCACACCCGCTTGAAAAGTCGCCCGAAAGCGCTGTTCGCTTTTGCCAGCCTGCTGTCAAGCTCCTTGTCCAGCTTGGCGTCCGACGTGATAATGCAGCCAAGGTAGGTAAACTGGTGCACTGACTTTAGTTCAGACTCGCCAATGGTGATGTGAGGAGGGTGATACACTGTCTTGGGTGCCGGCTGATGGAGGACCTCTGTCTTTTTCAGACTGACCTCGAGTCCAAAGAGCTGGGCAGCATCTGTGAAGCAAGACGTGATGCGCTGCAGGGCTCTCTCTGTGTGTGCAACGAGGGCAGCATCATCAGCAAAAAGCAGCTCACGAATCAGTTGGTCTAGGGTTTTCGTGTGGGCCTGCAGTCGTCTGAGGTTGAACAGGCTGCCATCGAGACGATACCTGATGTACACTGCATCGTCATCATCGAGGTCCACTGTGGCCTGCTTCAACATCATGCTAAAAAAGATGGTGAAGAGGGTCGGTGCCAGCACGCAGCCCTGCTTTACACCGTTGAGAATAGGGAATGGTTCTGAGAGGTCATTGTTGAGTCTGACCTGGCCTTGCTGGTCCTCGTGTAGCTGGACAATCATGTTGAGGATCATGTTGAGGAACTTTGGGGGACAGCCAAGTCGCTCCAGGATCTGCCACATGCCTTGCCTGCTCACAGTGTCGAACGCTTTTGTTAGGTCGATACAGTTAGATACTACTAAACAGTATCACAGAGAATACTGAAGGCTATAAGCAGAGCATCATAGCACCGGGATTACACTATACACACCAGTATTCCATAGAGAATGAATGTTCAGACCTGCATGCACAGTTCTGTGCGAGGAACGGACAACTTATTATTCAGTCACACACAAACACAGTACCTGTCTTTATCCTCGGATTGCACTCTTAAAAAAAGCGTCCCCTGAATAATACCACCAACACAGGAACCAGCAGGAATTTGTGCACAAGTGTGTTAAACGGTTTTATGTAGAAAACCGGTGAAGAGGAGATAGAGAACATTAAACACAGGCATTACACACCACTCGTGAGTAGTCCGTTACATAGACTAGAGAAGGAATTTTTGCTGCGAGCCAGTGACCTAGATAACCTGCTCGCTGGGGGGAGAGGCTACCACACACCACAGCAGCAGGCTGTGGGCCAAACTAAAGAGTGAGAAATCAGCCTTTCTGTACAGCCGTGACTTGCGCTTTGCCTTTCCGGGAGTGGTGTACCGGTTCCGGGCCCTGCATTTGGCCTCATCTTCAGCCCCTGGGTCTTTATGAGGATCATGGATGCGGTGGTGGCCAGAGTCCGGCGGTCGTCTTCAAGTCCGACCTCCAACTATCTGCGTGATCTACTCCTGAGGACCGGGTGTGCACCCTCTTGGAGAGACATGGGGACGTGTGGCTGACTTCGCTGGCAGCTTAGTTTCCTTGTCAGCCTTGACAGGTTGGACCTCGTGCCATCATGCCAGTTTATCCACCGTGGCATGGAGTGCCTGACGAACCTCAACCGGGTGAGATTACCGGAGGCCCGCATCCAGACGTTGGCAGGGCTGGCCCACCAGGTGTCCCTTGAGCACGCAGTCCCTGTCAGAGTTGGGCTGCAACTTCTGGGTCTCCTGGACGCTGCGGCGGTTCCTTCCCCTTGGCAGGCTCTACTTGAGACCTCTCCAGCTGCATCTTCTCCTTCTTGGCGCCCGTCCCCGGGCCACCTAGCGGTGTTGGTCTCAGTTCTGCCTTTGGTCTGCCCTCACCTAGAGAGATGGACAGACCCATGTTCGCTAGCGACGGGAGTGCCCTCTCCTCCCCATCGCCCACCTTCACTTTACACGGACGTGAGCTTCACCGGTTGGGGAGTGCCCTTATTGCCAGACTTCAGCAAAGCCTCGGGCTGGTGGCCTCTGGACCTAGCGAGCAAGCACATCAACTGGCGGGAGTTGCAGGACATCTGGGCATGCTCCTGTACTGGGTCCTCTGTGGTGCCGGGATTGCTGCGAGCACGCCTCATCCCCGGCCACCTGCGTGTTTGGGGCCTACCCGGCACCGGCCTCCACGTGGCGTGGGTGGGTAGTCCCCTCAGTCCCTGACTGAGTGGGCTAGCAGACGGGTGCCATCTTTGTCCAGGATTAGGACTTGATGTCAGCAGATATGTTGTTCAGTCTTTTTCACTGGTCCAGTTTTTAAGGAGCTGTTCTAACCCAGGTCTTACCATGTTGGATTGGTCCTTAAAAATACTCATGAGCTTTTGGTCCTTTGGATCCCAAGTGTTTGCCGTGCTTGGAGACCCGTGTCGGGGGAGAAGAGGATCCTGGTGGCTGAAACACTCCACTTTGGCCTTGACTTCTGCCTAAACGGGAGGCTAGTCGTACCGGCCTAATCAATCGGCTCTTGTCACGTCGAGCCCTATCCCCCTGTTGACATGTGGGTTGTTATACGGAGCACCATGCTATAGCCTCTGATGCTGATTAGGTGCTCTACGCCAGTATTCCCCTGCATTCAACAGTGTGATAGAAGGCGGTGGCTCAAACGGTTCAATCGGGCTTACCCCCTTGAGTGTATCTTTCGGGCAGTCTCCATTGTGCGTCGGCTGGAGACCCGCCGACAATTGCACTTTCCCTTGTTGGGCTCGGTGGCGGGCGGGGACCCCCGGGGGCCGGGGATGAATATCTATCATACTATAATATGGAAAATATCAAAAAACCAAAACTGGCACCAAAGCGGCACATAGCCACTGACATTGACCTTGAAAATGATAGCAACTCCGATTGTGGGGAAGCGACGCCTCAGGTTTCGGCCGTCTGGCCTCGCTTTCTCATTATCCACAGCAAAGTTAAAGAGAAGCCTGTTTCCAAGCTGCACCCTTTCCTGGTAGGGGAGACCCTCAGGAGCCGTGTTGGCAGGCCTGAGGCCCAGCGCCTCAGGTCTGGTGACTTGTTGGTAGAGTGCCGTACCCGGGCACACTCCAATGGGCTACTGAGGCTGTCCTCCATCGGAGACACTCCAGTGGAGGTCACTCCCCACAAAACAATGAATTCCTATAGAGGAGTGATTAAAGATCAAGCATTGGCCGAACTGTCTGAAGATGAACTTGTACGGAACCTTAAGTCACAGGGGGTGACCTACGTCAGGCGCTTCATTTCCAAACGAGGTGGTAGGGAAATCCGTCTCCCTACCATCATCCTGACGTTTGGCACCCCCACAGCTCCTACTACCATCTGGGGAGGTTACTACTCCCTAAAAGTGAAAAAGTACGTCCCTCTCCCCCTCTGGTGCTTTAAGTGCCAAAAGTATGGCCATGGGCAGAAGACATGCCGCCAGGCAGAGGCTCTATGCGCCCGTTGCACTAAGCCCGGACACTCTGCTGAGTCCTGCACAGCCATCCCCCTGTGTGTGAATTGCCAGGGGGCGCATATGGCTTCGGACAAGAAGTGCCCTCATTGGATCTCCGAGTGCAGGATTCAGCAGGTGCGTGTGGAGAAGGGGCTGTCCTTTGCGGACGCAAAAAAACTGGTTGACGGTCCTGGTGCAGCTGAGGCTGCGCCAAACTCAAATAATAACTTTGTGTATACTTTCAGTGCTGCGGTGGTAGGAAAGCGCCCCACCAAAGGCTTCTCTTGTCAAACCCCAACTTCTTGGTTGGGGGCGGAGCCTCGGATCCTCTCGCCCCTGGAGAGTAACCCTCCTCCGGTGGTGACGAGGAGCCAGGGAATGCAGAGGGCGGACGCTACCGGTCCGGTGGCACCGCCTTCTGCTGCCCCTAAGCCTCAGCCCCCACCCAAACCTGCTAGTTTGTCAACGCCAAAGGTTTCTGGCTCTGGTCAGCCTTCTAAGGCTGCTAACTCTAGCGGCAGGACCGCTGCCCAGGACCAGAAGTCTAAGAAATCTAAGGGACCGCCATGTGCACGGGCCCAGAAGGGGAACACTGATGTCCCCCTTCAAAACAAATATGCTGCATTGGAGGAGCGGATGGAGGGAGTGGAAGTTGCTGATGCTGCGGCAGCTCCACCCCCTTCATCTCCTAAGAACCAGAGGAGGCCCGGGAGCCGGCCCCCCTCTGTTTCTCCGACTCCTTCCAAGGCAAAGGAAAAAGGGGGGAAAAACTCCGCACCCCCAGATAAGACATAATCATGGACTCTCTGCTTCAGTGGAATTGTCGTGGTTTTCAAGCTAACTTTGAGGAATTACGTCTTTTAGTCAAGTGCTATAACCCCTCAGTAATATCTCTTCAGGAGACTTACCTGAAGACTTCTGACCCTGTGTCCTTTAATGGTTTTAACGTTATACATAAAGGCTCTGATTCGGAGAGGTGCTCGGGTGGAGTGGCTCTTCTCATTAGTAGCCAAATTTTATGTAGCCCCGTTAGCATCGACACCTGTCTTCAGGCTGTCGCAGCTCGGGTTACCTTGAAGAAGACCATAACCATATGCAGTATTTACCTGCCACCATCCCTGCGGGTCTGTAGAAATGATTTTTTTAATTTAGTTGATCAACTGCCCCCTCCCTTTATTCTCATGGGGGATTTTAACGGTCACGCTCACCTTTGGGGTAGTGACCACTATGATGGCAGAGGTCAGATGTTAGAAGATGTTTTTTCTCAACTTAACCTGTGTGTCTTTAACGATGGTTCACCTACATACTCTAACCCAGGTTCAGGATCTAGTTCTGTTCTAGACCTCACTGTGTGTGATCCTTCTCTCATGCTGGACTTTGACTGGAAGGTTCACGATGACCTGTGTGGTAGTGACCACTTCCCAGTAGTCCCGTCATCGGTCAGCTGTGGGGAGGATCCGCCGGTGGGGCGCTGGAATCTTAAGAAAGCTAACTGACCTCTGTTCGCCTCCCTCTGTCAGTCTCGTATTACAGAGGAGGTGGTCATGTCATCTGAAGAACCTATTTCTTCTTTTACTACTATTTTGTTGGACGTAGCGGGTGAAACCATCCCTAAAACTTCCGCATCAGTCCCTCGAAAGCCGAGAGTACCATGGTTCAACGAAGAGTGCCGCAAGGCCCAAATAGCGTGCAAATCTGCTTAGCAACGTGCTTTCCGTAATCCGTCGCAAGTGAATATTTTAACCTTTAAAAGACAGAGGGCGAAAGCCCATTACATTTTTAAACGTGAACGCCGTGCTTCCTGGAGACGCTTCGTCTCATCTTTAACTTCTCGGACTCCGTCCCAGAAAGTATGGAAGGCTGTTCGGAGAATTAGGGGCAGGGGTGGCTCGGCTTCTGTTGGACATCTTAGAGATGGTGCCAGCTTGGTTACGGTTAAAAAGCTGTGGCCAATTTGCTTGCCTCCACCATTGCCCATAATTCTTCAACGGAGCATTATTCACCTTTCTTCCAGAGAGAGAAGGAGAAGCGAGAGTCTATATTTGTGATTTTAAGTCCGATAACTCAGAAGACTATAATGTCCCATTTACATTATCAGAATTGCAGCAAGCTTTGCAGAAATGTAATGACTCTGCTGCTGGCCTAGATACCATCCACTATCAATTCCTAACGCATCTGCCTGAGAGGTCACTCCTTGTACTTCTCAAGGCCTTTAACCATATCTGGAGAACTGGTCATTTTCCACCGTCTTGGTGCCAGGCTGTGGTTGTACCGATCCCCAAGCCGGGTAAGGATCCTTCCGACCCAGGCAACTACCGGCCTATCGCTTTGACATCATGTTTATGTAAAACTATGGAGCGCCTGGTCAACGCCCGCCTGGTGTGGCATCTTGAGTCACAGGGTCTCCTTACAGACCTCCAGTGCGGTTTCCGTAGTACAACTGACCATTTAGTCCGCTTTGAATCATTTATTTGAGATTCTTTTGTCAACAAGCAACATGTCTATGCAGTTTTCTTCGATCTTGAGAAGGCGTATGACACTACCTGGAAGTATGGCATAATGTCTGACTTGTTGGACATGGGTTTTAAAGGGCACCTGCCCGTTTTTATTCACAATTTTTTGACAAACCGGTCGTTCCATGTCCGTGTGGGCTCCACCCTCTCCGACTCCTTTGAACAGGAGATGGGTGTCCCACAGGGCAGCATTCTATCTCCTGTTTTATTTAGTATTAAAATTAATAACATTGTAAAGGCCATCAAGGATGATTCTGAATGCTCTTTGTTTGTTGACGACTTTGCTTTGTGCGCACGTGGTCGAGGACTTGCGTCCCTTGAGAGGCGCTTGCAGCTGTGCGTTGATCGCATCCAGCGGTGGGTGTCTCTCAGTGGATTCAAGTTCTCGCCCTCCAAGACTGTTTGTGTGCATTTTACTAACCAGACGAAATTTTTTCCAGAACCTAGCCTGAGCATTGCTGGAGTGCCAATTAAGGTGGCCGAGGAGGCAAAGTTTCTGGGAGTCATTTTTGACAAAAGACTTACCTTCCGCAACCATATTAATTACCTTAGAACCTCTTGTCAGAAGGCTCTCGACATTCTTCGTGTCGTCGGTCGTACTGACTGGGGTGCGGACCGTACTGTCTTACTTCGTCTGTACCGGGCCCTTGTTCAGTCCAAACTGGACTACGGCTCTGTGGTGTATGGCTCAGCTTCCAAGTCTGTGCTACAGCGTCTGAACACAATTCACCATCAGGGTCTGCGGATATGTCTTGGGGCCTTCAGGACGTCTCCAGTTCCTAGTCTGTATGCCGAGGCAGGGGAGCCTTCTCTCAAGCTCCGCCGCATCCGTCTCATGCTCAGCTACGTTCTGAAACTGAAGGCCCATCCAGACAATCCTGCCTATGATTGTGTTTTTAAACCATCGTTTGCAGAGATTTACGATACCCATCCGGGAGCTGTCCGTCCACTTTCTTTCCGTGTCCGACCTCATCTGCAGGCGGCCGGATTGGACCTGGACAGAGTTTCGGAATCCCTGCAACACATCACTCCACATTGGCTCTTACCAGTTCCTGACATCTTGCTGGACCTGACTGCCCACAAGAAAGACTCTACTCCACCAGCCATATACCAACAGAGCCTCAATGAACTGCTTTCAATTTTTCCTGGCTATTGTCGCATCTATACCGATGGGTCAAAGTCTGAGGATGGGAGAGTGGCTGCGGCCGCAGTGTCCTCTCGCCATCCTAGACGCCCATTTAAGCACCGCCTCCCAGACCACTCATCTGTATTTAGTGCGGAACTGCAGGCGGTTCTGCTGGCACTCAGGCATGCTTATCAATCTAGAGAAAGGAACTTCCTGATTCTGTCTGACTCTCTTTCTGCCCTGCAGGCCCTTCAGGGCACGGGAAATGACCACCCACTGCTGGTGCAGATCAGAGAGCTCCACGCGGACTTGATGAAGGAATATTATGATATAATTTTTATTTGGGTGCCAGGGCATGTGGGCATTGAAGGCAACAAGATCGCAGATTCTGCTGCCAACGATGCCCGCAATGACCCTGTCCCTGACACACAGACTGTTTATAGTGATTTTAGACATGTGGCTAGTGCGTACATAGCCCGTGAGTGGCAGTCCGAGTGGGACAAAGAGGAAGCTAACAAGCTGCATGAAGCCCTTCCTAAGTTGTCCGACGGTCTACCTTATCGCTGCGGCAGCCGCTGTGAGGAGACTGTCCTGGCTCGGCTCCACATCGGCCACACGTATGTTAAGCACTCTTATTTACTTAAACAGGAGGAGCGTCCATGGTGTTATGCCTGCGACGAGCAGTACTCTGTTCAACACTTTTTGTTGTCTTGTGCTGATCTAATCGACACAAGGTATAAACATTTCACGGCAGACTCCTTGAAGGTTTTGTTCCGGGATGTGCCCCCGGACAAGATCTTCAGTTTTCTGAGAGAGTGCCATATTTTTAATAAGATTTGAGCGTTTATAGATTATGATGTTTCTATTATTTTGACCTTTTTGAGAGTCTTCCGACGTTTTCTTTAAAGACCTGTGCGACATTTTAGCCTGACATATTTTTAAGGTATATTTACATCATGTCTTAAGACCTTTCTTTTAGTCTGGCTGACCAGAATTTTACCCTTCCCGCCGTGAGATGGCCTTAGTTGCCTGCTCGGCGTTAAACCCAAATAACTAACTAACTGCGTGTTTGGGTGGACTCCCTCTTGCGGCAGGGTCAGCTCCTCCACTCCGAGTAAACTCTCCGGCAGGACATCTTCTAGATGATCTGCGCCTTCTGGGAGTCACCCATGATCGACCTTTCATGGCAAGGTGGAACAGACAGCACCCGCTCTTCAGGTTGCCTATCTCGGGGCCCCTCCCTTGGGCCATGGACGCTCTCTCCTTAGACTGGGACGGCCTCGTGGCCTATGCATACCCTCCCACGGTCCGGGTGCCCAAGGATCTGCAGACACTCCGGGGCTGCAACGCAGTGCTGTTCCTCATGGCCCCATTCTTTTGGCGCAGGAGCTGGACCACCGACCTCTTGAGTCTGTCCACGGACCCTCCCTTGCGCCTCTGCTCCTTCCACCATCAGGGATGGGATTTTTCAGCATTTCCGCTGATTTCCGCTGACACTCTTTCACAATTCCTCTGAAGCAGATTTATTTTCCGCGTCTAAAAACAAGAACAACCCAAAACACTAAAGAAAATGTTTTCGTCTTAAATGGCTAAAAATTCCCAAATTGATCAGATTTGTATGTAGTTTGGTTCACTATCGCCCGATACTTCTGGTAGCTTTAGGTCGCAGTAGAAAATGGCGGTGAGAAAGGATATTGTTAAAAGATAGAGTGCTGTTTAGTGTGCATCTAACCATGATCTGGTAAGCACATTACAGGGCGGATCAGGGGTGCTATAACAAAGTCCCTTTTTGGGGGTATTTGGCCTCGCCCTCCCTGTTGGTTGTTTGATACTTTGGCGAATGGAGGACAGGCGCATAATTACCCCCCCCCCCCCCCCCCCCTCCCGTCGTTTGATTTTCGGGCCGCTGGAATTACTGATTTTCCTCTTTTTCTTTCTTACTTTCTTTTCTGACCATGCTGAAGCAGCCCAGGTGGAACCTAACCCTCTCTTGCCCGGCTCTGCTTACACGCCTGGCCATTGTGCGGCAGGCCCTCGCAGCTAGAGGCTTCTCGCGAATGGCAGTGGAGGCGATCGCTGCAACCTGCAGGCCATCCACCTGGAGGGTTACGAAGGAAGGTGGAGAGTCCTGCTGTCCTGGTGCGGATCCGGGCACCTTGCCCCTCGGCTCTGATGAATCCTCAGCTGGCTGAGTTTTTCCTCTGGCAGTTCTGGGAGCAGAACTTGGCGCCTATCACCATCAGAGGTTACCTGGCCATTTCGCAGCTGCTTACCGGCATTTGCGCCGGGCAGACCCTGGATTGTGCAAGGATCTCTCTGACCTGATGGCCCATTGAGCTCAAGTGCCCACTTCCCCACTCTCTGCTCCCACGTGGGACCTTCCTTGGGTCCTCACCTGGCTGAATTTGAGCTGCTTCGCGGACGTGACCGGGAAGACCTGCTTCCTGCTGGCCTCGCCACAGCGGCCAGAGTGCGTGATTTGCATGCACTCTCCATGGACCCTGCTTGCCTGCAGTTCAGAGTCGATGGGTCAGTACAGCCCCTGACCAACCCGGTCCTCTTGGCCAAGAACAGACTCCCCTTGGCCTCGGCAAGTGATTAGCCTCCGCCCACTCAGAGGTCTCGAATCTTCCCGGGAGTCTCAGCAGCGGGACCCTGTCCGGGCATTGAAGATTTCTTGCACAGATCAAAGACCGTGCGAAGAGGCCGGTCCTGCCTCTTTCTGCCCTGGTCCCAGGGCCGACACGGCTTCTCAGAGCAGACGTTTTGTCATGGTTGTGCTGGATCATAATTACAGTCCGCCTAACAAGCCTCTGGCTCTCCCCCGGATGGGGCGAGAAGCCTGCTCATCAGAGCGCATGAGTCAGAGCGTTCTCCGCGAGCATCGCCTACGACCGCAACTGCGCAGTGAGACTGGTGGCGACTGTGGGGTGGCGAGTAGAGTCCACCCGCGCCCGCTTCTACCACCCATACCTCTCCGGCCAACGCGAGAACCTGGCTCTGATAGGGGACATCTCGGCGGAGCAACCTTCCCTCCCGGAGCCTTGGGCGCCATGGGTATGTTTAACTGAAATCGACGGGAGGTTGCACCTAGTCTCCCTTCCTGAGCATTATGCAGTATTAGGGCATAGGGGGCGGCACCCTCCACCTTTTCGTTATTCTTCCATATAGTAATGCCATAGGTATGGATTTTGTAGAAACAAATGTATTTTTTTCTAAAATGTATTTTTCGAAAAATACTTACCGATGGCATTACTCGGAGGACCCTCCTGCCAGCCCCACATGCCGCCAGCAAGCTAAGATAAGACTGGCGTGATTACACTGCTCACGTACCCGTATGGGGGGAAGGGAGACTACTTAGGGTTCTTGGTTTGCTGGAGTTGCTTCCCTGGTTGTGTATGTATACACAACGGATTCTTAGGCTGAAATCGGTAAGCTAAGTGTACCTTTCATATAGTAATGCCATCAAAAAAATACATTTTTCTGTGGGCTGGCAAAGGGATGTATATGATCATCTTGTTGTTTACCTGCATATTTTTCTGTGGGTTGCCAATTGGGTGCCTGATAGGTGGGGGGGGGGGGGGGGGGGGGGGGGGGCAAGGGATCTAATTGTTTGTCCAGCAGCGAGTAATTCCCCTTGGTATGTGCATTATATCTGGCGTGTGTAATACTAAGGCTGACCTGCTTCCACACTAGTCTAGACGGACGCTTGGAGTAAGTTGTCACGTACCAGTATTTGGCCACATGTACCTGAACCTATGGTCTTCTGGTTCCATCATTTTACTAATTCCTGAATACACGAAACAAAGATGTAGAACTTTGGATATAAAAAATGCCAGGGGAGCGTTGCTATATAATATCAAGTTGTAAACAAAATAATTTACACAGGAAAGTTGCCTCAGGACCTCTGGAAAGACATTTTTATATCCAGATTTTACTCTGTAAACAAGCTGTAAAGTCACCATTCAAAAGTGCTACACTTATGGACTCGTACTCGCATTCACGTACACATGCACACACACACACTACTTCTAACATAAAGATGACTTTAGCATGACAGGTGTGTGACAAAGTCATTGTATTTTGTTTTTGTACTTTTTGTAAATTGCGTTTTTGTAATTAGTCATTTTTTGTACAATTAGTTTTTGTTAAGCGCCTAGAGCTCTAATCTGAGGTTAGACGCTATACAAGTACTCATTATTATTATTATTATGATTAATGTACAGTCAAAGTCATTACAAAGCTGGATATAAAAAATCTGGATACAACGTACTCTGTAAACAAGCTGTAAAGTCACCATTCAAAAGTGCTACGCTTATGGACTCGTACTCGCATTCACGTACACATGCACACACACACACTACTTCTAACATAAAGATGACTTTAACATGACAGGTGTGTGACAAAGTCATTTGTAGCAGACAGAAAAAATACTGCAGCTGACAAAAAAACATTAACAGCCTAGTGGTGACACAAAGTCTACCAATCCTCCAAAGAAATATTGAGGTTCTGTGCTGCTTGCAGGTAAGTGATGTTAACTGAAAAGAAGTACCCAACGGAGAAAGAAACACGCTTAGAAAAGACGGGTACAACACAATTTACCCTTTGTCAAAATAGACAAACAAACAAACAGAGAGATTAGCCGCTACTTATCTTCATTGGCAGAAAGAATGTGGCAACATCTGGATTGATGTTAACTGAAGGAGTATATTGCTATTGGAACAAGTTTAACCCTCTTAACCCCATTTCTAAACTTTTGGAGGCATTGTCAAATGACTATGTACCAGTTGTAGGAGATGGATTGATCATGATCATTCAAGGGTAGCGCCTTCAGGCACTACCCTTGAATTATCATGATCACTGCTGCAGGGTCCTGGGGCTAAATGGGTTAACTCATTCAGCCCTGACGCACTACAGCAGGAGATGGGTCGACCATGATAATTCAAGGGTAGTGCCAGATTAGCTTGGCGCCTATCGGCGCCAAGCTAATCTGGCACTGCCCTTGAATTGTCATGGTCAATCCCTCTCCTGCAACTGGTGCATAGTCATTAGATGACGCCTCCAAAATTTGGGAAATACGGCCGTCAGGATGAATGAGTTAAAGAAGTTGGTGATACTGCTGCATCACAGTATTTTTAGACGGTGATGATTTATAAAATATCATGGATCACTGTAAATTTGTGACCAAACCCCATGTGCACACAGGCACTACTATGACATTCATGTTTTTCAGGTTTGTGTTATTTACTCACAAACTTACTTTCAGCCACTGATACTGTTCACAGTAGCGTAGCTGCATGCACAAGAGGTTGAGTAGTTGTTGATCAAGTGCAAATGTTTCCAGTTTCCTGATGAATAAGTTGTTATTAAGCTGATATTATTTTGACCTCATGGTCCATACTCATGTGATTGCACTGCGGCTGAAGGTGTAATCTACTCGGGCTAAGTCTACTCGGGCATAAATCTACTTGGTGAAAATTTGCGCTGCCAAATGGTTCTACCATTATTTAGACATAAATCTGGCCAGTGTAAATTCATCCTGTGTAGATCCCCATGGAACTGCATCCACCTGGCAGAGAAATCTGGTGAAATAGCGGCAACACTTACCTTTACATTTGGTAGATTTTCGCTAGGTAGATTTATGCTTGGTAGGTCTGTGGGAGTAAGAGTTCCTGCTGGGCATCTGTTGATCTGCTTTACTCAGTATGATCTCACAAATAGTGCAAGAGGCTGACGTTGGCTGCTGTTAGCCCACACACGGTTGTGCACAAGCTGACGGTGGCCAACTTCCACCCGCTGACCTTATGTGCACTCAGTTGTTGTTTTTTTCACAAGTGTAAATAATACCTCTTTTTTCATCCTTCTAAGGACAGGACACACATCATGGAAAGTACCGTCCCAATGCGCGCATGGTCATTGGGCCGCCATTGGCCAGCGCATGTCCATGCATCAGCCAACAGAGGCCCGATTATCTTGTGCACATTGGGGTATGACGAACTGTACTGTATCTCATAGAGGGTATTGCTGAATCTGCAATTTGGTAGATCTGTACACAAGTTTATTAATATAAGTATGCAACGCCTATGACGAAAGTCGGCGCATTGTGTTGCAACACTTGTTAGAAATTTACTTGTTCAAAGTGTCTATTTTAAGACAGGATGTTGAGAACGCAAAGGTAGACCAAAGAACATACGAGCTAGGTACACAAAAATCTTTTACTTAATAAAATGTTCGTCTAATGATGTGTTCACATTTTGTAATGTTCTAGGCATGACTTTTGAAGGAATACTTTTATTACACAGTGCAGAAATTTGTGCAGTGCATGTGTGTGTGCTGGGAGGAAGGGAGGGGGAGGTGGGGGGGGGGGGCGGGCTAGGCAAATGGCTGCATCATACAACAAAAGGGAAGGGCTCAATTTTCTAATTTTTTCTGCCTCTGCGCAGACGTAACAAACCAAACATTTAGATCTGCACAGACATTACGACGTAAACATTTTGATGTCGTGTGATGCATGCAATTTTGAAAGAATACTTTTGCTGTACAGTGCAGGATTTTGCATGCTGTGTTTCTTTGTGGGGGTGGGGGTGTATAGGGGGGGGGGGGGGGGCAAGAATGGCTCCATGAGATGACAATTTGGAAAGGGTACAATTTTCTCATTTTTTTCTGTGTCTGCACAGATGTAACAAAGCAAATAAATCCTGCTGAAGGCCGGTCTCATTATTATCAGACATAAGAATTGTTACCGTCTAGGTACATTTGACACGCCATTGCTCTGCATCTTCGATCCGTTTCAGAAAGAAGAATGGCAAAGCCCTTATGGCTCGCACTGCACATATGACCAATCCAAAACTTTGATAAAGACTAAATTCTGTCCAAAAGTTGGCATTTCAACATTTGTTGACCTCTTGTGACTTTTGACCTTTGTGAGGGGTCATCCAAATTAGCATGCATAGAAAGGTCTTGCGCCAGGTGTCTCTGTAGCAAGTTTAGCTTTGAAGTTGACAAAAGTATTTGAAAAAAAAACAAGAATTGTGAAAATATCGCTATTTTTTAACCCTTTCAGTATCAACACCATACAGCAGGAGGTTGATTGACCATAATTCAAGGGTAGTGCCAGATTAGCTTGGCACCAGAAAGGCACCAAGCTAATCTGGCACTACCCTTGAATTATGGTCAATCCACCTCCTGCAAGTGGTACATAGTCGTTAACACCAAAATTCGGGAAATGCGCCTATGGTGCTAAAAGGGTTAACCCATTCCTTTACCTCCTGTGACCCTTGACCTTTGTGAAGGGACAGCCAAATTAGTATGCATCAGATATCTCTGTACCAAGTTGGGGTTTGAAGCTGACAATAGCATTTGAGATAAGACAGTTTATGTCAAAATATGGCTATTTTTAGCCTCACTGTGATCTTGACTTTTGAGCAAGGTCACTGAAATTGGTAGGTTTAGATAGGTCTTGCGTAAAGTAACCTTGGGCCAAATTTAAAGATTATTGCTTGAATAGGTTCCGAGAAAATGCCATTGTTAAAAGTTTTACCACAGCTGACCACTGGCCCATTACTTAGACTCGCTTTACTATCGCTTGTGAGCCCAAAATCAAGTAGCAATAAATGACCACATTTTATCACCATGTTGCAAACTATCTGATTACATCATCTTGCGTAAGACAATGATATAGTTTCAGGCATTTCTATGCAAGTACCTTCCCATGATGGGTGGCCTGAGGCGCCAAGCTATTCTGGCACAACCCTTGAACTAAAATGTTTGATCTGTCTCCTAATCTGTTACGTAGCCTTCATATGCATTTTTTTAAATATCAGCCTCGGGATGTAATGGGTTAAGAAAGGAATTGACAGGTATTAAAGTTTGTACTGATCAAATGAGATTGAATTCTCACGAGTAAGATTAGAAATATAGACATATTGATGTAGTGTGAAATGAAAGGAACTACATCTTGGAATATTTCAGGTTGAAAATACAAGGTACATTGATAGTTTCTGTACAGAAGTTGTTATTATGCGTGCACATCCTCTGGGCTTTTTCGCATTGTCACTCAGACCCTGTGTATGTTACTTGTTAACCCCCCACCCCCCTGTGGGTGCAGCTGTTCACAGTACTGCTGTCTGCATGCACAAGGGGGTCTTAAGAAGTAGTTACTATGTCGATAATCATTGTCATAACCATGTGAGCAATATTGTTATCTTGTTCACCTTTTCTTATTCTGCAGTTTGTGTACAGTTTACAAATTTGTATTGACTGAAATATCTCATACAGATTGTATCTGTTGTATGTCAATGTACCAGATTCAGTGTTATGCCAAAGCAAGACTGATTATTTTGAAGACAAAGTATTTCATTATGTACAGTTGTAACTTGTAAGAATAAAAATGATGATTTATGTGTGCAGCCAGTAGTTTTCTGTGCTGTTGATGTTCATGTTATGATGATCTTATGTTGTGATCAAGGAGAGATATTACATAAATTGTCATCACATGTACCTGTATCAAGGTTTTCTTGTTACCCCCATCCATTGGGGGAGTAACCGTGTGTGTGTGTACATGCTTGTCCATCTATGCCAGGTTTTTTGTCCAGGCTATATCTCTGAAACCGATTTGAGATGATCAAAGTAAAAACACACGAGAGAAACAGTAAGAGCAACATTATGTGGATAGAAGACTATTATAATAATAACAATAAATCATACTTTTAAAGTGCATTATCCCTACGGTCAGGCTCAAAGCGCCGTTATGCAAACAATGAAGTTTCTAAGAACACACACACACTTATTCAAAACTTCTTTTTGAAATTAAGAGAAAATGCTAGAGAAAAGATGCTTCTTAAGCTCCTGCTTGAAAGCTAACGGAGGTGGAACCTTGCAGACATGGGAAGGTAGAGCATTCCAGACATGGGGGTACTTAATATTTAAAGGTCCTTTTACCAAAAGAAAGTTCCACATAGGGGACAGAAAGTACATGTAGCTTTTAAGAGCTGGACCTGAGGGTTCTGGAGGGCTCATACACGGTGAGTGAGGAGAGATATGCAGGAAGGCTGCCATCAAAGCAGCAAAGGGCAAGTGTAGCAAGTTTAAATTACTGTCGCCATGTGTGATACTATCAATCCACTGACACTTTGACCTTCAGTAGCGCTCTTTATCCCGGTGATTCCCGTAGGAACCACCTGAGAAAAAGCGCTACCTAGAGCCTGAGGATTGCACATGTATCACTTGGCTCAATCCACCCACCCTGCCCTGCAGCCCCAACTAGTGTCTACTGGTATGGGAACCAATGACATCATTTGTTAACCCTTTTCATCCTGATGCACAATTGCTTGAAGTAAATTACACTGTGATAGTTTAAGGGTGATGCCAGAATATACCTTGGCGCCAAGCTATTCTGGCATCATCCTTGAACTAAAATGGTTGACCTATCTCCTAATCTGTAATGTAGCCTCCATAGGACAATAAGCAAACTAAAAATATTCAGCCTCAGAATGTTATGGGTTAACCCATTTAGCCCCAGGACCCTGCAGCAGGAGATGGATTGATTATGGTAATTCAAGGGTAGTGCCAGATGAGCTTGGCGCCAAGCTCATCTGGCACTACCCTTGAATTGTCATGATCAATCCATCTCCAGCAAATGGTACATAGTTGTCAGATGACAACTTCAAAATTTGGGAAACGGGGCCTTGGGGTTATGAGGGTTAATGTTAGTTTCTAATTCTGTGCGTGTTTTAAGAATAACGACCTTACTGTCTTTACAGTACATGTAATGTCAGAAATGTACATGCAATACAATCGACGCTGCTCTGTGAATAACTGTTACAAAACAGTTATATTGGATATTTACACACACACACACACATACACAAGATTTCAGGTTATTTTTGCAATTTATTTGGGCTGTTTAAAAAAAATACAAACACAATATTATAACGAAACACAGTACACAAGTGATGTACTGTTTGTGTGCTTATTGCAGTTGTCCATACATGTACTGGTACACTCAAAACTCCTGAGCAAAAAGAAACTCTGTTAACAATAGTTACTCCCTTTAATTTGCTACACATCAGCTGCAACAGATCAAGGGAGGTAACCACTGTGATACTGTATAGGATCCTAGTAATCTTCCTGGCTGTTACTGTTGCATAAGTAAAACGAAATCACTTTTTTTTTACAACACAAAAAAATCTACATACTTGTGCACCAAAAACCATCCCAAAAACATGGCCATTGAGACAAATGGCTCTGAAGCATGAAGATTCATGTAACAGCTTGCCAGTATACCAGCAAGTCATCACCTTATGTGTCAATGGTGAATGGCAGCAAAGACATACTTGGGGTGTGCTTATGAAATAACAAAACAGAACATTGAATATATGTTGCCAGCCGATCCAACAATAGTAGTATGCACGTAAAGCTAACCAAGTTATGCTGGCACCACGCGGGAACCATCATGGTCTATCCAGGTCTCGTGTCAAGCCTGATATACTACAAGTTCACAAACTGACTGCAAAACTTGCGAGTGAAAAATATCTTTTTAACCCATTTAGCCCCGGGACCCTGCAGCAAGAGATGGATTGATCATGGCAACTCAAGGGTAGTGTCAGATGAGCTTGGCGCCTTCAGGCGCCAAGCTCATCTGGCACTGCCCTTGAGTTATCATGATCAATCCATCTGCCAAAGTTTTGAAATGCGGCCGTGGGGTTAAAAGGGTAAATTGCCATTATGTTTATGACTGCTCAGTCGCCTCAAAAAGCACACATGCTTCGTCTCCGTTATCTTTTATTTTTTAGAGAGATGACAAGAGTGCATGGAACCTAAAGACAACTTTCTGTTTTATTTTCAATAGAAATTAATTTGACAATGATAGTTCAAGGGTGGTGCCACAATAGCTTGCAGCGTGAGGCGCCAAGCTATTCTGGCACCACCCTTGAACTAAAATGGTTGATCCGTCTCCTAAAGTGTAATGTAGCCTTCATAAGACAATGAGCAATTTTTTTTTTTTTTAAACAAGAAAGGCAAAGCCCATATGGCTCACGTGGATGACAGAACCACACACGACCGACAATAAATAAAGGGATGGATTCTGCACTGACAAAATCCATGTTTTCACAAAATTTAATCAGTTTTCACACATCTGTGAAACCCCATGACCCTTGACCTTTGCGATGAGTCAACTAACCTTTGTGCCAAATTTGATTGAAAAGTTTGCAAAAATGTTGATAATAACTACAATTATTGGCATTTTATACACATTTGTCGACCTCTTGTGACCCTTGACCTTTTCCGTGGGGTCATCCAAATTAGTATGCATAGATAGGTCTTATCATCAGGTATCTCTGTAGCAAGTTTGGGTTTGAAGTTGAGAATAGTAATTGAGAAAAAACATTTCTTGTCAAAATATGGCTATTTTTCACCTATTTCCTGAGCTCTTGTGACCATTGACCTTTCCCGAGGGGTCATCCAAATTAGTATGCATAGATAGGTCTTCCCATCAGGTATCTCTGTAGAAAGTTTGGGTTTTGAAGTTGTGAATAGTATTTGAGAAAAAAACATCTTTTGTAAAAATATGGCGATTTTGGAACTATTTCCTGAGCTCGCGACCCTTGACCTTTATTAGTGTGCGTATAAAGGTCTTACCATCAGGTATCCTTGCACCAAGTTTGAGTTTGAAGCTGTGAATAGTATTTGAGAAAAAAGAAATAATGTCCAATAATAGCTAATAGCTATTTTTGATACATTTCCTGATCCCCTGTGACCTTTGTAAAGAGGCCACTCAAATTGATGTTTAGAATGGTCTTGCCACAAAGTATCCTTGGGCCAAATTTGAAGACTGTAGCTTGAATGGTCTCACCAAGGACAACAGCGGACAGACGACGGATGGATGACCACTGGCCAAGAACATAGATTTACTTTTGCTTCACCTGTGAGCCAAAAATCAGCTTCAGGATGTTATGGGTTAAAACAGACAAAAAAGTTTTCTTGATCTTGAAATGCTTTCCTCTCAACCTTCTCTCAGCAGTGATTGCCTGTACAAAGACTGAAAAGCAATGGTTAAAGCAATAGTGAGTCACTTCCACTCTTCAAGCCTCAAACTAAATGCAGAGGAGTCAAAACACAAACAAAAACAGATGTTCAAAAATCTATGAATAGAAAGTAGACATATTTCTGACTACATAAAGCTTTTGACTTCAGCATGAATCAAAATGTAATTGATCATGTATTTCATATCAGGCCATAGAAAAACTTTACTACTAGAGATTTAAAAAGCCCACTTAAAAAAAGAAAGAATAAAGAATGGCAAAGCCCCTAAGGCTAACATGCATCAACGATCCAGTTTGTATACAAGGGTTGCTTTTGCACCTGCAATGTTTTCTCAAAATGTACACATTTTTCACACTTTTGCCAATCTCCCTTGACCTTTGAAAGTAGTGAACCAAAATAGTATGCATAGAAAGGTCTCATCAGCTACCTTTCTGCCAAATTTGGTAGAACAGTTTTGCAAAAGAGTCTACTGTTTGCACATCATTTGCCAATCTTTTGTGACCTTGATCTTTCCGCAATGTCATCCAAATTACAAGTAGTATGCATAGAAAGGCCTTACGATCAGGTAACTCTGTACCAAGTTTAGTCTGAATTTGTGAATAGTATTTGAGAAAAAACATTTTTGTCAAAATATGCCCTTTTTTTTTTAACCTACATGGATTTCCTGATCTCTTCAAGCCCTTGATCTTTCTAAGGTCACATCCAAATAAGCATGCATAGAAAGGTCTATCAGGTATCATTGTACCAAGGTTTGGTTTGAAGTTGTGAATAGTATTTGAGAAAAACAAATTTCTTGTCAAAATACGGCTATTTTTACCTATTTCCTGGCCCCCTGTGATCTTGACCTTTGAAAGAGTTCAATGAAATTGGTATGTTTTGAAAGGCCTTGCCACAAAGTATCCTTGCACCAAGTTTGAAGACTGTGGCTTGAATAGTCTCAGAGAAAATGCCAATGTTAAAGTTTACCAGGGCAGTACGCTGGATGATGGACAGATGACAACTGGCCCGGAACATACTCACTTTTGCTTTGTACATGAGCCATAAACTGTCACAATTTTTTAAAAAACCATCCGTGTACTTTGTAAGTCTGATAATCACAGGTTTGCCGTCTTTCATCTAAGCCGATAACTAGGGTTTACTTTGCCTACTGCCTTAACCCTCATCTTTAAGAATACACCAGTGTGTCAAATAAGTTTGACTAAAATAGTTCAAGGGTAGTGCCAGAATAGCTTGGCGCCTCTAGGCGCCAAGCTATTCTGGCACCACCCTTGAACTAAAGCCATTGGTCTGTATCCTTATCTGCAAGTACTATAATATAGCTTGCATATGGCAGTGTACAAATTTGGAGCTTTTAGCCTCAGTATGAGGTGGGTTAGTCCAACTATGTACTCTTTACAATCACTTGCTTTATTTGGGGTGGATACATGGCGGTCATCCAGAAGCGCAGATAATATAGTGCCTTAGTGACTTGGAACTGAATTGCCAAAGCATTCAAATGAGCAGACATCAACTTACGAAAACATTTAAAGTAAAACAGGTACTACTGGCAGGGATGAGGAAAAAGTACAATTTTGAACTAGAAAACTTTGCTAGCCTGTCACAAATTTTGCTAGACCATCACCTGATGTTTATACCGCACCACCAAATTGCAAAACTGAACAGGAAAAGAGTAATTATATTTTGCCCCTTGCAAATGAATTACGCACAAGTCATGTAGCTGGAAAAAGAAATGAAAGAAAGAAAAAGTGTGGTCAAAGCCTTTAAAACAAAACATAATAAACTGAACGATTTTTGGCGATTTCTCCATACCGGTTCTGCAACAGGACGGAAAGTTTGAGCAGTTTTGCCTATTTGTAACAACAAAAAGGCATCGTCGCTACGATGTACATCGATGAACATGTACTTTCTGTATCATAGACCGTGTGCCGGTTAGGATGGTGTTTGTGTGTGTGTGTGTGTGCGTCGCTTGTCTGCAAAATAAGCTTCAGTCATGTTTGCAGATGGTATACATCAGGAGTGACCTTTGGAGAAAATTACCTCTCAACAAAAAACTCAAAATGTGACTTTGGTTTATACATTATTTGCATACAGGCTCCGTCATTACCAGACACACTGACTCTTCACCTTCTCATTGCAAGTGTGCATTTTCAGCAGTAAAAGACACAAAATGTATGCGTCAGTCATTCCGAAGCGGCGATGATCAAATGGTTGGAAAAATTCAAAAAGCTGTTTTCGACCCCCATCAGTTAGTGCCGATCAGCTTTTCTACCTCTTCTCATGATTACCAGTGCAAAGCTGTCGTCAACAAAACCTATAGTCAAAATAAAAGATTAAATTAACTACAAAATCTTAAATCCTCGTGGTCCTGAGGCTTATCAAACACATGGCATGACATTACAAGACGGGTTACCCCATGCCTCCCCACAAGTTCAAATGACTTAACTCCTTCTACCCCCAGACAAACCACAGGAAGATAAGGATCGAACCTGAAAGTTCAAGGGTGATGCCTGAATAGCTTGGCGCCTATGGGCGCCAAGCTATTCTGGCATCACCCTTGAACTATCATGGTCGATCTGTGTCCTGCCCTGCAATGCAGTCTTCAGAGGACAACGGCAAAATTTAGGAATTTCATTGTTGGGGTAGAATGAGTTAAAAAAAACAACTCAGTTACCGACACGTCTCATCGGCAGGAAATTGAGGATTATGATACGCTCGAGCACCGACAGCTGGAGATACACGTAATGAGTACAAGTCGAAAAATATCACCAGCTGGGCAGATGACTGCCCAACTTAGCTAGCCTGAGCGATTTTTTTTTTTATCGCCACGGGCGACCCTTTTCCGCACCCCTGACTGGTACTGGTTGTCTTATGCTTATATCTGCAGTCTTGATTTTGAACTCTTGTTTATAATGCCGTGATATATAATATGTGATCTACTTAACATTACCTCCCATCTTGTGATATATTGCTTGTGATAGATTGCCTGTGATAGATTGCTGCAATGATAATTTTAATGAAATGTTCTTATAGTGTTTATTAGTGTCTTGTCTTGTTTTATGACAAGCCAAAAGACAAATTTCTGTCGTGCTTTGACTCAAACAGACAACAAAGTTGTATTGTATCTATCATCAATGTCAGAGACGTCATCAAAAGTTTATGTCTTATCATAACTACAACAGTAAATCTTCATCTCTAATCATTTTTTAGACCCTAGATTGTTCCACAGTTTAACTATTTTTTTTGTTTTATTTATTTCATTCTGTATTAATTCATGTATAAATATTCCACATTTTTTATTTATTAATTTTAACTTTAGAAAACAGAACTGCAGTTGAAGTTTACCTACAAAGAAGATAATCTCTTTAATCTCTTTAAACACCATGCTACTGTACATGTGTCAATAATAATAATAAAGGCAATTTCTATATCACCTAATCACATGGTGCTTTATGATCACAATAAAACAAACATACAATACAAAGAACAGAAACTAAGAGAGCAAATAATGACACATTAACGCTAGAAACAACACACACGCACATACACAAATGTGGAACAGGCTGACAAAGTAAAAGCAACAGTGAAAACGCATGTTTTCAAATTATATTTGAATATCTCTCTCTCTAACCAAACCCTCCCTCTAAAACATACATATACATACACACATACATTACCACACTGACATGAGTCACAAGTGAAAGCTCATATTCTCTCCACATTCACCACAGACAACTATTGTTATGGTACAAGTACATAGTACTCAAGACAGTCATTGTCTCTTTGCTCAAACAGCAGGTGAGGAGCATTTTCCCTGAAAATGTACCAGAAAGGCTGTTCACCAAAACAGTGAATCCCCATACAGAGAAAACAACCGATCAAGCCACAACACGCATCAATCAAAGGAAATAACAAACATAAAACAGAAACATGTTTCAAAGGGACAAGCACAACAGTCATCAACTGTTTTGTGCTTGTCCCTCAAAGGTGCATTTTTTCCTCGGATACTTGTTTGCATTTTACACATTTAGCAGTTATCTTTTTAGTTGGATTATATATGTCAATAAATCGCCAACACTGCCATCAGGAAAACTTCAACATAAGCAAATTCATCATCAGACTTACAAATCATAAGCAAACGCTTCATCAGACTTACAAAGCATATAATGAAACACGTTTTATGAACCAAGTGCATGGAACCACTGGTACTGACAGCTACACTTTACAGTGCTGATGGCTGCATGCAAAAAGGCCCTACAGTTAACTTTTAAAATTCAGTATGTACATGAATACCTGTTGTGAACACCACCCATAAAATGGAAAATATGTGAAAAAAAAAAATCAGCTTCAACCTTCACTTTCAGTCAGCTACATCTGCACCAGTATAAGTCCTCAATTTATCAACTTCAAATTGAATCGATGCATTAAATTTACAATGAATACAAATCATTTGCGAACAAAATTTCAACCACTTCACTGATTCAAATCATATGAAAAAATTGCACGAATACTGAACAATTGATTCCAAAGATCAATTTGTCTTTTCAAAGAGAAACAGACAAGTTTCAGTTTGATTCCAGGACACACTAAATGATACACTTCACTTGATGTATTTGTATGCTGGTCCACCTATCTGGATGTTATAGCCTGGAGCCTGAACCCTTTGGCCGTCGGTGATTCTTGTTCTGACCAACAAAAAGTGCTACTGACAACCAAAGGGTTAAGGTGCAAAATCATAGCCAAGCACACATTTACACCAACCACCAAACATGGACTTTCCATGGCCCGATCAGTCTTGCACCTTGAGAGGCATGAAGCCAATGTGGCACTATCCTTCAGCTATCAGGGTAGGTTCAGTTCATTTTTTACAACTTGTCTGTATTGCTTGGCGGTGATTTTAAGTTAACCCCTTTGCTGCTAGTGTATGGAAATATTTTTGTAACTGCAGGTCTGACTCAATATATCGCGCTTCGTTATATCGCAATCACAGATATAATATCGCAGTAGGGACCTTGGATCCCCCCCCCCCCCCCCCAGCCCCCTATATAATGTCTGTTGCCACACTCCACTTCAACTTGGCGGGTGGACTAGACCGACACTGAACCCTCAAGGATCTCCTTCACATAAAAAACATACATGCACGAATGGCCCTGTCACAATGCAAGGACTACTAAATGTCTAGGTTTATCTCAGGTGGAAGTTGTTCAATGATGGGAGGTATGGTGGCTGCAAGACACTTCACTGGCTGCCTCTGGCCGACAGTTTAATCAAATTAATGGCTTTGGTGGCAACTTCAAACAAAACACTTTTACAAGTGTTTAGACAAAGTTGACGCAAGGAGAAGATGTCATTAGTGTGTTCTTGTGATAGTGCTACCTACCATGTGTCAGAGAACTGGATCAACATGTACAAAACGCCCGTCAAGCCATGGCCAGTCGAGCAAGTGTATGCAATAGGTATGTGACACAACACAGCTAAACAAAAGCAATTTCACCAGTGCCGGTTTCATAACAGATATGACTGCTCAGTGTATCGCTGAACACCTACCTGATCATTCCCTTCATGCCATAAACACAAATGTATATATTTACAAGTGGCAAGACTCTAACTTCTGTTAGTCCCTAATGCCTGTAGTGGCATATGAAGGTCTGTCATGATGAAGACAATAACATGGGCTTTTATGTCCAGTACCAACTGCAGCAAAAAGATCATTTATGTTGGCTCACATTTAGCTTGAAAAGTTGCCAGCTGATCAGTCACCGCTACCCTCGAGTTGTCATGGTCAATCTATGTGCTGTAATGAGTGTGCAGTGTTTTGAAAACTGCTGTGAATGTTAGTTATTGGGGTTCAACATCGAGCAGGCGACTAAAGCCATCTCACAGTGGTGCTGTGAATGTGTTTGACCTTGGAAGTGAAAGGACCATCAACTCATTCAACCCCACGCCCGCATTTCCCAAATTTTGGAGGCGTCTTCTATCGACTATGCACCAGTTGCAGGAGATTGATTGACCATGATAATTCAAGGGTAGTGCCAGATTAGCTTGGCGCTGACAGGCGCCAAGCTAATCTGGCATTACCCTTGAATTATCATGGTCGATCCATCTCCTGCTGTAGAGCGTCAGGGCTGACTGGGTTAACTAAAGTGGGCAGGTTTGAAGTCCTCCAGTCAACCCTTTTCCATGGTAGACTAGATAGACCGTAGTAGCCGCTCTCTCATTTCTTCCTTCCGACTCGTGACACCGCCCTCCCCAGCCAGACTCGATAGATCACAGACGGATATATCGCGGCCGCGTTTCATAGACCCCAGCAACCGCAATATATCCAGTCAGAGTTGTATTTCACATTCAATGTCAGGTCTGCCCATTGCACTTGGATATGAATAAGGCCAGCAGCAAGAAACATAGACCTTCCACCCCCCCCCCCCCCCCCCACCCCAGTTGTGGGAGCTCATGAAGATCTACACCTCTTGCATTTGGCTGATGCTCATCACGTTCCAAAAGTAAAGGGGTCAAATGTGAACCATTGGCTGAAGACAGTGATAGGAATGAGAAACAACATGACTTGTGCATGTAGGTCTCACTCTCAATCAATGAGAAACAACATGACTTGTGTACGTAGGTCTCACTCTCAGTCAATGAGAAACAACATGACTTGTGTATGTAGGTCTCACTCTCAGTCAATGAGAAACATGACTTGTGTATGTAGGTCTCACTCTCAGTCAATGAGAAACAACATGACTTGTGTATGTAGGTCTCAGTCAATGAGAAACAACATGACTTCTGTATGTAGGTCTCAGTCAATGAGAAACAACACGTCTTGTGTTTGTGAACCTTGTTTCAATCCATTTCCTGGTAGGATTTATGACAATGAGCATCAACAAGTCTTATAATATTTAGACCTAATTTTAATCTGTGGCCATGTGTTCCTGAGCTTCATCCTCAATATGGGGAGGGGGAGTGGTGCCAGGGGGAGGGGGTTCATCTTCGGCCACAACAGTCAATGACTGGCAACGAGCTAGTGCTCCCACCATCGAAAATGAAGGCTCAAGTCGCGCTGGCATAGTAGATGCTACAGAGGGGATTGGGGTACCAATCACAGGTACGCGTGCAAAAGCTGACACCGTTTCTTTTTTGTCTTTTGACACTATGTCCGGGAACTGTATGTCAGATGTCCAGTCTATATTGTCCACTGAAACAGCATTGTATATAGGCACTGTGTTGGTCACCAATACAGCACTGTCTGTCAGTGCTATGTTGGTTTCTGACTGTACATTGTCTGTAGGTTGCGTATCTGCCGCCTGCACATCAGATGTTTGGTAGTCCTCTTCTGCAGGCAAAGAAGATGGTTCTTGTTTGATGTTAACTTGCAACATTTCTACACTTGAGTCTGAATGAGATGAAGTCACTTCAGGCATGGTCTCTGTTGACAGAGACATCCCTGATAATTTGGATAAAGATGTCCCAGATGTGGTCAAAAATGTTTTGGACGATTCTCTTTTCACAGCTACAGATGGCATCTCCACCGCTACAGATTCCTTGTCCACAGTGTCGATGGGTTCGGTTTTCACAATGGGTGCTGCTTCTGCAGGTGCGGTTTTTACAACAAGTGCTGGTTCTTCAGGTTCCATTTTCATCGTCACAGGTTCACTGATGGGTTCAGCTTTCAAAGACAAGGCCGGGGACACAGAAATCCCACCTTCCGAAGGCTTGGTGGCATCTGCAGCGTCCCCGGAAGGTGGAAGTTCTGTGTAAGCGCCAGACACCCCAGGGTCAGTCTGCTGCTTTATTTCCTTCACCAGGGGGTTCTCCAATATCTCCGTGACGGGGGTGGGGGTCACGTCTGACCAGTTGCCCTGCACAGTCAACATATAACAATCAGTATCAAGATATAATAAATAGTACCAAGATGTAACAATCAGTATCGAGACGTAACTGTCAGTATACACATATAATATCAATGACTGTCCACTGGCACCTAAGCCAAGATATTCTGGCACCATCCTTGAACTATGATGGTCAATAGGTCTCCTGAATTAAACACAAAAGAATTATTTACAATTAGATCTATTGTGATTGTTCAAAGGTGGTACTAGAATAACTTGGCACCTATAAGCCAAGCTATTCTGGCACCATTTTTCAACCATAATGGTTGATATCTCCTGAATTACACAGAATAATTATTTCACATTTAAAATTATACACAACACAAAATTAAATGATCTGCATTTTGTCATTACCATGTACTTTACAATAGAACACTTACCCCCTCTCTTGCATCCTCATAGCACACTGGGTGGTAGGTCTGCAAACCAAACCAAACCAATTTACAACTGGTCAAGGCATTCCAAGGTTGATCTATCTGTCTTGAAATTCCCGCCCCCCCCCCCCCCCCCCCTCACCCAATACTTTTCAAGTAATTTCATAAATGTATAAACATCCAAACAACTATGACCACTGTGACCTTGATGAAAGTGATCCTAACTCTGGCTCAACACATGACTTCTGATTAAAATAGCACAGCTTAACCCATTTAACCCCAAGACCACATTTCTCAAATTTTGGAGGTACTAGTTAAGGACTATGTACCTGCTGCAGGAGATGGATTGACCATGATAATTCAAGGGTAGTGCCAGATGAGCTTGGCACCTTCAGGCGCCGAAGCTCATCTTGCACTACCCTTGAATTATCATGGATCCATCCGTCTCCTGCTGTAGGGATTTATTGCTAAATGGGTTAAAATGTGGATCAAACTGGTTCAGCGGTTTCAGATACATCAGCATCGTCGCTAAACAAACATTTTCCATGTGATCTTGACCTTGAAGGCAGTGGCCCGATATTCCTTGCTTAGTTAAACAGTCCACTCAAATGTGGATCAAACTGGTTGTGGCCAAATGTATCCTTCTGCACTTGTGCATGCAGCCAATAGTATTGTTAACCTCTTTCGCTGCCAATGGACACACCATCATGCCTTTGCGTGCAGGACAAATTCAACGCTGAGCAATTCTATCAATCCAAGTGACGGATATGAATAGGGTCAGCAAGCAGTAATCAACCTCATGAACCCCTGCAGATGTGAGCGCCCACATCTGCAGGGGCTCATGAGGTTCTGTGCCTCTTGCAGCTGGGTGGTGCTCACACATTTTTCCAGCAGCAGAAGGGGTTAACTGTACCAGTGGATGCAAGCACTAAGGGGTTAACGTTAATGCACTGCAAGGAGTGAGGTAACCTACCTTGCCCTCCACACCGATGGCATTCCTCAAGTGCCACTCCTCCGCCTCCTGGTCCCAGTACTGCTCAAAGGGATCATGGCAAATAACACACACCTGCACACAAGCACGTACCATACATTTATGTTGTGCACAACAAAACAAGAACAGCAAAGCCCTCATGGCTCAACCACATGTCCAATTTGAATCCCTTCTCCTGTGATCTTGGCCTTTCACTAAACATAGCAAGCTTTGTGTCATGGTTGTTGTTAAATGTGCATTTTTCAAAATTCTTTACCTCCCTTAAACCCTTCACCATTGCACATTATCAACCAAGTGAGCATATATAGGAAAGTGTTATCATCACGTAGTCCACTACCCAGTTTGATGAAAAAGTTTAGAAATACATGTAGTGCCGATGAAAACTAAGATTACAAACAAAAATAGGCATTTTTCACACATTTGCTGACCTCTTATGACCCTTGACCATGACAAATTAGTATGCATAGTAAGGTCCTATCATCAGGTATCTTGTTTGTCTTTAAATTAAACAGTTGAACCCATATCATACTGATGCTGAAAGCTTCCAATTGTACGCTGCCATATGCAAGCTATATTATATAGTGCTTACAGATAAGGATATAGACCAATGGGTTTAGTTCAAGGGTGGTGCCAGAATAGCTTGGCGCCTAGAGGCGTCAAGCTATTCTGGCACCACCCTTTTACTATATAAGTCAAACTTATTTTACACACTGGTGTATTCCGAATGATAAGGGTTAAAGAGTATTTGCAAAAAAAAAAGGTCAAAATAAATCAATTTTGTAACTAATTATTAACCCTCTGTGAGTTTGACCTTTGAGCGAGGTGAGCTGTTTAGAAAGTTCTTGGGCCAAGTCTGAAATTTGCGGATAGAATAGTCTCAAAGGAAATGCCAACATTAAATTTACCACAAGCGCCCGACAGGCATCAACCCTATTTTGAATGACAGTGCCTCAGGCTGCCACAAAGAAACACCAACACTTAGGGTAGTTGACTTCAACTGGCTGTAATGCCTATTGCTACTGCATTTGAAGCACCAGCAATTGCAAGAATATGTAAATAACACAGGAAACACCTCCAAATAGGTGGTCTACACCATCAGAAAAGGGTTAACCCTCCGGATGGCAGTAGCACTTTGTTGAGGTGATTCCGTGTAGCTAACAAACCCCTGCTACCAATAACTTACACTTTTTCCTCCACAGAACTACAAATCAAAAGCGGAAGTGAAAGTGTAAAAGACATGTTTATTATTAACATAAGACCAATGCACCAATGAGGTCCAGCAGATATGGGAGGAAAGTAGCAAACTTAACCCGTTTGACCCCAAGTCCCTACAGCAGGAGATTGATTGACTATAATTCAAGGGTAGTGCCAGATTAGCTTGGATTAGCTACAGGAATCATTGCAACTAAACCGCTACCAACACGCAAAAAGTTTAAAAAAAACAAACAGAACTTACATCTTCTGTTTCGTTGCCAGTGGCGACAGGATTGTGAACCACCTGTACACCAGCTGGTGCATGGAAAGCGAAGGCGCCTGACTGATCATCCTGGTTTTGACGGGCCAAGTCTTCCTCAAAGAAAGCACTTGTCACTGGAAAAAACACACCCAAAAATCACAAATAAATAAAACCATTACCAGAACAACTTAGTCCATTCGGAAAACACCACAAAAGGTATTGCCTTGACAAACATGAACGGTAAAGCCCTTTAGGCTCATGTGCATGACAGATCCACATAATTAATCTGACCTGTGTGACCTTGACCTGTCAGGTTCCTGAAATAAGCAAGTGTTCAAATGTTCTAACATATATCAAGGGTTGACTTTGTACCTGCGAAATCAATGTTTTCTCTAACTTTATGCATTTTTCACACTTTTGTCAATCTCCCGTCACCCTTGACTTTTGCGAGTAGTGAACCATATTAGTATGCATAGAAAGGTCTTATCATCAGCTACCTTACCCCGAAATCTGGTTGAAAAGTTGTAAAACAATGCTAATAAAGTCTATTTAAGAAGTAATATACATAAAAAGACCACAGAAAGAAAACATAAGTTACTGGTCGCAGGGGTTTGCTACACGGACCCTTATAGGCCAGAGGGAGATCAGAGGAACCATTGTACCCTGACCTCTGTCAGGCCTACAAGGGTCCGTGCAGCAAGCCCATGCTACCAATAACGTATTTGTTTTCATTCCTCCACTATTTTCGTAAAAGAAATTAAGCAGACATCTTCCGACCTGGAACACACCAGACATGACTGACGTCAAATTATAAGTTATTGGTCGGAGGGGTATGCTACACGGACCCTTGTAGACCTGAGGGAGGTCAAAGGAAATATTGTACCCCGAAGGCCTGAGGGGTACAATGGTCCCTTTGACCTCCCGAAGGCCTACAAGGGTCCGTGCAGCGAAACCCTCCAACCAATAATGTATCTGTTTTCATTCCTCCACTATTTTTGTAAAAGAAATCAAGACATCTGGCGACCTGGATCACGCCAGACATGACTGATGTTAAAGGAATATACATTTATATATAATAGACTTATGACATAATTTAAAATATGTCATGACGTTGCCGTCTCCAGTACTGAGTGTGCTTGTTGTTTCAAACAACACTAAGTAACTTTGTACTTTAGAACGTTTGGCGATCTTTTATAGAACAAAACTGGCATCCAAGATGTGTCATGGAGAGGGCTACAAAACGTCCGCCATTTTTCGCTACGGGTTTTTTTGTATCACGGTCACATGGTACGGTTTGCGCTAAAGTGACTGGTCGTGTGACGTAGGGAAGAAAACAAACATTTATACGTAATAGACTTATGACGCAATTTAAAATATTTCATGCCGTTGCCGTCTCCAGTACTGAGTGTGCTTGTTGTTTTGAACAACACTTTTACTTTAGAACACTTTGATGCTCTTTTATAGAACAAGACTTGCATCCAAGATGCGTCACAAAGAGGGCTACAAGAAGTCCGCCATTTGTCGCTACAAGGGTTTTTGTCTCACGGTCACATGGTACAGTTTGCGTTAAAGATACTGGTCATGTGACGTAGGAAGGAAAACAAATATTTATATATTATATACATGGGTGCTTCTGTTGAATTTTCAAAAACCTGAAAGGTCCAGAGGTCCAAAGACCCCTGGCCTCCGTAGCATGTAATTTCTTACGGCAGGTAATTTTCAAAAACCGGAATTCCAGCACATAACCAGAACAGAAGCCAGAAGCACCCGTGTGTATCAATCCCCCCCCCCCCCCCCCACTTATATACATTTATATCAACATCACTGCTTCATTATCAACCCCAAGTGAAAACTGTCATACATGACATATGTACAATATTTAGGCAAACAACACTTACAATTGTCCTCAGACTCATCAATAGACTGGTACAAGATCCAGTCCTGTAAAAGAACATAGGAGCAATATGAGCAATCTACAGCCAAAGTGATCCATATTCAACACCATCAGTAAAACAGCCAGCTGTACTAGATTAACCCTTGTGTGCAAGCAGCCACTGGTACTCTATATTCAATACCAGCGGCTGCATACACAAAGGGGTTCACCATAATCATCAAGCTCAAATGCAGGACAAGCAAGTTCAGAAAGACAATACGAACTACGATCATGTGAATATGACCAAGTGCCAAAAGGTGCGCAAGCAGTGAGTGACCTCTTTTGACTGAAAATAAACTGTTAAAAAAGGCATGTGTTGATTTTGACATGTGGAATGTGTGTGTGAATGATGGAAGATATACTGGAAACAACTGCTGCACCTAACAAGTAATTTGACAAGTGGCAGATACTAAAACATCCGATTTCACCGCAAAAAAATTCAGCCTCAAAAAACGGACATCGCCATGCCATCGGTCTCCATCGATCTCACATGCAAAAGCAACGCCAACAAACCTGGTGCTGATCGCATTTATGTGTTCAGGGTAATTATATCCATGTGTCCCATAAAACTTGAAGGTGAGCCCCCTTTTTCTTTATTGCTGTTTTATCTTTCAACGGACGTCAGGTTTGTCGCAACAGAGTACCGTAGTTTTTGCAAGCATTTGTCCAGCGAAAAAGCACGCTGATTTAACTGGATATGATGTAGATACTTTGTTTCACTTTCGTAGTGTCTTTTATTTTTACGTCAACGTTTTCTAAGCTGGCAAATAATTTGTGAGTGGCCCAATGTTTGTCGCAAGATTTGACGTCAGTTGAACTATTTGCCACATTTCAATAATAATGATTTTTAACTTTCAAAGTTCATATCTCAAAAACCATTGAAGTTATTATCTTCTTATTTCACAGACACATGACCAGTACAATGTTCATTATAAAAAATTGTAAAAAAACATTTTGTGATACTTCATGTCAAACTTTATTTTTTTACCCACATCATTTTTCTGTGTGCACCTTTTGGACTTAGTCATACATACATAATACACCACAGTCAATCCATCCTCAGCAATCTGTATGTGGTAAAAAGCCGATATATAAATGTTGTTGATGTATTTACGACAAACCAGTTACATCAAAAATTAACTCATTCGAGACGTGCCGCCTCCGGATACGCAGCATAAGTATCCGGAGGCAGCGCTTCTCAAAGGAGTTGACCAATTACTAGCATTAGTGAAATCTTACAACACACAACCAATCTGCAAATGTAAATCATAACATTAGCTCAGATCTCTGCAGGACAAACGTAGGCACAGATACTCTTGAGCTCCTGCAGCTGCACAAGCTCCTGAGGATCTATGCATCTTGAACAGAAACTCTACTCACATTAAGTTCGTAGTACCACTTGCGGAAACTGGCTACTTTAGCCGCCTCCTTTTCACGTTTGTTGAGACGAAAATGCCAGTCAAGATGCTGCCTATAATGCTCAGTGTCCTCCATTGCAAATCGACAGCCACATGAAGAGCATTGAATACCCTCATACAAATCATGCACCACGCCACTGTATTGCCTGTAGAAAGATAACAGCAAAAACAAGCAAATAAACTTGTATCAACCATACGGCTTTCAGAGTAAACGGTCTAAACTCTTTTAGCCCCAAGGTCCCCTTTCTCAAATTTTGGAGGTGTTGCCTAACAACTATGTACCAGTTGCAGGAGATGGCTTGACCATGACAATTCAAGGGTAGTGCCAGATTAGCTTGATGCCTTCAGGTGCCAAGCTAATTTGGCACTACCCTTGAATTATCATGGCCAAGCCATCTCCTGCTGTAGGGATCCAGGGCTAAAAGAGTTAATCCCATTGTGAATAATGCAAACAGCACCCTTTCCCAGACCACTTTAACACAGGAAGCTCTCCCACACCGTATGTTATAGTCTTACCGCACTTTGCTTTCTGCTCTCAGTGACTATGAAGCAAACACTTTGAGAATGTGAGTCGGTCTGTCTAGAAATGATAGTATATGAACACTCAACTTCTATGCTATAATGGCTTATCATCAACTACTTTCGACACCATGTTTGATTAATATCATCGTTTTTATAAATAGTTGAGACTTTTTAGGATGGGCAAACACACAGGGGAAGGCACTGGAAGAGTTCGTTTGCCAGTTCTGTGCCTTTTCAACTTCTGCATAAAAAATAATTCAATGCAGAAAAAAAAAAATGTTAGAAGAAAGAATTCTCAACTTCTGGAGAGGAATCAGACAGTGGTGACATAAAAGAAATAGACACATCAGTGTTATACAATGTTCCTCAATTGACACAAAAGGCCAGACACCAAAGTCATGAATTGACACAATATGCTCTCTCTCTGTGACAGTTTGGTCTAGGAAAATGTTGCCAAGCTCATATAGAAAAGTCGTCATGGGCATGGTTTACCCTAGCTTGTTTATGTTAAAATTTCATGACAACCCTGGCCTTATTCAGTAGTCAATAGCACTGGGTCAGTCTCTGAAAAAGTAGTTAACTCGACGTAATAACTCCAGGCCATTCATGACCAAAGTGCAGACGCAGCCTCTAACAGTAAAATGTAAGTTCAAACAAGAATAACAAAGTCCTTGAGGCTCACGTGCATGACCAATCCACATAATTAATCTGACCTTTGTGACCTTGAGCTTTCCGACAGGTCACTTATAATTATATGAACAAGTGTTCAAACATAAGTAAAGGGTTGACTTTTGTACCTATCTATGTTTTTTCAGAATTTTTGGTAGTTTTCACAATTTTGTCAACATCCCCTGACCCTTGCAAACAGTGAACCAAATTAATATGCATAGAAAGGTCTTATCATCAGGCATTTTTTTGTTGTTGTTGCCAAATTTGATTTTCTGAGATTGAAAATGTTTCTTTACAGAGACTGACCCATTGGCATGTTCATAAGGGTCTTCACGCAAAGTATTCTTGGGCCAAGTTTAAGGTCAGTGGCTACAAATAGGCTGCAAGAAAATTTTAATAATAGTACACCATGAAAAGTAAGAATGACAAGTGAAATGGACCAGTACAAACCAAACAGCCACTTTTTGTATCACATGTAACCCCAAAATTAGCAAAAAAATCTATGAACTGCACATTAAACTTACATTAAAGGCAGAAAGAAAATCAGGAAAACGACCCACAGGAAAACCAAAACATTCTTAATCCTTTGGCTGTCGGTAGTGCTTTTTCGCGGTGACACCCTAGGGGCTAGTTAATATCAACAGGTCACAGACAAGAAGAAAAAGAAAAGCTAACAAGAACATAATTCTCACTTTCTCAGTTTTTGCGACTGGAAATCAGACAAATCAGGTGGGCGAACAAGGGGCTCCTTCTTTGGCGTAACCTGCACACAAAAGGACACAAATTTCACCTATTCACTCTTATTTCTGAGACCACCATGATAATTCAAGGGTAGTGCCAGATGAGCTTGGCACCATCAGGCGCCAAGCTCATCTGTCATTACCCTTTAATTATCATGGTCGATCTAATAACTAGATACAATACAAATTAAGTGATCAATGCACACTGAGAGATACATGCACTTATCCAAGTAACAAACAGGAGTATGCAGCCACCAGAGCCAATTATACAGAACCAGTCATTGAGTGCACAAGGGGATTCACACAAATGCAAATGTCTAAGGCCAATGATACCTTTGGTTTGGGAGCCTGTTGGCTTGGCCCAGGGCTGTCAGATTTAGGAGCCGTCACCTCTTCCTCAGCCTCCACCTCTTTGAGTTCTTTGACTTCTGCTTTCGTCTCCTCTTTCTTCTCCGACTTGATGATGCCGGCTGCCAGGAGCTTGGTCAAGAGATCCGACACATCCACTGGTTTGGCTGCGGGTTGCGCAGCAGGCCCCGGGTTGGGCGTTGTGCTGAGGGAGGGAGCGGGAGTGATGGTCTGAGTGGGCATGCTGGGTGGGATGAGGGTGGCCTGAGGGTTGGACTGAGACATGGGACCCATTGGGGGCATGGAACCAGAGCCGTGGGGTCCTCCCATGCGCTGGATGCCTGGAGCACCCATGAACTGCTGCACACTGGGTCCAGGCTGGCCAGCCATCTGAGGGAATGATGGTGCGGTCATACCCTGAGGCACTGCAATTAACAGTGGCAAAATGTCAAAACTCTTACAACAATGACAATGAGAACTAAAATTAAAATTTACAAATTCTGGAGTCATCGGATCCTATGAGAAATGTTACAGTACAAAACATCGTTTGATAATGATAACTCAAGCGTGACACCAGAATGGCCAGTCACCTACAGCTATTCTGCAAAAGCCCTAAAACTATGATAATTGATCGATACAGTGGAGTCCGCTTAACACGAATTTCTGGGGACACGGAAAATCACTTCGTGTTAACCGTATTTCGTGTTAACCAATATGGCCTCAAAATTGATCACGGCCCTCCCGGCAAGGAAAAAGTGTGTAAGAGATGCGTGCATGAATGAGTACGAGGTTAAAAGTGCATATTATTGTACTATATATGCTTACATTACGTTCAGCTCGCTAGGAAAACACAAGGATATGTGTACAGCTCACGTAGTTAATGTAAAATCCATCAGGTAAAATCCATAGTAAAGTAAAAGCAACACGGGCATCTGGCATCGGTAAAAGCAACACAGTCAAAGTCATTTAAAAAACGGGCCATGATCGAAGTCGGTCTTGCGTTATTGACAGCCCGTGTAGAGAGACAATCGTGGATCTCATTAATCTTGTTTTTTCACTTCAAGCGTAGTCGACTTCTGTTTTACCTTGGGGGTAGCCATGATCGGTAGTTAACTGAATTGAGGGAGTGTTGGTACACGAATGATGCATGAATTCAGTTCAGAAACACTAGCCAATGAGAAGACGGATTACAACGACTGAAGGCTATTCAGCCAATCACAGGCTAGAGTTCGTTCATGTGTCGTGTGTACTACAGCACGAGAGCGACACGTGCAGTGCCCCTTTCATGAGTCGGTTTTCGGCGTTTGAGACTGGAATGTGTGTTCGTGTTAAACAGGTGAATAATAGTGAAATTGCTCTGGTCGGGAACCGAAAACAGCTTCGTGTTAAGCGAAATTTCGTGTTAAGCATTTCGTGTTATCAGTGAAATTTTAATACATAATAAGAAGGCCGTCAGCCGGGAATGCAAAAGCGGTTCGTGTTAACCGGAAATTCGTGTTAAGCGAGTTCGTGTTAACTGGACTCCACTGTATCTTGTAATGTGTCAAGGCTGAATGGTGAACCAATGCATACACCATTGCACCAAAAAACTGCAGAGGATAGCACATAATTTTTTCTTAACGACTTCACGTATTTATATTCACGTCGATTCAAACAGAAATTAATTTGCCCCTATATACTAAAAAAAAAAAAAAAATACCAAAGAAATTAACACATTGAAACGAGCACGAAAAGAAATTAAATGTAAGCTTTAACCTCCTAGTGCATGCAACTATTGTTAATTCATTAACAGTGACAGTGGATGCATGCCCAATGGGGTTAAGTAAATACGATGTACTCACTCTGAGAGCTCATCATGCGCTGTATGTTCATCAAAGCGCCAGGCAGGCCGGAGAAGAGCTGGTTGGGTCCACCTGTGGGCAAGGACTGGATCATATTTAGACCCTGCATCACCAGCCAGGGGTTGCTCAGGGCATTGGTCATAGGGTTGTTCATGGGGTTGTTCATAGGCCCCGGGCCACGCATCATCGACATAGGACCAGGGCCCATAGGGCCTGACATTCGCATGGCTGATTGTGGCATGTTGACTCCTGGGTGGCCCGGCATGCTGACCCCTGCTTGCATCATGTTGGGTACGTTGACCCCAGGCTGGCCTGACATATTGACTCCAGTAGAATGGGGCATCTGGTTGGGGAGACTGATGCTGGATCCCGCAGTGACTGCTGCATTAGGGAGAACAGTGTTAGGAGCATGGGTCACAGAATTCTCAGGTTGCGACATGCTGGGTTTGGTCTCATCTTCCTGAGATGCTGCTGCGGGTTTGGCCTCTGTGTTTGCAGTACTCGGCTGTGGACCTCGAGGGGGGAGTGTTGGGGGCAGGGGAGGCTGAGGTAGATGTGGGTAAGCTGGCTTGGGTGTTTCCTCAAAACCATGTGTGATCTCAGAGAGAATCTTGACCCGCGGAACAGGGGGCTCCAGACGAACTGAGTAGACTCGATTGCCAATAGTGATGTTCTTGGGAATGTTATTAAACTTGACCTCGAACCACTTGCCATCGATGATGACTTCATGGGCAGGTCCACCAAATGCAAGGAAGTGAGTGCGGGTTCCAGTCTCCGTTGGCAAGCTGGCCTTTACAGCTTTGTCCATAGGCACAAGGACAGCAACATCATTGATGAACAAGCTGCGAGGTTCACCCTCAAAGCGGATACCATGAGGCTTGCCATTGTACATGATGACAGGAATCTCACGGTCAAGTTTCAGCTCACAGGACTGGTTGTCGATAAGGATACGTCGCTGCATCTCGAAACAGATCTCATGCTTGATGCCATTCAAAATCAGTGGCCGAGTGGGCCCACCGAATGGACCTTTTTCCAGACGATCCACCAGCAGCATGTTGTCTCTGCCATCAATCTGGAAACCATAAACTGTGCCATCAAATGTCATGTTGAACGGTGGGGCATCAAGACGCAATTTGTACTGCTGACCATCCACCCAGAACTTCCTAGGCGGACCATGGTAAAACATTTCCACCACTCGCTCGCCTATCTCCACATCCTTCTTGGGCTCTCCAAACTTGTACAGCAGGTTGCCATCAATACGCAACCCACGCTCTTCAGTGTCTGGAAACACCTCATGCAGCTGTCCCCGGATCTTGACCCGTCGCTTGACACCCATGCGAACTTCATATGGTTTGCCATCAATCACTACTTCTTCAGGGCACTCGTTCTGGTTGGCGATAAAATGTGCCATGACGGACCAGCGTGGGTCATCCAAGGAGCTGCCTGGAACAATTTCCACAGGTCTCATGGCGTGCATGATGTCTGGACGAGGACTTGGCATTCCCATGGGTCTGGGGCCTCTGGGGCCCAAAGGTCCATGTAGGGGCATTCTTGGTCTCAGCCCACCTGGGCCTGGGGGGCGGAATAGCGGTCGTGGGCCATTGTACAGGCGTCTTTTCTCAGACTCTGGCCCAGACTCATGTCCTGGAGGAGGGAACCCATCCACTGGACCATTCCTGAGAGGAACTCTTCCTTCTACATCTCTAGGTGGAACTCTACGGCGATCAAAATCTTCTGGTAAACCAGCTCTGTGATCAAATTCTCTTGGCGGGCCTCTTCTACGGAGGGGACCAGTAAGACTCCTTTGCTCAAGGTCTTCGAGTGGACCATCATAATCTTCTGAGGACCCCTCTCTTGGATCATATTCTTCAGTTTCATCAAATTCTTCTCTGGGCCCTCTTGGAGCTCGCCTGCGATCAAATTCTCTAGGCGGACCCCTTCTTCGATCAAAATCTTCGAGTGGACTTCTTGCATCAAAGTCTCTAGGTGGGCCTCTACGGTCAAACTCTCCTGGAGGGCCCCCTCTTCTATCAAATTCATCAGGCAGGCCCCTTCGAGTAAAGTCTCTGCCAGATGGCATCTCTCCCGGTGGACCCCTGGGTCTGCGTTCAAAGTCCCTGGGAAGTCCTCTTCCATCAAAGTCAGGAATGTCATAGTCAGGTCGCCTTGGATCCCGTCGGCGCTGATCCCGGTCATCAAAGTCCACTGGAGGCCTCCTGTCATCTCTGTCAGGGTGCAGCTGTCCCTCCAGGGGCACTCCTGGTGCCACCCCGAGGAGTGGACGTTTCACGCGTGGGTCAGGCCTGTCAAAGTTGGCTCTGGGGCTATTGCTGGCATCCGAATCACGTCCCCTGTTGAATTCTGGCCTGGGCCTTGGTTCACGAGCATCGAAGTCATGCAGACCACCTCTCCGGCCATCATAATCATCCCTTGGGCTTCCAAAGTCAGCCAGCGGACTGCCCAAGGTGGAAGCTTCATCACGTCTGCTTGGTCTCCGTAGATCCACGTCTCCCTCTTCGGCATGGGACATTCTGAAATCCCTATCTTCACCCGAATCAATGCTAGCCTTCCTGCCATCAGGGCCACCCTGCCGGAAATCATTGTCAGCTGGTCGGCTCTCGCTTCTCAACCGCATATCAGCATTTCCAGACCGTTCATCATAATCAGACTCACTGCTGCGACGCTGGCGCTGCATGCTGTAAACATGACCAAGCTGGCGTAGTAGTTTTTGGTGTTCCTCGTGAGACATGCGCCCAGCCTGCATCTCCCGCTCAGCCTGCATGAGCACTTCCCGCTGGTTGTCAAGGGACAGAACTTCTGGAATGGATTCCTGCACATCCTCTCTGCTGCCAGGGGCAGGTAGCAAAGGTGCGCGAGGTGGGCCGCTGGACTTTTTGCGGAAATCCACATCCTGCAATTCACGCTCAAAATCCTGGTGGCGGGGACCACTGACCCCCGCAGCTGCCAGGGAGGCACGACGCACTTCATCTGCAGACTTACGACGTTCCCTCTCAACAACGAAGTCGTCCGGATGGTTCTCCTTAAACTTCGACCAGCGCTGCTGGGCAGGGCTCTGATGCACACTGGGACCCTGCTGTCTGTAGTCCACATCTTCACCACTGAAGATATTTCTGTAACATGACACAGTACTTTGAAACAATGTAATATGTAGTGCTTTGAGGACTAAACATGAATTTTGCAGTCAATTGCAATATTTCTCTAACTTAAATTGTGTTATGTTGGGTATGCATAACGATCATGCTGGATGTTAAACGAAAATTCAACAAGAATGGCAAAGCCTGTAATGCTCACATGCATAAATGATCCAGTTCGAAACAAAAGTAAAGGGCTGGCTTTTGTACAGCTCCGACTTGCTATATCGCACTTCATTATATCGTGATCCCGGATATCTTGCGGGAGGGACGCCAGTCAACCACGATATCTTTGTCACCAGCCAAAACCTCCACCTGACACCTCTCCCCATTACCGCGCACACGCCTCGCTACTCACTAAACCTGGAATGACCTCCTCCAGATTAAGACCACACATATAAATAATTAGGGCTGTAAGGACAGATTCGATATTCAATGAACATTTGTTGCCAGCGGGTGTGACTAGATTGACACTGAACCCTCAAGGACGCCCTCCACATGAAGAACACGCATGCAGAAAGGGTCTGTGACAGTACAATGTATACTGAAAGTCTAGGTTTGCCTCAGGTGGAAATTATTTACTGTTGAGATGTAGGGTGGCCGGGAGACACTCCACTGGCTGCATCTGGCCATCAATTTAATCGGATTAACTCTGCTTGATGGCAACTTCAAACAAAACACGTGTTAAGCAAAAGCTGGAGCAAGGAGAAGCTGCCATTAGCGTTTTCTTGTGACAGTGCTACCTCCCATGTGTGAGAAGGGCGAGTCAAAATGTACAAAATGCCTGTCAAGCGATGGCCAGTCCCCAATGTTTGCAGTGGCACTTGAACTTGAAGGTATGTCTCATGAAGACAATAGAACGGGAAAAGCCTCAGGCGACAGCTTTCACCTCCAGTGCCAAATGTAGCAAAAGGACGGTTTATGTTGGCGCGTCTTTAATGGCCCATTAGCTTTTAGCTTGCAGGTGCAGTGTTTTGAAAACTGTTGTGAATGTATTTGACCTCATAAGTGAAAGGACCAACAATTAAATTGGGTTGGTTTGAAGTCACCCAGTCACCTTTTCTTTTGGTCGACTAGACAAGGTCATAACTGGCGCGCAACATGTCTTTTCTTCCTGCCTTCCTTCCGACTCATGACCAACACCCTCCCCCCCCCCCCCCCCCCCCCTCAGTACTCAGTACATTGTAAACATTAATTTTTCTCTAAAATATATTTTTTCGAAAAATACTTACCGATGGCATTACTGATAGGAAGATACGTCTAGCTACAGATTTCAGCCTAAGTCTCTGTTGTGTAAGCAACACAAACGGGGGAGGCGACTCAGGGAGTCGTTTATATAACTCCCAGAGTGACCTCCCCTCCCTTCCCATAAGGCCATTTGGGCCTAGCGACCAGTCATACGCTAAGCGAACGTAGCTAGCGGCCAGCGGGGCAGGTGGGAGGGCCCTTAGACTAGAGTAATGCCATCGGTAAGTATTTTTCGAAAAAATATATTTTAGAGAAAAATTAATGTGTTTCCTCAAAAAACATTACCGATGGCATTACTGATAATGAAAAGGAGGAGGGTGCCGCCCACCATACCCCGTCCTGAGAACATGTTGGTTAACGAGGAGCCCTGGGCGCAAACTCCTGATGATTTCAACTAAGCGTTACCTATGGCGCCGGTGGCGCCGGGAGGGAGTGTTGCGCCGCCGAGACGTCCCCAACAAGGGCTAGGTTCTCCCGCTGGCCCGAGAGGTCTCGTAGGTAGAAGTAGACGAAGGTTGAACTCGTTCACCACCCAACGGCCGCCACAATATCCCGCACTGCACAGTTGCGGTCGAGGGCTAGATTTACAGATACCGCCTGAACCTCGTGCACTCGAATGCGAAGTCTCTGTGCCAAGTCCGGTGAGAGTTCTTCATAAGCAGAGTGGATGATCCTGCGGATCCATGAGGATATAGTCTGCACTGAAATATTGTCCGTGCCGCGTCGCAGGAGAAGAAAGCGTCGTTTCCGGCCCCGTCGGAAGGGCTGCGAATGACGCAGGTAGATCCGCAAGGCCCGTACAGGGTCTTGTTGTCGTGATTCCCGGGAAAGGTCAAAACCCTTAAGCGGGCGGAGGGTCATGATCTGAGCTCCGGCCAAGGGAAGCCTATTCTTGGCGAGAAAGGAAGGGTTCGTCATTAACTGGAAAACGAAAATGGAGGCTGGGTCCACTGATAATGCATGCAGCTCGCCGACTCTGGCAGCCGAAGTGAGAGCGAGTAGGAAACAGGTCTTCCTGGTGACGTCAGCCATAGTGGCTAAGGGCAAAGGTTCGAAGCGGTCCGAATTAAGCCAAGTGAGGATCCAGGCCAGGTCCCAGCGCGGAAGTAGCGAACGCTGAACAGGTCGCTGTAACTCAAAGTGGGCAAGTAGGTCGGCGAGGTCTTTGCACGCACCCGGATCCGGTCGGCCCCAACGTCGGTAGGTATCTGTGACCATAGAGAGAAATCCCCGGATGGTGATAGGGGCCAAGTTTTGTTCGTCAAAGAGCCACAAGAAGAACTCCGCTAACTTGGGTGTAGACAAGGCCATTGGAGGACAGGTGTCTGGAGAGGCACCAGGACTGCAGTACTCTCCACTTGCCCTCGTATACCCTCCTGGTGGAAGCCCTGCGGGCCACAGCGATAGCCTCCATTGCTGCACGCGAGAAGCCTCTAGCGGTGAGGGCCGACCGCACAACCTCCATGCGTGTAATAGGAGCCGCTCCGGAGAGCTTGTCGTGGTTGTTTCAGCATCGTGTATGGTGTGGGTAAGAGCAGGGGAGCATCCGTGGCGAGGCTCACCAGCTCGGTCATCCAGCTGCGTGCCCAGCTGAAGGGGGCTACGAGGAAGAGGATCGTGTTCAAGCCTTTGAGTTTGAGCAACACCTATGGAACAAGGACGACCGGGGGATAAGCATAGGCTATCAGGCCGTCCCAAGAGATCGACAGGGCGTCCACTGCCCAGGCGAGAGGGTCTGGAACGGGTGAGACAAAGTGGGGAAGCTGTGTGTTCCACCGTGTCGCGAACAGGTCGACCACTGGTGTCTCCCAGCGGGTGCTGATCAGCCGGAAGATCTCTGGTTTGAGGGTCCATTTGGTATGAAGCAGCTGGCCCCAGCGACAGAGAGAGTCCACAAGCACGCTGAGGTGGCCCGGAATGTGGCGTGCCCGGAGAGAGACGTGTCGATCCCGGCACCAGAGGAACAGCTGGTAGAGAAGCATGCAGAGAGACGGAGAGAGCGCGTCCCGTCTTGTTTCTGGATGTACGATACCACAGTGGAATTGTCGGACAGAATCAAGATCTCGTTGTGATGGAGATGAGTCTCCCAATGAGTCAGAGCCAGCCAAACTGCTTTCAACTCCAGCCAGTTGATGTGTCTGTTCTGTAAGGATGGTGGCCACTGGCCGGAGACCTCTTCGAAATCCGGAAGTAGGTGGGCATCCAAGCCAGATAGGCTCGCATCGCAGAGTGAAAGCCGAGGAGGTTGGGAGGAAATGGGCGCTCCCGACGCGAGCCAGGTCAGATCCATCTACGGAAGTAGGTGTGACCGGATCAAGGGGGACACCGGTACTAGGGCCGATAGGTCGTTTGAGTAAGGTCGCCAATGGAAAAGGAGATGGAGCTGCAGAGGCCGAGATTACAGGCGACCAAGGGGAAGGAGGTCGTCTGCCGCACTGATGAGTCCCAGTAATTGAAGCCAGATCCTGGCAGGGCACGACTCGGAACGCGACACCTGGTGAGCAGCTGCAGCCAGTTTCTGAACGCGAGAGGCCATTAGTCTCACAGTGTTGCGGTCGGTCAGAAACTCCATTCCGAGATGGATGAAGGTACGGAAGGATGTGAAATCCGACTTCCCTTGGTGGACCATAAATCCCAGTCTCCGAAAAAGAGTCAGTAGAGCGTCCCGGTCCGTCTCCAGAGACTGGGGGTCCTGATTGCGGAGGAAGAGGTCGTCTAGGTAATTGGAGGTTGGGCTGGACGAGGACTGTCGGGCCCGAGAGATCACCGCGTCCATAATCCGCGTATGTGACCCAAGGGCTGATGTTGAGGCCAAAGGGGAGAGCCCGAAACTGGCAGACGACTCCATCGAAGGCGAAACATAGGAAGCGGCGAGACGCTGGGTGAATGGGAACATGGAGGTAAGCATCGGAAAGGTCGAGGCTGACCGCAAAGTCTAAAGGACGCACCGCTAACCGCACGGCCCGCGCTGTCTCCATGCGAAAAGAGGGGGCCGAAATGAACTGGTTTAGAGCTGATAGGTCGATGACCAGACGCCACTGACCGCCGGGCTTTGGAACCAAGAAGAGGCGGCTGTAGAATGCCGGCAAGGCGAGCTGAGAGACCACCTCCGTCACAGCCTTCTGAAGTAGAGACGCAATCTCCTGACGCAGAGCCAAAGCCTTGATCGAGTCGGATGAGACACGAGTCCACACAGGCGAGCGGCGGAGAGGGGGCGGTTGGAGAAACAAAATATGGAGTCCGTCTGAGATAGTGGAGAGCACCCAAGTATCGTCTGGTTGCAGCGACCGCCACTCGTCAATGTGCCGAGTGAGCCTCCTGCCGAAGGGGTGCTCTGTGGTCGTCTGCAGGGGAAGGTAGAGGGTGATAGTCACTGGGCCCGTCTCCGAGGGGGCCGAAGGGGGGGGGGGGAGGGCGCGAGAACGGCCTGAGAAGACAGGACGTCCAGGCCTAGAGGTTCCCCGGGAGGGTCGCGGGGTGGGTCTGAAGGTCCACAGAGGACAGCCCACGGCCCTGCGGGAAGACTGAAAGCGGTGGGAAGCCACAGGGGAGAGGGGGGTGCGAGGCCAAAGGTCTTTGGTAGATTCCTTCACTGATTGCCAGGTAGGGCCAAACAGAAGAGCACCGCCAAGGCGGGCCTGTCGCAGCTGGGACTTCACAGAAGTGGGAATGCCGACACATCGCTGAAGGACGCCGTCCCGCCGCATAAGGTCACAGTTGGAGGCTGCCGCTAAAGCGTTTGTCAAGGCGTGGTACACTGCCCGATCAGCTGTTACCGAGATGGAGTGTAAATCGCTCAGGGGTTCAGAGGCCTCAGGAGAATCCCAGAATTCTTCAATATGTCATACCACAGCCTGTGTGGCTAACTAAAAAAAAAAACCACGGCTAGAGAATTCTGAATTAGGGTAGCTGTCTTGTCTAGGCCCGCGGGAGTAGACCGACCCACAGCGGCCTTACCACCAATCTGCGCCTCTGCAGCGGGATCCACCATCAGGAGGGGGCACAGGAAGGACTGGTTGTGTCCTGAGTACCAGTGCTGTCAGAACTTAAAGTCCACATCCGCAGGCCAGCGGTGGTCGGAAAAGAAGCCAACGTCCAACAAATTGCCCTGTTGTAAATGAGCGTTAAAAGCATCAGAGAGGTCCCGAAAGCAGGTGGGCTGAGGCAGGGTCTTAAAACGTATAGACTGATGCGAAGCGTCAACCGAAGCTAAAACTTCCGTTTCAAGGGAGGAGAGGGGGGCAAGCTTCCGGAGGAAGAGCAGCCGAAATCAGGTGGGCCGCTTCATCGAGGGCTCGGCAGTAATCTATGCCCAAGGCAAGGTGGGGGGAAGAGGACGATAAGCTACGAGGAGAGGAGGGGGAAGCCACCGCAAGGGTGGGCGAGGGAGCCGCAGGGGAGAGAGGGAGAGCTGGGCGACTCGAAAGCAGAGACTGCGACTCGAGGAACACGGAAGCAGAATCTGCGGGGTGTAGGCTAAGCACCTCGTCTCGATCCGCCCACAAGAATCCGCCAGGCGAGGGGAGGGAAATCGGAACTCCATGGGCAGAGAGGGATCGAACAGGCGTGACTGGAAAGCTAGAAGCGGACGCACGGACCACTCTCAGGGCCTGAAAGCCCGAAGGGTGGGGGGCAGAACGAGTGCTCACCTGAGAAGAAGATCGACAGGAAGAGGAATGGAGAGGCAGTCGCGATTGGTCTCGAGACTGGCGATTGGGGGAGGAGCCACATGGGGGAACAAAGTGGCGATGGTCCAGAGAACGTGATTGTAACGCGCTTGAGCAGGCGTCTCTGGAGAGAGGGCTGCGGCTGAAAGAACAACCGCGTAACGTCACTGTCTGAAGCGGACTAGCGGTGAAAAGTTGAGAAGGATGAGTGAGCCGTGTGCAATCATCCACGCAAGAGCGTCTAAAAGAAACAGTGAGGGAGTCACCCGCCGCCGGTGGTTGTAACGCCGGGCGGGAAGTGCTCGTACGAGTCAAGGGCCCCAGAGTTTTACTACTCATGGGGTGAGACTCGGAAGAGGTCACGGATGAGTGAGTCAAGGGCCCCAGAGTCTTACTACTCATTGGGTGCGACTCGGTAGAGGTCACAGATGATCGAGTCAAGGGCGCCAGAGTCTTACTACTCATGGGGTGCGACTCTTTTGAGGCCGCAGGTGGGACCCCATGCCGCGCCTGGGAATGCCTCCGATTTGGTGAAATGGCCCAGGTCCCCAATGGGATATAGGCAGTAGGGAGGGGCCGTCCCGATCGCGGTAAATCCCGACTCCCAGTAGAGTGGGAGGGGACTAGCGATGGGCGAGCGCCGAGGTCCAAGGTAGGAAATATCCGGTTCGAAGAAATGCCCACAATTTCCGACGATGCTCGTTTTTGGCTTCCCGAATGGCCGGAAGTTATAGGAAGGGATGTCGCACTGGCGGCAGAGGGGCGCAAAGCGGCCGGCGAGTGGCTAAGTAAGCCAGAAGCTGCAAGCCGGTCGCGATTATAAAAATCCCAGAGTTGTGACCAACCTTGCTCTTTCCACGAAGAGCAGACATGGCACGGTCGGGAAGAAGAACATCCCAAGCATGGTTAACATAAAACATGTGAATCAGTCGGGTACTGAAAACCGAAGCAGCGCGGGCATGTACGTAATTGCGAACTGCAACAGAAACAGGAACCGTTAAAAGAAAGATAGGCCGCTTCCGGTCCTTCTCATTTTTGCCGTTAGTTGCACCAAAAGCAAAAACGGAAAACGACCGCGAGAGAACCCGAAAAACAAAACAACAAAGGGCGGACGAGAAAATCGAAGGCAGCCTAATGCCGCCCTATGCGCTAAGAAAAAACGGTGCCAAACGGGAACCGCTTCGAGTCAGATCGAAACCGTTAAAAATGGCCGGCTCATGTATAACTATAAACCGAGACCTTACCTCATGTCTGCAATGAAAATGGAAAAGATCGTCGTTCAACTCCCACCAAATGTCGTAAGGATAAGAAACAACGCAGGATGGATAATCGCACACAAGAAGAAATCCAGAAAACACAAACGAAGTCGAGAAAACACACGGAGAACACGAGATAAACATAAGCCGAAACCGGAAACGTCCGTTCGCGAGGGAGCTAAGCGTATGACTGGTTGCTAGGCCCAAAGGGCCTTATGGGAAGGGAGGGGAGGTCATTCTGGGAATTGTATAAAACGACGACTCCCCCGAGTCATCTCCCCGGTTGTGTTGCTTACACAATGGAGACTTAGGCTGAAATCGGTAGCTAGACGTATCTTCCTATCAGTAATGCCATCGGTAATGTTTTTGAGAAAACAAAGATACATCACAGTCCTGTTTTATTGACCCCAGCAACCGCAATATTTTGAGTATAAGCTCTACTTGTGAAATGTATGCATTTTTTCACACTTTTTTCAATCTCCCTTGACATTTGCGAGTAGCAAACCAATAGTGTGCACAGATGGGTCTTATCAGCTTTCTTTCTGCCAAATTTGGTTGAAAACTTTTGCAAAAGTGCTGATAAAAGCTAAAATTATATTTTTTTCACATCATTTGCTGATCACTTGTGATCCTTGACCTTTTGGAGGGGTCATCCAAATTAGCATGTCTTACCATCAGATATCTCTGGACTAAGTATGGGTTTGAAATTGTAAATAGTATTTGAGGAAAAAATTGGTCAAAAAGTATCTATTTCTGTATCAAGTTTGGGTTTGAAATGAACAGCATTTGAGGAAAAACATCTTTTGTCAAAATGTCTACTTTTTACCTATTTCCTGATCTCCTGTGACCCTTGATCTTTCCCAGGGGTCACCAATTTAGTGTGCATAGACAGGTCTTACCAAGTTTGGGTTTGAAATTGTAAATAGTATTGGAAAATACAGTTATTTTTTACCTATCTCCTGATCCACCGTGACCTTGACCTTTGAGAGGTCAATGAAATTGGTACGTTTAGAAAGTTCTTGGCACAAAGTATCCTTGCACCAACTCGGAAGACTCTGGCTTGAATAGCTTCTGAGAAAATGCCAATGATAAAGTTCAGCACAGATGACAACGCACACCAGATGACGGACAGACGACCACTGGCCCAGAATATAAGACTCACTTTTGCTTCGCACACGAGCCAATAAAATGCCAATGCTGTAAATAGTATTATTCGCTCTCCGAAGGAGCTCCGTCTTTTTCTATCCACAACATATTGATGGAAATTTTATTTTACCATTTTACTTACTGTGAGGGAACATTTAACTTTAATTTAAGCTCACACTTGAAATATAACACTAATGCGTTTTTTTTAAACTCAGAAATAAACTGTATATTACTAATTCAGGACATTTTCAAACTAAACGCTTCATAATCTTCACATTCATATTTTTACACGACCCATGTAAAAACTTACCCCATATCTTCTTTAGAGTCTGATTCCTGAATGGATGTCTCTGTTGCAGAGTCCTCACTGGGACTGGGGCGAGCTTTTTTCAACAGTGGGCCGGAGTCATCAGAATGATCTGTGTCTGATGGACGCTTGCCAGCTGCACGATCATCAATGTCAACAGGTTTCTCTGGGACAGATGTAGGTGCCACTTCCTCACTGGACTTGCTGGAGGTAATTTCACTGCTGGAGGCAGAGGGAGTGCTTGAAGATTTCTGCTTAGTGTCCTTTCTTTTCTCTCCATGGACTGGAGATCGAGATCGTGAGCGAGAGCAAGACACCGACCTTGACCTGGAGGGAGAGTGGTGACGTCTGTAGAAACGAGCACGACCTCTCAGACCTCTGTGGCCAAGAAACATAGAATGACGGGGCGGGGACCTGCGCCTGTCATCTTTCCTGCGATACAAGTCCCTCTCCAGACTAGTGCGACGGTCCTTGCTACTGCGCAACCTTTCATTGTCAACACTAGAACGAGAACGATCAGAATCCTTGGAGTCTCGCCGCTCACGATCATGGCGCTCAAGTGAAGGAGACCTGCGCGGACGACTACTGTTTTTCTTCTCTTTGCTGGAGGCGTAGCCTTTGTCCTTACTCTCCAATTTCTTTTCAGGTGATGCTTTGTCACGGTCAGACTCCCTTTCAGCGTCACTCTTATCTTTCTCTTTGCCATGATCAGTCTTCTCCTTGCTTTCCATAAGTCGTTTTTCTCTCTCTTTTTCATCCTCCTTCTTGGATAGACTGTCTTTTTTTGAGTCGGACAAGTTTTCATTGCTTCGCTTCTTTTTGGGTTTGGAGCTCAGAGAGGAATCACTGACGCTCTTCTTTGGCTTTGGGACAAAATTACGTTTTGCAGCCTCTTGGATCTTCTGTGGGGGTGGTTCGTCAGTGACTTCCGATGTGTTGATCTTGAACTTTGTAGGTGCTGCTTCCTTCTCTGGCTGAGGCTCTGGAGGAGGCTTAACTTTGGGTTTGGCTTTCTTAGCTGGTTTCTGGGTGGGAGAGGACTTCGAGGATTTAGGTAGTGGGATGCTGTCAATGGTCAGTTCTTTGTCTTTGTGCTTGGCTGGAGAGGCAGGTTTAACCTTTGGGTCTGGAGAGCGACGTCTGGGCTTGGGTTCTGCAGGTAAGACACTGGGTGCTGGGGGTGCAGAGTTTCCAGCTGTAGTGAACCAGTTTGCAAGGGTGGCCAGATTGACGTTGGGGTCAGACACAGCAGGAACAAAAGGCTGGCTGGGTGCATGGCCCATGGCTGGATGGACGGCATGAGACAGCATGTGACTAGGCTGTGGCTGGGAAATGGGTGGTCGCTGGGGTGAAGCTGCGACATACGTCTGTTGCTGACTGTACTGCTGGTACTGATCTGGTTGAGGTGCAGGTGGCGTTGCTTGTCCTGCATCAGACTGTGTCTGACCATGACCATGAGTAGCCGGTGGTGGCTGGTTTCTGCGACGAGGGTCCCTGTTGGCCATGGTGTTGGCCAGACGTGGATCACGAGAAAGACGTGGATCCCTTGGTCGAGAAGATGCAGCTGATGATGCCTGTGATGGTTGAGTGGTGGCTGTGGACTGGGCAGGGCGGGGCGGGGGCAGGGAGGCCAGGTCAGGGGGGGTGGAGCCAGGGCTGTCACGTCCCACACGGTCCTGCAGGGCACGGATCTGGGCCATCTCCTCCTGCTGCTTCTGCTCCAGCTGTAACACAGATAGCACACTGGCGCTGTCACCCTGAACAAGCAGTCAGTGCAACACCAGAATAACATGGTCATTCAGGTCTACTATCACAACAAAATAAAATCTCTTATCCTAGAGTTGTTTTTATAGAAACAAATTACAGTACCATAAATTTTGGTCTATTGAGCGCACCTGTATATAAGGCGCACCCAATAAATTTAAAAAAATCTCTACTTTATTCACAAATAAGCTGCACTGGTTTATAAGCCGCAAATATATATAACCAAAATAAAGTTCATAATCTTAGGATAATCACATTTATTGTGTCTTCATCGTCCTGTTCACTGAATTCGCTGAAGGTTGATCGCCTTTAACTTGAAAGCTGCATCGTATGCATTTCGTCTAGTTTTCTGCATGATGAGGGTGTGTGCTTGAGCAATTGTATGCGGATTTGATTTAAAAATGAGAACAGTTAACACTGCAACAATGTGAACAGTTAACACTTTAACATGGAGCTCATAAAAAAATTAGTGAACAGTAAACACAATATTTTGAGTTACAGAGAAGCTATGAATAGACGAGGATGTGATGCTCCTGGATTCGGAAAAATCCGCAAACAAGCTGCATCGCTGTTTAATCCGCAGTGTTTAAAGCTGGGAAAAAAGTCGCGGCTTATAATCCAAAATTTTCGGTAGTTCTCCTGTTTGTAAAACACTTTTCATTTAACCTTTGCTAGGCTTCGCTTAACACCTTACGTGTCATACTGTTCATGTTGGCACTTCAGCCTCACACACACACACCACGCAAAATCATACACTGTACAACACAAGTATTCTTTCAACATTGTATGCTTAGAACATTCAGTGTTCCCCATTTGTTTCTAAACTAAGGGTCCCTGGGACCCTCTGCCAGAAAATTCAAGGGTCCTTTTGTCAAAACTGAGGGTTCTTTCATTGAAAATCTTCACAAAATTTGCTGGCATATGAAATTGTCTTTAACTTTCACCTCATTCAAGGGTTTATTTTTCTAAAAATAGGCTGTGGGCCAATTGGCCCACTCAGTCAAAATTCAATGGGCCAATTAAAAAATTCAATGGGCTAATTAATCATCACTAAGGTGAAAGGTTTTCTGAGAATTAGGTCAGCTTATAGAACGATGGTTCTCACTGGTGGAATAGTTAACAAGTGAACCAATTGCAGGCTAGAATCTATGTTGGGTAGCATGATGACCCTTGACACATTCCTACAGCAATCACAGCGAACGGCACCAATCGAATTGTCATGGTACCTTTTTCAGTTTCAGTCTAAGCCAGTTGTGGTTAGATGGTTTGTTTCAAGCATCGATTATAGAGTTGTGCAAGAAATATACACATGGCTGACGTGCGTGCACGTAAAAACGATGCGCCTGATGTCGTGCACCTTGGAAAAGCAATGGGCCAACATGAGACTCAATGCGTCAATTGGCGCAGATCGCGTTCCAAAAATGAACCCTGCATTCTCAGTCAGCTACTTTCTCCGTTTTGCAGCCCTGCAGAATCACTGTGTTGCCTCTTGCACCGCGCAAACAGTTCAAGGGAAAGTACTCGCTTTGCTCTCTGTCAGGGTTCACTTTCAGCCAATCACTAAAAGGAATACGTCAGCTCTCTACTAATGGACCTCGCGCTGGGACCATATGGCGTTGAGGCGCGTCCCCTGGGTGGTGGATAGGGGGTCCCTCGTGAGAGGGGTGCACCGAATGAAATAAGGTGCCGTGAACCAACATGGTCTAAGGGAAGGTGACCCCGACAGAAAACCCCTGGTCCTCCTAGTAAGGGGGTTGGGCGTGGGGGTAGCTTCCCCACCCTGCAAAAAAGGAAATAGCTACAAAAACGCCGACGAAAAGACTAACAGTAATTCCTTTCCTGGAGGAGGAAGGTTCTTCTACCAGAAGACTTATGACGTCCTGTGGTGAAAGCCGGAAGTCTTCGGAAGCCACAGGACCGAGCCGCCTCTCTCTATCTAGGGATACAACCATGGGCACATGGAACGTCAAGACCATGTACCAGAGCGGCAAGGCCGCCCAGATAGCAGCGGAAATGCAAAAGTACAACCTTTCCCTGCTAGGTATCAGTGAAGCCAGATGGACGCAGTCTGGCCAGAAAAGGCTGTTAAGTGGGGAGATGATTCTGTATTCAGGTCATGAAGAGGAGAATGCCCCCCCATACAGAAGGCGTAGCATTCATGCTGTCACCAGTGACACAGAGAGCGCTGATGGGCTGGGAACCTCTTGGGCCAAGAATCATCACAGCAGCCTTTAGAACCAAGAAAAAGCTCAAGCTGAACGTCATCCAGTGTTATGCGCCCACTAATGACAGGGACGAGGAAGAGAAACAAGAGTTCTACGACCGACTCCAGAGTGCCTTGGACAGATGTGCGAAGCGAGACATCACCATCGTCATGGGCGATTTTAATGCCAAAATAGGGGAGGACAACACCGGATACGAAGAGGTGATGGGGAGACAGGGACTAGGCTCGGAGATGAGTGAGAACGGGGAGTGGTTTGTAGACTTTTGTGCTCTAAACCGACTTGTCATTGGAGGCAGCATCTTCCCACACAGAAGGATACACAAAGCAACTTGGGTCTCACCTGACCATACAACAGAGAACCAAATAGACCATATCTGCATTAGCAAGAAATTTAGAAGATCCCTTCAAGATGTTCGAGTGAGGAGGGGAGCAGATGTCGCCTCCGACCACCATCTGCTTACCTTAAGAATGAAGCTCAAGTTAAAGAAAAGCCGCACAGAGACAACAAGAAGACAGCGCTATAATGTAGGCCTCCTGAGAGAAACTGGAGTTAGAGAAGAGTTCAAACTGGTGCTGTCCAACCGGTTTCAAGCGCTACAGGAGCAAGTAAATGAAGAGGAGGAGGTCACCACAGAGCAGCATTGGAAGGCAGTTAGAGAGGCGCTGAACTCAACCTGCAAAGACACTGTAGGGTTCAGGAAACACCATCACAAGGACTGGCTGTCGGCACAGACCTTGAAGAAGATAGAAGTGAGGAAGCAGAAGAAAACAGTTGTCAACAACAGTCGCATGAGAGCAGCCAAAGTAAGGGCACAGGGGGAATACTCAGAAGCCAACCGCGAAGTGAAGAGGAGTATCAGGGCAGACAAGAGGGCCTACACAGACAGCCTGGCAGCAGAGGCAGAAAAGGCAGCAGGCAGCGGCAATATGAAACAGCTCTACATTACCAGAAGATCGTCAGGCAAGTATGGCCATACAGAAAGACCAGTAAAAGACAAAGAAGGCAAGCCTATTGCAGACAGAGCAGACCAACTCGACAGATGGGCCGAGTATTTTGAAGAGTTACTGAACAGACCTAGCCCACCCGAAACCCCAGACATTCAGCCGGCAGAGACTGACCTACCATCAGCTGTGACAGACCCAGCCGGGAAGAGATCAGAAGAGCAGTGGCATTTTTGAAGAATGGCAAAGCAGCAGGCCCAGATGGCATCCCAGTGGAGTCTCTGAAAACAGACCTAGAGACAACAGTGGAGATGCTGTACCCACTGTTTGGAAAGATCTGGGAAGAGGAGGTGATGCCGGCTGACTGGAAGGAGGGGTACCTAATCAAGCTTCCCAAGAAAGGCGACCTCAGCAAATGTTCAAACTACAGAGGAATCACCTTGCTGTCAGTACCAGGAAAGGTCTTCAACAGGATCATCCTGGAGAGAATGAAGAGCTCCGTTGACCTCCAGCTGAGAGACCAGCAAGCAGGATTCAGGAAGAACCGATCATGTACAGACCAGATCGCCACTCTCCGCATCATCGTGGAACAGTCTCTGGAGTGGAGCTCCCCGCTGTACGTCAACTTTGTGGATTATGAGAAAGCATTTGACAGTGTGGACCGAGAGACTCTGTGGAAACTCCTACGACACTACGGTGTACCCACAAAGCTCGTCCGCCTGATCAAGAGCAGCTACGATGGCATGAAATGTCGCGTGATCCACGAAGGGCAGTTCACCAGGGAGCTCCAGGTCAGAACTGGTGTCAGGCAGGGGTGTCTGCTGTCTCCGTTCCTCTTCCTACTGGCCATAGACTGGGTCATGAAGATGACCACAGAGCACAGACGAAGTGGAATACAGTGGACACTGTGGACACAGCTTGACGACCTCGATTTTGCAGACGACTTGGCATTACTGTCCCACACTCATCAACAAATGCAGGACAAGACCACGAGGCTTGCTGACATCTCGTCCCAAGTGGGCCTCACCATTCACAAACAGAAAACAAAGACAATGAGGCTGAACGCAACCAGGGAGGAACCAGTCTTGCTTGCTGGCACCCCGTTGGAGGAGGTGGAGTCCTTCACCTATCTCGGGAGCATCATAGACAAAAAAGGCGGCACTGATGCAGATGTCAGAGCACGAATCGGTAAAGCCAGAGCAGCCTTTCTCCAGTTGAAAAAAGTGTGGAGTTTCAGAGAGCTGTCACAACACACCAAAGTCCGGATTTTCAACTCCAATGTAAAAGCAGTTCTCCTATATGGAGCAGAGACTTGGAGATTGACAAAAACCACAGTCAACAGAGTACAGACCTTCATGAACAGTTGCCTTAGATTGATTGATTGATTGTACATTGCTTAACGTCCCGACAGCAACAAGGCTTTCTCAGGACGTGCCTGCACTGCTTGTGAAAAAAAACCCAAAACAGAACATTGAAGACCATTTAGCAACACACATCCAATATCAAGAGCTACAGGCAGTGCAGACAGTAGGGAGAGTTTTAAAAAGGCAAATACAGGTGAATGGACAAAGGGTAGACAGAAACACATGCCCCAGAATAGAGAGAAAAACCCACCCTGTGGGGCTGACCAGGGTGACCCTGGGAACTAAAAAATACCTAACCCCACCCAAGTCCCCCAGGGCAGACCCGGGTGGGGTAGTTGCCTTAGAAGAATTTTGAAAATCCACTGGCCAGAGAAGATCAGCAACGTCAGACTCTGGGAGAGAACAGAGCAGATAACAGCAGAGAATGAAATTGGGCGAAGAAGATGGGGATGGATTGGTCACAGTCTGAGAAAGCCAGCTTCCAGTATCACTAGGCAGGCATTGTCATGGAACCCCCAGGGGAAAGAGGAAAAGAGGTAGGCCGAGAAACTCCTGGCGTCGAGACCTCCAAGCAGACATCAAGAGACTGGGAACCACCTGGAGTAGAATCGAAGGAGAAGCACAGGACAGGAGTTGCTGGAGGTCTCTCGTCGACGGCCTATACCCGGGTAGGGGTGACAGGCGTAAGTAAGTAAGTCTACTAATGGACAATCAGATTTCAGATCTCTGAACCAGTTCATCTGAAAAGCGTTTGTGCGGCAAGCCTAGTTTTGCAAACTTGTGCGCTATGATCTGCTTGTGTCCTTCGGATGTACAGACTGAAAATGTGTCCTTTTCAGGTTTATGTGCATAACAGACACAGAACTGTGTTTTTGGGGGAACACTGACATTACTTGACATTTACATGCAAATACGTCATAAGAAGAACATTTAATTACATAAAAAATTTACGTGTATTCGGGTTGTGCGGTACTTGTTACCAGTGTGCTCTCGACACCCTGTCTTAAAAACAGACACTTGGAAAATACCTGTACAAACGCCTGTCACCCACGACACTGTGTCGACTTTTTTGATAGGCATTGCATACTTATAAATATAGTAATAGACTTATGGCAGAACTGATGTTCAAACAAGTGCTGCCTTCTTTGGAAAGTCAGCGTCAGTTTTACCCCAGAAGTGTAAAGTGTAAAGTTCAGAACTTAATAATTAATTAATTATGCGACATAACGCACAGATTTGTATGCACTATTTTTATTAATTTTCAGGCATACACAAAGTTTCACAGTGATCAGACAAAAACTGAATTTTTCAAAAGTTCAGAACTTCATAATTAATTAATTATGCGACATATCGCACAGATTTGTATGCACTATTAAGTTTTTATTAATTTTGAGGCATACACAAAGTTTCACACTACAGCAGACCTGCCTACCCTTTACATTTGAAATGTGTAGTGTTCCGGACCAAATGTGTAGTTTTTCAGGCAAATGAGTAGTTTCAACTGAAACTTGACAAGGTTAATTGTGGCACGCCACTATATATATATATATATATATAAATATATATATATATATATATATATATATATATATATATATATATAATGTGATGTTTGGTGTCGGCAGACAAATTTTGACCAACTTCTACCGGGCAGTTATTGAAAGTATTTTGACCTTCTCCCTGACTGTTTGGTTTGGCAGAACCACACAGAAAGAGCAATCCAAATTAAAAAGAGTAGTAAAAACTGCATCGAAAATCATAGGTATTTGGAGTCCCTCTTCCACAAAAGAATGCTAAAAAAAAAAAGACTAGATCCACCCTCTGAGATGATTCCCACCCAGCCCACGAGTTGTTTGAGATGCTGCAATCCGAGTGCCGTTATAGAGCAATCGGAACACGCATGATTCGTTACAAACACTGTCCAGACTTTTAATGATGCAAACAAACGTCAAACCTGACCCATCCGTCCCACCGTTTTACTGAATACATGTAATGGTATATACAGTATTGTCCAGCTACATCAAGCGACGTGTTTCAATTACGATATGTTTTCTGTGATTTGTGTCACTGTGAAATCGTGTTTATTGCCTTTACGATTAGACCACAATAGTTCAAGGCATGCAGGTGTATGCGAGTGAATGTGTGTATGTGCACGTGAGCAGCTTAACTATATTTTGATGTAGTAAAACTGTTGCCGCTAGGGATTCATATGAAAAAAAAACAGAAGATAGTGGTGAAAAACCCTTTAAAATAGAAACAAAGGACGACGTTTCGGATCAAAGATCCTTCTTCAGGTGACATGCAGTGTGGTTACTGACAAGGGTGTGTGCCAGGTGGTAAGATGTTAGATGCGCGAAGTGAACTGTGAACAAGATGATCGTGTAGGTTAGTGTCACGTTTGTAAGCGACCAGCGGAGACTCAGGAAATATGTCCGCATTACTGTCATTCTGAATGATATGTAAGTTTCTGAGGAGAATGTTTTTGATAGGGATGTTGTGAGGATGATACGTGATACACAGGTCCGGCCGGTCCTCTGCAGCACTGAGTTTTCTCCAGCAAAGCTTCACTTCTGCTTGTGGCCTAATCTTTACAACGAGCGGTGTTGATGATGTCTTGGGGGTATCCCTGGTGTGAGAAGAAAGTGGCCATGGTTTCTCTCGTGTTCTTTTCTGTTCTACGTTTGTTTCCATGTCACCTGAAGAAAGGTCTTTGATCCGAAACGTCGTTCCTTGTTTCTATTTTAAAGGGTTTTCCACCACTATCTGTTTTTCTTTTATATTCTGATGTGTTTTACTTTTATGTTCTTTTTAAGTTGCGCAGCACCGAAACGATTTCCTAATGTATTGTTACATATGGCAATAAAGTTCTATCTTAATCTTAATATAATTATGCAAAAATTCAAGGTGGTGGGTGGGCGAGTGTCAAGCTGTCAAAACTAATTTCTGGCCCAGCGCCTCATGACAGCATCGTGTTTGTTCAGGTCCCTCATTTTTCTCTCTTTAGCACCAGCCAGCAGTCAGCGGCACTGTCCGTCCCTGAGAGCCAGCTCAGTCTTTCTCTTTCGTTGTATTACTGAGCTGGCAAACTGCAGGTACTGCGTTGAGATATCTAAACTAATCATTTTTTTAAAATTCAGGCTAAATGAACCGATAGATTCGATGACGGAACACAATGTGACACCTAATTTTGAAACTGAATCTCGAAAAAATATTTCTAAACAATTAATTGCAGAGATCGTGGATTTAATATGTACACTACATACGTATCAGAAATCCACATTTATATGCCCACACAGTTTCATGTAGTACGTGCAACCTACTCTACTTCTTCTAGTCTACTCTATGCTTTAAACAGTAATAACGTCCTCAACTTCTTAGGATGCAAACGGAGCCCATCCAAAATAATGACAATCAAACAGAGCCCTTTGATTCTCAGCATCCTCTACAACATGCATGAGCTTATGAAAATCTATGCCTCTTGTAGATGGAAGGCCGTGGATAAAAGCAAATAATTCCGCATTGGCTTACTCATCCAGGGAAACAAAAGGTGTAAAATAGGCCTGCAAAATGCACAGATTCCCATCAGCCGATTCAATCTCTGGGGGTTCATGGTGATCTATGTCAATTGCAGTTGTAATGGTCTGACTAAGACACTGTTTCCAGGCAAAATGAGGAGGGGACTGAAAAGAATGGGGAAGTGTTCTATCCGTAACGGTCGACTGCACAAGATAAACATTGGGCTATGGGCAGCAGCTTGATGAGTTTTCTGACCTCAGCCTGGGGTCAGGGGGTATCGGATTTCACTGAAATGTCAGAGATTCCAGTGGCCCGCTTACACACACACTCATGGAACACCGTCGGCAGAATTCAGGCTGAACGGATCGGCACGATAAAAATTTTTGGGTTCAGAACGCAAGTTGAAATCAAAATGTAAAAAAAGAAATAACTTTATTATGTAGAATTGTGAAACAGAATTACGTAGTTGGCCTCAGAATTGCGTAGTTACGTAATTGGTTAAAAAATGCGTAGTTTTCTATGGCCAAAACGTAGTGTAGGCAGGTCTGCTACAGTGATCAGACAAAAACTGAATTTTTCCGAAATTTTAAAATCAGTTTGGAGTCAAATTGACCCCCCAAAGTACAGTGGAGGTTAAAGATGTTTTCTGTGAGGGATATTTTGTTTAGGAAGAATCAGTTTACTTATTTATAAAATACATTATATTTAAAGATATTTTTTACTTATTTGTTTTAACTTTTATTAGAAAAAAATGTGTTCACTTGTTTGTAAATTCCTTCACATCTGAAGATGTTTACCACTACGCTCGTTTCCTTAGAAAATGGGCACACATGTTCACATCTTAATTTGTAAAAACAGAAAAATACATCATAAATGTGATTTTCTGTTCATTAAAAAATAGCCACTCGGTTACTTGATCCCATTAACTCATGAGAGATGTGCTGCCTAATTAGTGTTAACAAAGTTTGTTTCTGCAACTGTTGTAGCCAATGTTAAAGACCATGCATGTCAGCCTCAGCATTACATGCTCTAAACTCCTGCAGTAGTGGATTACAAAATGCACAGGTTTCCAATGCTATTGGAATAGCAATAGGTTCTCAGGCTAACCTCAGCTGGCCCACCCAGGAAGGCACAGGCCAGCTAAGGCCGATGTTTTCAGTCATGTACAGGCCAGCTAAGGCTGTTCTCAGTCATGTGCAGGCCAGCTAAGGCTGATGTTCTGTCATGTGCAGGCCAGCTAAAGCTGATGTTCTGTCATGCACAGGCCAGCTAAGACTGATGTTGTCAGTCATGCGCAAGCCAGCTAAGGATGATGTTGTCAGTAATGTGCAGGCCAGCCAAAAAGGCTTTTGTTCTCAGTCATGCACAGGCCAGCCCTAAAGGCTGATGTTCTCAGTCATGCACAGGCCAGCTAAGGCTGATGTTCTCAGTTCATGCACAGGCCAGCTAAGGCTGATGTTCTCAGCCATGTGCAGGCCAGCCAAGGCTGATGTTCTCAGTCATGCACAGGTCAGCTAAGGTCGATGTTCTCAGTCATGCACAGGATAGCTAAGGCTGATGTTCTGTCATGAGCAGGCCAGCCAAAGCTGATGTTCTCAGTCATGCACAGGCCAGCAAAGGCCGACGTTCTCAGTCATGCACAGGCCAGCTAAGGCTGACGTTTTCAGTCATGCACAGGCCAGCCAAGGCTGACGTTCTCAGTCATGCACAAGCTAGCTAAGGCTGATATTCTCAGTCATGCACAGGTCAGCCAAGGCGGTGTCAGGAATGTTTGCTCGTCAAGTGGTTTCTCTTTACACGTCATGCAAAATTTGACACGACAATAACATGATCATGAACGCAGTCGGACTATATCATAGTATATGGCTCCCAGGTGCTACAATATACTGAGGCTGACCTGTATGTTCAAGGGTTATCTACATCTACTGTCATTAGTATCAAGCCCTCCACTAATAGGAACAGTGGGTTGACTCTTATATACAACTGTGTGTCCATGTGCAAAGAACAATACTGCAGGATTTGTTTCTCTGGCAAACCATCAATAGTTCAACTGATCTCAACCAATCTGCACCAGTCATAGATTTTCACAAGTCCCTGCACGTTTGAAGGGACTCATAACAATCTGTCTCTTGCTGCCAGAGATCAGCTCAGTTTTCGTGGGAAAATTATCCATGTGAAGGTGATGACAATGCAGCTACAAAGAAGAAAAAACCCCACAAAAAAAACACCCTTTTGACAACACGTGAAACACTGTTCAGAAAACTGTTTAGTTTAGTGTCCTTCCAAATTGCGGCTCTTCGTTGGTAATTTCTTTGCATTCACCTTCTGGTCTCAATAGTGAAGTTACATGATGCACATCATCTTACCCGCCGTTTTTCCTCATCCAATTTGGCTCGAGTTCGTGCCAGCTCAAGTTCCAGCTTTAGCCTCTTTAGTTCTTCCTCCTTCTCCAGTAGCTCCTTCATTTTTTTGTCCGTCGGAGTTTCTTGCACCGGGGCAGATGTTTCCGACTGTGGGGAGCTGGACCACACAGGACTGTTCTCACCAGAACTCAACTGTTGCTGCTGCTGCTGTTTTTGCTTGGCCTGATCGACAAATTCACAAGTCTGTGTACCTCCTGCTCCCCAAAAGGCACCATTAACCCATTTAGCCCCGAGTCCTTACAGCAGGAGATAGATTGACCAAGATAATTCAAGGGTAGTGCCAGATTAGCTTGGCGCCTGAAGGCGCCAAGCTAATCTGGCACTACCCTTGAATTATCATGGCCAATCCGTCTCCTGCAACTGGCAGTCATTAGGCAACACCTCCAAAATTTGAGAAATGGGACCGTGGGGCTAAAAGGTGCACGCAACCACCAGTACTGTTCACAGTATTCATCGCTGCTTGCACAAAGGGTCAACTAATTAACACAATCATCTATGATCATATATAAAGAGTGTGCATCAGCCATGATAGATCAGTAGTGCAAGATTAATTAAGCATGTATAAAGATCATATACCAGATGTGCAAGACTACCTGTAACTCTGCCTGCTAAGTAACTTTTCTGTAGTATGTCACCAAGTAATTCTGTTAAGAATTCATTTCTGTAACTGGTGAGCATGCCAATTAATAGAATTTAACAACATTCTGCACTAAAAATAGCCTAGTACACACACTGCTAGCAAACTTTGGCTGGACGGATCTCACAGCCCATAGTGTGCTATGCAAAGTTGTCTTACAGAGGCTGGAACTTCTAGCCATAGGCAAAGAGATACAAATGTCCTGGTCGATCCATCCCGTCATGTTCTAAACGTTTATTGCTCCAAGTAAAAAAAGTACCCGTGTCTAATCCTTTTGTCCTCTTAAAAAACTCTTTGTTCCACATCTCAAAATCTTTTCCAAAAGTTCACAGATACAACCAATTTAACCTTCACCGGCTCAGGTTTTGGACTACACACAAACGATACAGGACCCATATTTTCAAAGAGCAATTTAACTGGTTATGCCCGTCTCGATGTTGGTTCCACAGGACCCATACTTTTTACACTATAGTAAACATCACTAGAAGCATCCTTGTACTTTTAGTCGTCATGGCAAAGAGAAAACAAGTCTGAAACTTCTCCGTTTCCCCAGAAACTACGAACTGAAACTAGCCGATTCTGCATGGACTTCCGACACCCTTATTAATAATTATATATATATATATATATATATATATATATATATATATATATATATATATATATATATATATATATATATATATATATATATATATATATATATATATATATAAGGAAAACTCTGGGCGGGATGCAATGCTCTCATCTTCGACTCTTCACAAACCGCATGGGTCATGTATGACCAACATCTTCCGGACAGGAATATTCACCTTACTTAAGTATGGGTCCTGCACAACCCACACTATCATTTGTGTATGAAAAGTTCCAACATTATTTTTTCATCAATTATGAACATATTTTGGCAAAATGTCTTTTATGAGCTTGGAGCATTTTAACTGAAATATTTGCAATTAAACATCCAGGACCCAGGAAGCACAGTGAAGGTTAAAACCATAGCAAAGATTTATCATGCTGAAAAACCACCATAAACTCGAAATGTATTGCTGCTTTGATGTACTCATTCGGCCCGACAATAGTATTTTTAAAATTTTGGAGGCGTCATCTAATGACCATGCACCAATTCTAGATGGATCAACCATGGCAATTCAAGGGCAGTGCCAGATTAGCTTGGCACCAAGCTAATCTGGCACTACCCTTGAATTATCATGGTCAACCTATTTCCTGTTGTAGTGTCAGGGCTGAATGGGTTAAGCGAACTTGAACACAATTTAATTATTTTTTACTTATGCCAGGACTTTATGTACAGGGCAACATACCTATACAGTTTCTGCCCACTTCCAAAATAAACCTGCACATCATAAATTGAAATGGAAAAATCGAGAGCCACCCATCCAATGGAAGTTTGTCTGTGGTTGAAAGCAGCGGATAACTTTTCCAGCATTTAAAAGTGTAATCTTTAGCGAGGATGAAAAAACAGAATTCCTGCACGTTTATGACACAACCATGTACGCCGGATTCTGTTACCTGACTCACTAAAAATTTAGGGTTGACGTGTATGCTTCCCTGGTCAGGTGTGGCAGCAGTGACGGGCCAGGCTGGGTCTAATCTCTTCACACGCACATCCAGAGCAAAGAGCTTGTTGTTGGGTATGACATTCTTCCACGTCTGGCGCAACTTGTACATGGATGTTCTTGTTTTTTCATCAACCTGTTCCAGCAAGAAATTTAAAACAGATGCAATGCTGTGTTATGAAAAACCCAATGTTTCAAAATCCTTTATTTACAACTGGCATATACACCAATTACAAGAAGCACAGCTGTGAAATGCAGAACTCAGCTTGCTGGGCATCGGTCAACAGACCTTTATTTAATCCCAGCAGTGAGCAAACCAAAGCTGCACACACATACTGATGCATCCAGACAGGTGAAACATTCCAGTAACACAGCGGTGTAATTTCTGGAGAGGGTGACCCACTCCTGGCAGTAAAGGTCAGAGTTAAATTATGAAGTCTGAACGTCATAAAATGAATGACCGTTCTGCTCATCTTCTCCTCTGTACATAGGAGAGAGTTCCTTCCATTATGCATGTTATGTGCCTACTCACACGGATTGTGAAAAAAAGGGTGGAAAAGTTTTCGAGGCAAGACAACATTGATACCCCATTGTGTCGGCGAATTTATCAATCAGAGCATGCCTTTAAAGTTGGAGCAATTTGCTTTAGCTCAAAAGCATATAAACTTATTTCTAAAATGTTTTCAAGCAAAAGAAACATTGGCAGCACCTGCATAACACCATATGGCAGTCCAGTTCAATCGTCCCAAAAAGGCCGACGGTTCGCAAAAAAAATCTAAAATATGCAAAAACAGGTCTAGGTCTAATGTCCACAAAGGTGCTGAAATAATTGCTCACATCTAGATGGCTTTTCCTGCAGTCTGGACAAGTTTCCAAATTTGCTACTGTGTAAGAAACAGTGTCATGCCATACTTACAGAAATTTTACACTAGACAGATTTTCACTCCTTAGTGTGCAATCTTTCGCCCATATCCCCATTAGGAATAACCGGAAACTTGCCTACTCCTTCAGCAAGTACAATACACAGATCATTTCAGAGCCTCACCGCTTTAAAGGCTCATTAAGGTGCATATCTCGCAGATTCCCCGACACCATTAAGGTGCATATCTTGCAGACTCCCCGACTTCTGTAAATCAACCAGAGGTTGTTGGGTGTTTTTGTCCATGACCGATACACTGGCGCAAGTGGAAGTGCAAATACCTTGATATGGTGAAAATAATTTTGTTTGAATTTAAAGATATCCAACTGAACATGCAGCTCTGTTTGTTCAACATGTGAAGTGATTTTCACAATCCACCGAGGAAAGTTTTTTTTTGTCAGGAGAACTGCAATATCTGGACATTCCAATCAAGATCATGTGACAAAACTTTGTATTTTTAACTTGACTGCTAAAAATGCGACAATAAAATTGACAAACATTTTAGCGGCATCTAAAAATAACTGGTGAATCTTTTATGGCATATCACAAATTTGCTGTCCTGACGTTAACAGGGTGGAGAACAAGCTCAAGTAAAAATCTCTTAAAAGTGGCCGGGGTTCAGGGGCCGCCCAGAACCCGGTGGGGTCCAGGGGCCGCCATAGCCCCTTGGAAAAAAAACCCTAAAAAAGTTGAACCACCAGCAAATTTCTTCAAACCACCCACCCTCTTTTTCTCTCTTCCAAAAGTGCCGTCAAACCACGATTAGAGTAGCTTAGTTCTTTGTTGCAGAGATTGCAGCGCGCCATGCCAGGTTTTTGCACTTTACGAAAACAATCTACACGCTGGTCAGACTTCACCGACCTTTGCCACCTTTTCTACCCATTCCCACTTGGTGTGACCGTTGCCACCTTTTCTACCCATTCCCATTTGTTGTTGATTTTCCCTTCTTCTAAAGGGTCTCCCCCAGTTAATCACTTGTGAAACAAACACATGACATGGTAGGCTATTGATCAGTATCACAATAGACTAACAATGGTCGACACAGAGGACTGAACTCTGGTTAGCCACCAAACGTTCAACATCGCTTTCGCCCACTGTAATCAAGTGATGAGTAAGCCTTATATTTTGCAGTGCATACAATGTTACACTCTTGGGCACCACGATCAGTAACGAGAAAATAAAAAATGTTCCTGAACTTGTCCCATCTCCGAACTTGGATCGACAAAACGTGTTTCACAAATTTTTCTCGGACTCATTTCATTTTCTCGCAAGCGACGCTATATTTCCTATGAAAATCGCGGATCCGAGTTCTCCACCCTGGTCAACCTTCCAGAGAATAATAAAACTTCAATTCTTGTGTATGCAAGGCTTCCGATTGATCAACATTACCCAATTTATATAATCTGTTTCTCAGATTTGTGACCTTTCCAGACCTCGACCCATGATCAACATGCACAGGAAGGTTCCATCACGCACATTTGTCGGCAGTTTGAGAGCAAGGAAATATTTTGTTATACCTGACCCCATCTTAGGTAATTCAAAGTTGTGTTTTTGTACAAAACCTAGAAAGGCAAGACCCTCATGAAACACATGACTGGACTGCATCATGTATCCTTCTGTGACCATGAGCTTTTGGACAGACCACTTATACGAGCTTTTAATCGTCAAGTAAATCTGTGGCTTTCAAAAGACTTGGAGAAAATGTCATAAAATGTACCTTAATTGACAGATGGCCATTACATCCTCACTCTTGCTACTGCACGAGCAAAACAGTATTTTTAGACAAGGTGTCGGTTGCTCAACAGAGAAAATGCCATCATGAAAGTTTACTACAAGCGACACCCCACATCAGTACCAAGGACCCTTACGACATATCCCTTTTCATTCAGATACACCCACTGCTTGAAATAAATTTTACCGATAGTTCAAGGGTGGTGCCAGATTAACTTGGTGCCCAACGCGCCAAGCTATTCTGGCACCACCATTAAACAGCTGCTTTATCGCCCAATCTCTAATGTAACCTTCGTAGGACAATAAGCAAATTTTACAAAATCAGTCTCAGGATGCAACGGGTTATGTATTTGTTATGCATGTATAGATTTCAAGTCAACAAGAATGCTGGTCACTTTGGCAAGGAACACTGCTCTTACAGTGCAATAATTTAAGAGTTGACCTGTATTCAGAGACTGTTCCAGATATATGTGTGAAGTTTACACCTGATGAAATCTGAAAGTGCCAATTTTCTTCTTAATTTTCAACATCTTGTAAACCATGCAAATTTGTTTCTAAAAAAGCTGTCCCATCAGAACAATTTATGCACAGCAGGCATGGTAGTTAAGTTTCATCTTAATTTTCAACATCTTTTTAACCTTGCAAATTTGTTTCTAAATAAGCTATCCCATCAAAACAGTTTACACAGCAGACATGGTAGTCATTTTGTTTGCTACCTATAGTGTCCAATCAATTATGTCACATCACTGTTGCATCAAGTTAATTCTCCGGTTTAGAGGGAAAACCGCTACCAAAGCCAACTCATTTGGATCAAAAAATCCATCAGATGTTAATTACCTGTCTGGTTAAAACAATTATAAGCCAGCGCTGGGAGCAACTTAGCAATATGCTGAAAACGGGTTTATAAAATTCAAAAATTAATCTGCAGAGGGTTTAAAAAGTACAAAGTCATTGACCTTTACATTGCTTTCAGCATTACACGGCTGCTTTTAAAATACAAGATTCTTCAATACATGGACGATATACTTCAAGCTAAACCTCATCTCAGCTCCACAGTGAAAGCAGGTATAGTGCAAAAAATAGTTCAGTAGTGTGCATTACTGTACACCAGTACCATTACATGTGTAAGATAATGTACATGAAAAAAATAATTCTGAACGACACCACTTAGAATCTGTATAGCTAAAGTCACTCTTTATTTAGGTACGAGAATGTATACTCCTCAAACAAGATGCATGAAAACTATTGAGAGCGATTTTATTACACTGCAAGTGACTGAAAGAGCTGTCGGTGAAGTCAGTAAACTGCAGGATGGTAGCAGTACAGTGACTGTGTGTATGAACAAGGAGAAAGAAAACAAGCATCCATAAATGTCAGCGGAACTGCAAATGTGCTTGTGTGTCCTGCCATGTGAACTTCAATTGTATAATTTTCTGAATTGAAACACTATGAAATTAGCAATCAAGTTCAAATTCTTGCAGAAGGAAGAAACAAGAATTTAAACTCTGTTGCACGCATATATCCCAGGAATTTTCACCACTCGTTCTTGTAATATTATAAATTTCCCAAGTGAACCCTCACTGGTACACACACCTTCCCAAATAAGAAGGCATAGCACTTTAAAAACTTTATCTTTGTATGTTGGAGAGGCGCCCCCCCCCCCCCCCCCCCCCCCCAAAAAAAAAAAAAAAAAAAAAACAAAAAAAAACAACTGTGTACCAAGGCAATAGTAATGTGTGCCTACTCGCATAAATTGTGACAAGAAAATACTACTGTGAAGTATTAGTGTTGGAGCAACACAACATTGGAAGCCAGTTGCACCAGAATTTTTTTGGCAATCAAATCCCACTCTTGAACAGATTGCTTTTACATTGTTTGAAGCTATGTGCTCCAGATTGGGCTTCGAGCGCCTAAAAGTTGCTGATAAAACTCATTTCCAATGTCTTGTATCAGCTAAGATTTCTACCATGCTGTTCACAACCCATGGGAGTAGGCACATATAACAGATTTTTTACTGCCTCTGGTACCAGCCAGTGGAACTCTCCTGCGTACAAATAAGTGCAGAAAAATCTTTCATTTTACAACATTCAATCTAAAGTTAGCCCATCACTGCAAGACATACTAACATTTATAAGTTAAATATTGCAAAACATTATCCCCTTAGGAAAAGAACACTCAAGGGTTCACTTAGGCCAAATGTAGTATTACACGAACACATTAGATGTGCATCTTTGATTCACAGCACACAATTATACGTACATTTTTGTCGCAAGTATGAACAGCACAGTGTGGCTGCTGAACATTAAGTCACAAGTAGGTCTTGTTTTATTTTAAATTGGTCTAAGTTTCTTTGTGAAGTGAGCTAAGCTTCTTCTTTTACCAGAAGAGCGCAACAACTGTATTAATACTGTTCAGTGATGTTTGCTCCTTCAACAACCGTCAGATTTAAGTTTGATAAGCACTATGCAGTTAACGGTCTCATCATGGGTTAGCATTTAAAGGGTCGGGTCCACAAGGTACACCTTGAGCTACAACCGCAGAGAAGGCGGCACTATGCTTTTGCGTCGATGGCTAGGACGCAAACGACTCACCGGGACTGTGTGTGTGTTTATATGCCAACCAATGGTTTAATGCAGTATGCAACTGAACTGCATCAGCATTCGACCCATCACTCACACAGCCATGCTCAACACACAAATCACACACTCGCAAGCTACTCTCAGACAGTAATAAAATGTGTTTAGAGTTGCTGTACATGCATAGATGATCAGCCAATCTGCCCACCATATGCACTTTGATGTAATACGACAGTTTCTTCCAGAGAACTCACGAGTGCCCAACGCAGAGTCTATGTTAGAGTAAAAGGTTGAAAATGGTCAGAATGTAACTCTGCTCATTAACTCATTCTATCCCAGACACACCACAGCAAGATATGGATTGACCATGATAGTTCAAGGGTGATGACAGAATAGCTTTGTGCCTATGGGCGCCAAGCTATTCTCGCATCACCCTTGAACTATCATGGTCGATCTGTGTCCTGCACTGCACTGCAGTATTCATAGGACAACGGCAACATTTGGGGATTTCGGTCTTGGGGTACAAAGAGTTACAAAGATCGGACCTGTTCAGTTTCATCATACATTTTCAGCCAAAGTAATGTTTGAGAAAGCATCCAACAGGTGGCAAAAAGAATAACTTATTTCTTATTGATACATGTAGAACAATGCTGGCGTTTAAAGATAAAGTAAAACTACAATATAAATCCAAGTCGTTAGTTGCTTTCTCAAACTTACTAAATTAGTGCAACTAAAAAGGTCAATTCCACCCATCTTCTGACCATTTTAAACTTTTTACAATTACTGTAAGTCTGCATTGTATCTACATACAATGTAAGTCTGCACTGTATCAGCATACAAGAGTTCATCTCAAGAAACTAATAATGTATTACATCAATGCATGCTCGACAGGCACCTTTGATGAGCAAGAGCCCATGAATGAGTAAAGACGTGTGAAGATGCCTGAATGTACTTTCATCAAATAAATCTTTATGTGTTTGTCATACTATGAAAGTGCAGACATGCCAAGACAGAAAACATAATACACGTTACTAAAGTACAGACAATGCAGTTTTGTACTGTAGAAACCACATTTCTCTAAAATGAAATTAATGACAATAAGCAATTGACTTGCATTTTACACAGCTTATAAAACAAATCTTTACACGTTTGCTACTACTCTCAGGAGCAATGGGCAAACTTTGTGTTTCAGGTACATGGGACATTGTCATTAGCTATCACACAACTCTCTCTCAAGGGTGACCAGACACACAAAGTGCTACGAGTTGTACCAAAATATGCTTCCCACTGCAGAAAAATGTCGTCGATACAAATTGAGCAACGATGAACATCATTTAGCTGCAGGACAAAGCACCCTTCTAGAACTGTTATGTGTCTGTTCTCACCACATAGTTCCATGCTTACACTATAGCTGAAGAGAAAGTCCCACAGTAATCCACTGGAGTTCTGGGTTATTTTCCATCTATGCTCAGATGTGCAACTAGATAGACAATTTGATTGTTGAAAAAGTAGACGCAAATTGCCAAAAAATGCCCTGCGCCAAATAATCTGGCGCTGTAAGTACATCTAAAATATGATTGAAACATGTTTTTCTCCGGTACATGTTCTTCTCCAACAGGTAAAAGCAAGATACTGATAAACACTAAGTTGTTAGACAACAGCCCGCATGATGATGGTCGCAGTACCTCTTCAAACACTCTGCAAAACAGTACGACGATATTCTGGATGAACAGTTGTGGATACATTGTTGTGGACAGGTTCTTTATCATCGAGTCTATCAGATACAATATTGGCAATTTCTGATTCGCTGGTGCCTGAAATCATAAAGCAGAGATGTGCGTAAAATACATCTGCCCTGGCACCTGACCCACATGGCGTCCACCACAAAGCCAAAGAACAGTATCTGCAACACAAATAATTCTGTCAGTCAAAATAGCCACAGGATAATATACTAAAAAAATAAATTCACTTTATCACAATTAACAAAAATAAAAGCACGAGCACGCCTTCACACTTAAATCAGAGCATGCTTACCATTTCAGTGCTGGTCCGCCTCATACTTACTGACGTTACTCAGAAAGAGCTGAGGCATACTTGCAGGACCATTCACATCAATGGCTACAGGCTCAGACTTCCTCAGTTGTCCATGATCCCACTTCTTTTCACGGAATTAGCAGTTTTAGGATCATCGAAGTTCTAGTTGCATAAGATCAATGGGAGCAATTTCTGCTGATCACCATTTACCTGTTGTATTACTGTAGCAAACCTAAGCCAGCATCGTAGTAAGCCACATCGCAGTCTATATGAAGTATATCAAAATTTAAATACGCTTTTGATGACACCGCCATGATGAAAAATGTATCTGACACTGCAATATTCATAATTAAAAGTAAATGACTGGTTCTGCTGGGTGTGGAATTCACAACTTTTGCATTGTCAACCTCGTAATTCCATGTCCCAAGACAGGCCTGCCTTCCCCTGTTTTCTCTAGAAGGGCATAGATATCAAGTGTTTGTTATTAAATGTCCAAAGCTGTGATAATGTGACTGCATGTGTGTATCCTCTGTGACAATGTACAATAATGATGCATATGTGCAGCTGACTGTTTTCAGGGGGGAAAAAAACTCTAAGTTAAAAGTTGGTGCTCTAAAGCCTATGCACACTTCAAAAGTTCAATGTGTGATGTCTGAAGCAGAAAGCATCATGTTGGAAAATTGTTGTTCAGTTTCAAGCAAATCAAAGGTGTTGTAGCCACATTAACATTTAGCAGAATGCAATATGAACAGCAGCTACAGGAGGTGTTCACTTAGTGCTTGCCAAATCGACCACCGCCAGTGGTCTTCGCTTGCTGCGGACCGTGACACCTGGCGCTCCACCATCTACAAGGCAGCCGTCTCCTTTGAGGACTCTCGCAGAGCTAACCTTAAGGACAAACGGCTCAGGAGAAAAAACCGAGTTGCCGTAACTCAGAACCCTGACCAGACCTTCCCCTGCAGCCACTGCGGTCGAACCTGCCTGTCCCGGATTGGCCTCCGCAGCCACGAAAATGCCTGCAGACGACGTGGGCAAGCCCTATAGAATCTTCGTTCGCGAAGTCAAGCCAAGAGACAGGAGGTGTAATCTCATAGCTGACAACTGCATTATCTTGTCAAATCCTTACAGTTCATAATAAATTTCAATCACTGAAGATGCATCCTCAGCCAACAAATGTTCTACTCCTATGTTCAAACAAGCAATCCACAATGCATAATATCTAGTAGAGTTACACATCCTGTTACTGCTGAACAGATTGGCATACTGCTAAGTTGTGGCAGGTAATATTCACAACAATAAAAAGCAAACTAACATTAAAATGAAACAAGAAACAGCTTAAGGACACACATTCAAAGAACAGACACACAAAATGTACACAAAGCACGTTGGTACTTTGAGCTGTTTATTACGGACATAAATCAGCTGAAAGGAAGGAGTGAACAATTAGAAAGAAATAATGTTAAATTTGATATAACAAACTATAGTGCAGAGGTAAGTCAGCAGGCAACTTGCATACTCATGATACTGCCATGATCAGCTCCGTACATGGTTAGATTCTAAACATATAGTCAAAACACCTGACAAGGTTATTCCTGGAGTACTGGCAAACTATGTAGCAACGATTTCCTAAGGATTATTACATATGGCAATAGAGTTCTATCTATCTACATGTATGAGCTTAGTACTGTGTTCGCCATATTAAAATGGGGAATAGACTGGCTCTGGGGAAGAGACCCAACTTTTCACACCATATGGACGATCTCTCAAGCCGTTGTACCCTATTATTTCATCATTCGTACGGGAAACCTTTCAGTAGGTCGCTGCATGGTAACCTGTTATTCTTAAATGACTCGAGATTGGTTATTTATTAAAACTTGTAACCAACGGAGAGCCAAGATCTATGCCCTAAATAATGTAAGCCATGCTTTTCTGAATTAAAATATCAGGAAATATCTATGGATACTGATCGTTAGATTAAACTTACGGTAGAACGTTATGCAAATGCAATTAGACATACAAAAACGAATAAAAACCTTATATATTTGATCTTCTACAACTTGCGCAATGTCGGTAGCCAACTGCTCGTTCTCCTCAGCCAACATGGTCAGCATGTTGATCAATGGTTTGCTGTTGAAGGTCAGGTCCGCCAGGGCAGCTCTGTAGCTCTCAACCGCGTCTCCCATGATGGCTGCAGAAGGTCCGATTTTCAGATAATTGGTTGACAAAAATTCAAAAGCATTTTTCAAACAACTTGCATTGCTGAGGTCAGATTTTTCATGATCTCAGGCGGGCGTAGAACGTTGGAAAATGGCGTCGATCTTGTCACGTGACAAATATCCGGGGTTTTTTAGTTGTGCAACACTATTTATGATTGGCTAGTTTCTTTACAGAAAACCTCGGTAACCAATGAAAATGCCAATACTATTATGACGTCATATCAAATACTATTTCCGGAAAGCCATGTTGTCAATAAATCGTCGGCTGCTACTTGTGACGAAACAACTAAAATGAAACTTCCACAATTAATCATAAAGAGAAAAGAGCAGAATCAGTTGCAACGTGTATAGTTGCGTGCGCTGTCAATTGACAAGTGAGCCTGATTTGATTGGGTTCGCTTTTTTCTTTTAATTTAGCTAGGAAACATTTGTTTGATCCGTCTTCCTCTTTCTCCGTGGTGGACAAAGAAAGTGCTGCACAAACGTAGGTATTTGTTTTAATTAATTTGGGACTGTATTATGGAATGCGGAAATAAAATGATCTACAATAACGGTCTTAGTTATATTTATTGCAAAGTATGTAATTTGTATCGTTGGGAAATTTCATGTTGGCCCTCGTTGGCATAAATTGATCTGTCTGCACACAAATTATGTGAAAAAACAAGACGATCAGAAAGTAATGATGCTTGCTTACAAGTAAGAAGAATGCAGTACCTGAAGACGAAAAGAGTATGTTTCTCACGACTCTCCAAACAAACTCTTCTGTAACCACTGTATCCAATTCTAATGTAAGAAACATTGTATATGGTGACCCAGTACCAGTACCACCAACGATATTTGTGGCCGTACAGCTAATATACACACCCCTTCAAAATGTATTTCAAAACTAAAAGGGCTTTCACGGGTGAAGGACTTGAAGATACACATTTAGCAGCAGCATGGGTGGTGCAAAGCAAGAGTCCGAAATAGCTCAGGCAGTTAAAACGTCGGAGCAGGAGAGCGAAGGGAATCGCCGGGTCGTGGGTTAGAATCCCTTCCCGGTCCCGGTAGCTGGACTCACAATCCAGGGTGGAAAAACGGATTTGTTCAATAGCATTTCCGTTGAAAGGTCCTGGTAAATCAAAGTGGCACAGTTGGAGTGCGTCTGAGTTGATCAGTGTTCAGGTCGTACTCCATAGGCAATAGATTTCCCTGTCCCCCCATCACCGCCTGTCAGGGCCGTCCATGATCACCTTGGTGCTGTGGATGTTAAACCCGAACGAACTAACTAACTAACTGGTGCAAAGCATTTTGCGCTGACTATTAGAAATTAGGACTGCTCGTACATTTATGGGGGTTAATGGTTTAGTTGTGTATGAAAGCAGTAGCATCTATAAAAAAAAAAAAACTACCAAGTGAGTAGGAAAAGGCACTGTCAAGGGAGAGAAGTGTGCATGATCGACCAGTGATCATAGATCTACTGTGGCCAAAGCACACAAAAAAAAAAGAGATAGGAAAGAGAGGGGGCGCTAAGAAAGTGACTGAAAGCAATGCATATGGAAGCCCCCCCGAAGGGGGGCGTATCACATATCCACTGTTCCAGCCACTCAGTGCATGGAAATTTAAATCTAGGTCCCCCCAAGGGGGGTCCAGATATTTAGCCGGTGTGGACAGCTGTTTCAGTCTTGGCGACCTCTTCAGCACACCATCGGCAATACTGGAGGAAGAAGGAACTTCTGCTTACCTGCAAAGAAGACCACATTTTACTGTGGTTTCTGCAGGGGCATACATTCCATGCCTCCACCTAGAGCCAAATCTCCATGCACCCTAAGAGAGAACCTACTAAAAAGGGGGAAGGATTTGCAGTCGAAATTGTGTTAAAAAATTTTAGTAGCATCTATAGCTTTAACTGTTTAAGAGATTTCATATATATGCATATTTAAGTTGTATAATTATTTTGATTGTCTTTTTGTTAGTTTATTTTTTTAGCAGGTGTGTCACTCATAAAGACGGTAAGAAAAGATAGGAGAGGCCTGAAGGAGGTGGGCCGTGTTAAGTTGGGTGCTGGAATGGAGGACTACAAGTACTTGTTTAAAGTGGTGCTGATTGGAAATGCTGGTGTGGGGAAAACTTGTCTGGTCAGCAGATACACCAAGGTGAGAGTTGGTTGTCTCCTCCTTTTGTGTTATAAATGTATTTCATGGCAGCATCCAATTCCAATTCTCATTTTGCAGTCATTCTACAAAGTGGGCTGTTTTTAGGAGGCCCTCAGTGGGTCAGAGTCTACTCTCTGATTTTTGACCGTTAATCATCTGTAACACAATACTTATCTATGTGTGGCAATGTAACTTGTCTTGTACATGAACATTTACTACATATATTCCATCATCTGGGAATATACATTATAATGTTGCTGTGTATCTGCAGTGGCAGGTCTTCCATTTTTGGATTTCCGTAGTATTTTTGCATCTCTGATTGCTCTTTCACATTCTGTTTAACACAGAGAGAATATAGATTTTACCCTGTGTGTTGAATCCGTTCTTTCCCATATTTCCCAGGCACCATCTCTGTTGTATTAGCTTGTAAGCATGTAATCAGAACTCATGAGACACATGCACTGATGCAGATGGTTTCAGGACAGTTATCCTTGGTGGCAGTTTATCCATAGTAAACCAAACCAATATTGGTATGATCTCAAAAAGATCTCCATGACATATGGGCTTTTAGGAGCGCAGAGATCTCATCTTAACTAAACTGAACAAGTAAGGACAGTTTGCTGCATCTGTATGTGATATGTGACAGCATTGCCACATCTCATAAGTGTTAAGACATGATTTGATTAATATTTTGGCTCATGTGCTATAGCAAAAGTGGGTCTATGTATTGGGCATTCATCATCTGCCCTTTGTGTGTCATCCGCTGTCTATGGTAAACTTTAGTTTAACGTTGGCATTTTCTCGGAGACCACAGGTATTTAACGTTGGCATTTTCTCGGAGACCACAGGACACAGACTTCAAACATGGCCCAAGGATACTTTGTGGCAAAAATTTTCAAATGTACCAGTTTGAGTGACCTCACTTAAAGGTCAAGGTCACAGTGGATCAAGAATGAAGAAATAGTAAAAAAAAATTAGCTGTTTTGTAAGAAACATTTGTATGCAGACACCTCATGATAAGACCCTCCTGCACATAAATAGGGCGACCCCACTCAAAGGTCAAGTGTCATAAGAGATTAGGAAATGCATAAGTTTACACAGTTTTTGGATAAAATTAAAGTGTTTATTGCCACGTTTTAAAACATTTGAAACAAACTTAGCAGAATGCCGGTTGGTGATAAGACCTGCCGGTGGAGGCTACTTTCGCTGAACACTTTTATTGTTCTAAAGGTAAAGGGTCAAGGGAGGTTGGCAAACTGTGAAAAATGCATGTTATAAATATGTTGACAATATATAGGATTTTGCTGGTACTGTGTTAGTGGTACTATTGCCACTTTAACCTGATCAGTGCCAGCTGACTCACTGTGTTCCTGCATTCTTCGTTAATTCAAGACAAAAAAAAAACCTAGATGTCCCAGGAACAGGGATTCAAGGTGGTGTCAGCAAGAGGCATAGATCCTGATGAGCCCTCGCAACTGCAGGGGCTCAGAAGGATCTATACCTCTTGCAGTTGGGTGGTGTGCAAACGTTCTCAGTACTGAATGGGCTAAACACCTGCTTAAGTCACCTGTCAGAAAGGTCAAGGTCATAGGTCAAATAAATGATGTAGATTAGTCATGCATGTGTGCCAAGAGGGTTTTGCCATTCTGTTTTATTTTTAAAATGATTATATTGTGTAGTTCTGTCCTTATACAATGGACATTGTTTTCTGTGTGCAGGGATTCTTTCCTCCAGGTCAGATGGCTACCATTGGTGTAGACTTCATGATTAAAACAGTAGAGATTGATGGAGATAAAGTCAAGGTATAGATTACAGCCAATGCATGGGGTACACTGTACCATTTTCAGTATCACTTACAGAGTGACGCATTGCTTAGCCAGCCCACACTGTCTTAACATATTTACAGAGGTGATTAAAAGCCTACAAATTTATGTAGCCAGCCAGGCTGCCAATATAAGTTAGTAGCGCGTTGAGAGAAAATTTAGTGCACTTCAAATGAAAATGTTTTTCAGAGCTCAAAATGTTGAGGTTGCCAGCTAGACTACCGTTTATGAAGTTTAAATTCCAAAGCTTTTTTAAGTCACCATAGACAACATGGCAACTCTTTTCATCACCAATGCATTTTGAAAGTTTAACTAAGAGTAGTTCTGTGAAGACTGAAGATAAACTAAGAGAGTTTAACCCTTAAGCCCAGGATCCCTACAGCAGGAGATGGCTTGACCATGATAATTCAAGGGTAGTGCCAGATGAGCTTGGCGCCTGAAGGATCCAAGCTAATATGGCACAACCTTTGAATTATCATGATCAATCCCATCTCCTACAACTGGTACATAGTCGTTAGACAACTCTTCCAAAATTTGACAAATGGGACCTTGGGGCTAAAAGGGTTAAGTGTGGTCTGCGCTAAGGTGCCAAGATTTTCTGGCACCACCTTTGTTTCCTCAAAACACATTACCGGTGACATGACTGTCAGGAAATAGTCTACTTGCTTACCAATTTTAGCCTAAGACCCAAAGGGTCCCCCCAGGAGGCTCTCGGGGATCCCTAACAGGGACGAGAGTAGCCTCCCCTGCCCATCCGGTCACGTGCCGGGTGGTGTCTCCTTTAGCCAGTTGTCTACTTCGCTGTTAGCGTACGCATGCGTTTTCTAGAGCCTACGGACCCGACCTTACGGAGACTGTGTACGGTGCGACCGTTCCTCACCGGCTTGCCTTCTCCTTGCCTTTCGTCTTTCGCTTCCTTGTGTGGCCTCCTTCTTCTCTGCCTGGCCGCTTCTGTCCCTCGTGCAGTTTGCTGGCCCGGGAACCTTCTAGGCTTTCGTCGCGCGGTGGTTTGTGCTTCGTCACCCTGCCATTCCGCCATGGACAGGTAAAGTCTCGGCCGCTTCCTACGTCCCGCCCGGCTGGGCCGGACGTCGGGCTTCGCTCGAGCTACTGTTGTTTTCTCTCCGCATTTCACTGTGAGTTTCGCGTGTTTCTTAAATTTCGAAGCTTTAAATGGCGGGGTTTGTTACCCGCCGCCGGTCGCCTTTCATGTGTGGGTATGGGTTGCAGTTACCAAGTGCGCCTCTCCCCATTACGGCGACTTCCAGTGACCTAGTGTCCGGTGCTTTGTGCTTCATCACTCTGCCGTTCCGCCATGGACAGGTAAAGTCTCGGCCGCTTCCTACGTCTCGCCCTGCTGGGTCGGACGTCGTGCTTGGCTCGGACTTCTGTTTGTTTTCTCTCTGCATTTCACGGCGGGTTTCGCTCGTTACTTACTTCAGAACTGGCGGGGTTAGTTACCCGCCGCCCGTCGCCTTTCATGTATGGGTATGTGTTGCAGTTACCAAGTGCGCCCCTGCCCAGGACGGCGACTTCCAGTGGCCTGGTATCCGCCACACAGTGTGTCGACCGGGTGCCGCCTGCTCCTCTCTCATCGGCTGCGCTGGCCGGAGGTTCTTGGTCTCTACTCTGGTGTTTCCACCGGCGAGCGACCCGCGACTGTCAGCTTTCCTTGGGACCTCCCGTGGCACGGTGGGATTGTTCAAGCTCCCAGCGGACTCGCATCCCTGGTAAGTTTGTAGCCTATTCGTAGACGCGTTAAGCCCGCTGACTCCTCCGGCGAGTCGCCAAGCCGGCTACGTGCCCCCCTCCTTTGAGCCCCGGGCACCGCGACATTGTCGCCATTAGTTCACGCGTCGGCCTTTGGCCCAACCTCTAGCCCACTGACTCCTCCGGCGAGTTGCCTAGCTGGCTTCGTGCCCCCCTCCTTGAGCCCCGGGCACCGCGACCTTGTCGCCTGTTACATACAACAACCAAAAAAAAAAAAAAAAGTTGACGCCTTGGCCTCACAGCCCCTCCTAAGCCCGCGGCGAGTCGCCAAGCCGGCTATGTGCCCCCCTCCTTGAGCCCCGGGCACCACGACCTTGTCGCTAATTAGTTTACACGTCGGCCTTCGGCCCTACTTCTAAGCCCGCTGACTCCTCCGGCGAGTCGCCAAGCCGGCTTCGTGCCCTCCTCCTTGAGCCCCGGGCACCGCGACCTTGTCGCTAATTAGTTTACGCATCGGCCTTCGGCCCTACTTCTAAGCCCGCTGACTCCTCCGGGGAGTCGCCAAGCCGGCTACGTGACCCCCTCCTTGAGCCTCGGGCACCGCGACTTTGTCGCTAATTAGTTTACGCGTCGGCCTTCGGTCCTTCTAAGCCACTGACTCCTCCGGCGAGTCGCCAAGCCGGCTCCGTGCCCCCCTCCTTGAGCCCCGGGCACTGCGACCTTGTCGCCTTTTTGTAGACGCGTTGGCCTCGCGGCCCCTCCTAAGCCTGCTGACTCCTCCCGCGAGTCGCCGAGCCGCTACGTGCCTCCGCCTTGTGCCCTGGGCACCGCGACCCCTGTCGCCAATTAGTCCACGCGTCGGCCTTTCGGCCCCAGCTGTTAAATCCGCTGACTCCTACGGCGAGTCGTCAAGCCGACTATGTGCCCCCCTCCTTGAGCCGGGCACCGCGACCTTGTCGCCTTTCGTTCTCACTTCGGCGCTTCGGCCTCAGTCTCTGGGCCCGCTGACTCCGACAGCGAGTCGCCAAGCCGCTTTGTGCCCCCCTCCTGGAGCCCCGGGCACCGCGACCCTTATAGCCTGTCAGTACCCTAGTCGGCCTTATGGCCCTCCTTCCAACTCGCTGACTCCTTCGTCGAGTCGCCCAGCCAGCTACGTGCCCTCCTTGAGCCTCGGGCACTGCGTCTGGATTGTCTTTCATATACCTCGGGACTTCGGGCCGTTTTCCCTGGCGCCTGTGCTGTGGCCCATCTGCTTCCCTACGGCCTTTCCACGTTGTTTTCACCGGTTCTCGTCTGTTCACCGAAGTTAAGCAATGTCGCGCTCGGTTAGTACCCTTTTGGGTACACCCAGTGCAAGAGGGGATCGACGTCTTAGCCCTCGTCGCCTGGATAGTTGCGGCGCCCGGCGTTCGTCGCCCGCCCGCTCGACTCCCTCCTGTGTCCCGGTCGACCTTTGCCTTGTGCTCGGCGCTGTCGTTCTCCTCGGGACATCCGTCTTCCCTGCTCTCAGCACCCTTCGCCTCCAGCGTCTCCCTGACCCTCTCCGGTGGATGACTTGGTGTCCTGCTGCCCTGTCCCTCCTCGTGGCGAGCTCTACGCGCCTTGGAGTGACGAGGCCCGTCTCTTCGCGCTTTGCCACCGCTCAGAGGATGCTGCTGCCTTGTAGACGCTCTTCTGCCCCTCCAACGAGTTCCGCCGCTGACACGGTCCTCCCGTTCGCTGCTGGCCTGCTGGTGTCGGCTTCGCCTTCGGCTCCCTGGTTCGCCGGCCACTCGCTCCCCTTCGTGCCCGCTGCCTCCGGTAGTTCCGCCGGCGCTCTTGCTTGCGGCAACTCTTACCAGCTCAAGCGGATCTTCCGCATGGCTTTGGACCCTCCGCCCCCTCGCCTTCCTTCGTTCGTGGCGGACTGGCTCCCTTCCCTGGCCTTCCCCCCCCCCCCCCCCCCCTGATGCGACGTCGCAGCTCTACCATGCTCCTGTGGGTACCCGCGCCCTTCGGCCCAGCCTGGCAGTCTCTGAAGGAACCCTTCTAGGCCCGTGGGCCCAGCGCCACCCTTGTGGACTGAGTTCCCGCCCGTTCGGACCTAGGCCCTCACCCTTCGCGCGCAGGTCTCCACTCTTCTTAGGAAGTTGCGATGGTGCTCGTCGCTCGGCACGACTCCCCCCGCCTCGGACCCTTCGCGTCGCCTTCAGCCCATGGTCGTCGCCGCCAGCCTGGATCTGCCCGATGCTTCTACGCGTCCCCATTCCTCCCGCCCCCTGCCGTTGCCTTTGCTTGCCGTCGACGGGACCGTTTCCAGTTCGGCCTCTCCTGTGTGGTCTCTCCCTCAGCCCTGGGTCCTTCCGCGGATCGTGGTTGCCGTGGTTGCCCGAGCCCTTCGGTCTTCCTCCGGCCGATCTCCTCCTTAGACGACCTGCTTCTGCGGAATCAGTCGGTGGTCTCTCTTCTTAGGGCAGGGATGCGCTGCTCCTCCTGTTTCTCGCCTGGTCGCCCTGGTCAACGCCATCAGTCCGACCTCTCGCCACTTGTTCACCTGGGGATGGAGTTTGTGACCGACCGCAACTTGTTGCGTCTTCCCGAGCCTCGGATCCAGAACTTGCCGATCTAGCCCGTGAGTAGCTGAGGACGCGGCGGTCCCCGCCTTATGAGTGCGGCGGCTGATCTCCTTCCCCTCGGTCTTCTGTACTCCCGTTCTCTCCAACTGCATCTTCTTCTCCACTGGAGACCATCCTCCGGCAATCTCTCTACCCTGGTGCCGATCTCTCCTGTGCTGCGGCCCATCTGCTTCGCTGGACGGACATTCTTGGCTCAGCTCCGGGATTCCCCTGACCTCGCCACTGCCCGTCTCTCTCTCTGCGTCGATGCCAGTCTCGACGGTTGGGGCGCTCACCTTCTTCCGAGTTTCGCTCGACGGCCGGCCGCTGGCCGCTAACCAGACTTCTTTTCTGCACTTGTTGGGAGTCTCCTCTTATCGATCTCTTCGCCACGAGGTGGAACCTCCTGCTTCCCCTCTTCGTCTCCCCGATTCCTGACCCTCTGGCCTGGGCAGTCGATGCGCCTCGATCCCTTGGGACGGACTGGTCGCTTACACCTACCCTCTGACAGTCCTGGTCCCCAAGTCCTGCTCCAGCTCCGGGAATGCAATGCAGTCCTTCTCCTGGGGGCCCGTTCTCCTGGACCGGATCGTGGACTACCGACCTTCTCAGTCTCGCCACGGGCTCGCCCTCCTTCTTCCCACCCCGCGCACGATGCTCAAGCAGCACCGCCAGCCGCTCTTCCACCCCTGCCCCGAGCGACTGTTCCTACACGCCTGGCGATTGTGCGGCAAGCCCTCTCTGCTGGAGGCTTCTCGAGTGCGGCAGCGGACGCTATTGCTTCAGCCCGCAGACCTTCTACCAGATGTGTCTACGAGGGAAAGTGGCGGGTGCTTCGTGCCTGGTGCTCTAACCGCCGCCTCTCCTCCGTCAGCCCAACGACTCCTCAGCTCGCGGACTTCTTCTTGGGCTCGTCCAAGACCAAGGTTTGGCTCCCCTCTGGTTCCGCAGCTACCCCTCTTGATTGCCGACGCCTACCGTCACCTCGGCCGTCCCAACCCAGTGCTTGCAAGGACCTGCCCGACCTTATGGCGCGTTCGGCGTGCAGCGTCCGCTCCCTTGTTCTGCGCTGGGACCTCCCTGGGTCCTCCCTTGGCTGACTTCGGACCGTTGTACCGCTCCATCTGGCCCGCTTCACGGACGTGACTCGGAGACCTGCTTCCTGATGGCCCTCGCCACGGCGCCCCGCGTTAGCGAGCTCCACGCGCTTGTCTCGCCCTTCCTGCCTGCAGTTCCGAGTGGATGGTTCTTTCTCGCTCAGACTAGGTCTCCCTTGACGGCGCCTCAGGTCATCGCTATTCGGTCGCTTCAGGGCCCGACTTCCTCGGGAGACCCCGCAGCAAGATCCGGTGCATGCACTTCGTATCTACCTGTGTCGCCCCAAGTCCTTGCGGAGGGGACGGACTGGTCTCTTTTTGCCGCTGACCGCCGGCAGAACCGACACCTCAGCCCAAACGTTCTCCTCCTCGCTCCGCTGGGTATTACGGTCCACCTATCGCGACCTCTCCCCACAGGGAGCCGAGGCACTGAGGATCCGCGCCCATGAAGTGCGCGCTAGGGCCGCACGTCTCGCCTTCGCCCGCGCCTGTGCAGCTATGGACATTGTGGCTGCAGTGGGGTGGCGGGACGAATCTACCTTTGCCCGCTTCTACTTCCGCGCCCTACAGTCCAGCGCGACAACCTTACGCTGGTGGGCGACTTTTCTGTGGCGCAACACTCCCTCCAGGCGCCCTCGGCGCCTTAGGTTGCACTTCGCTAAAATTGTCGGGAGTGTGCGATTAGGAGTGACGGGCCGGTTTGTCCCAAACGAGGTTTCTGAAGGGATTGTGCAGCACCCTCCTCCTTTTTGTCATTCTTCCTGACAGTCATGTCATCGGTAATGTGTTTTGACTAAACAAATTAATTTTTCTCTAAAATGTATTTTTTCGAAAAATACTTACCGATGACATGACTGTCAGGAAATAGTCTACTTGCTTACCAATTTTAGCCTAAGACCCAAAGGGTCCCCCCAGGAGGCTCTCGGGGATCCCTAACAGGGACGAGAGTAGCCTCCCCTGCCCATCCAGTCACGTGCCGGGTGGTGTCTCCTTTAGCCAGTTGTCTACGGAGTTACCAGCGGCAAGCGGGGAGGAGGGAGGGACCTCCGAGTCACGTCATCGGTAAGTATTTTTCGAAAAAATACATTTTAGAGAAAAATTAATTTTTCGCTATCAGGGTTGATTGGGTTAACAGGACAGCACATCACATACAAATGAGGGTATTGGAACCTTGAAATGGATGCAGATAATGGAATTTTGTATGACTTTGTTACTTTATATATATTGTAAGAAAAAAAGCTATATTGGATTTGCACAGGTGTTTGTTTGCTCGGGCTTTCAGCAAAGGTCCTAGGCCAGTCTTGTCCATAGTTGCCAGCTATGGCCAATACTTTAACCCGTGTAGCCCCAAATCCCTACAGCAGGAGACGGATGGACCATGATAATTCTAGGATAGTGCCAGATGAGCTTTTCGCCTGAAGGCCCCAAGCTCATCTGGCACTAACCTTGAATTATCATGGTCCATCCGTCTCCTGCAACATATGCATAGTCCCTAACTAGCATCCGCAATTTGGGAAGTAAGGTCTTGGCGTTAAATGGGTTCATGACCTTTTGGACCCTGAGAGTTCACACTGAGGGGTTTGACTGATATCTAAAATGTTGGCGAGAGGCACACATTACTATGACTATGAGCCATTGTAGCCTGCTGGGGATCATGAGAATCTTTGTCTGTTGCAAATAGATTGGGCTGCGTAGGCAGTCTGCGTAAGACGTTCCTTTCACCTGATGTTAATTTTAAGTCAGAATGCCTAGGTCTCATTCATTTCTTTCTTTGTTTACATAGCTCCAGATATGGGACACTGCGGGACAGGAGAGGTTTCGGTCAATCACTCAGAGCTACTACCGCTCAGCAAATGCACTGATCCTGGTCTATGATGTGTGCTCACAGCAGTCGTATGAAAGTTTACCTCAGTGGATCCATGAGATTGAGCTGTACGCAGGCACCAAAGTCTTGTCTTTCCTTGTTGGTGAGCATTTATTTTCTAACACGCTGATTGTTAAGGCTGAGATTCCCAAATTCTGGGGCTGTCCTGAAAGACTGCATTCCAGTTAGGATGACAGTTAACCCATAAAGCCCTGACATGCTAGGGCAGGATGCGGGTCGACCATGATAGATAAGGGTGATGTCAGAATAGCTTGGCACCTATAGGTGCCAAGCTATTCTGACACCACCCTAAAACGTTCATGGTTGATCTGTCTCCAGAACTGAGATGTAGAATTCTCAGGATATCTGAAAAAAATCTATAATTTCATCCTTTGTATGTAATGAGGTAAAACTAGCATCATAATAGCTTGGCATTCGGGGGCACCAAGCTGTTTTGGCACCATCCTTGAACTGTTACAGTTCGTTCAAGGGCGATGCTAGAATATCTCTGTACACACAGATGCTAAGTTATTCTCATGCCATGCTTGAACTATGATGGCCAAGGCCTGGTGTGGTGTAGCAAGGCTGGATGGGTTGTGTGTTGTGATACCCCACTGTAACTGTAAGTGTAAACCTTGAACTTGAGATCTTTGTGGTGTTGACGGTGCCAGAGCTTGTTCTAGTCTGATTGTACTTTTAATCAGTCAGATGGCTTGTTTCTAACTCATTATGCCCAACAATGGCTTTTACAGATTCGGGAGCATCTTTATTGACTGTAGTGTGAACCAGCTGGTCATAATATACTGACTTCCATTAAAAACGCAAAAAGTGTCTCTACCCGCAAATAAAGAGCCACCTTGACAGCAAAACAAGAACATTTTATTTGTTGCTTACTTCAGATGTTCAGCTACCTTCACACAAAAATTGGATGAGTTATCGCCCATGGCTATCTTGGAGGACACAGGGTTTCATCAGTGGTGAAAATAAGCAAAACTGGACACACTCTGTGAAGCAAGTTTCCTGTGATATGTTTTAACATACAAGTTGTGTTTATGGTGTTATTAACTGCCTCAAACGAAATTTGACTCGAAAATTTCATTAGAGAACCAGAATTTCCGATGCACATCATTTTCGTAATAAATCCTATTTGATTTAATGTGAATTACTTTCAAACCATTTTTTATGCTCCAGTGACTGACACATAGATACAGAACACACACATATCCATTTGATCAGGTAAATATGGCTGCTAACCTAAAAAGAAAAGAACTTTATTTCTTCTAAAACATTACCGATGACATGACTAATAGGAAGTGTCTACATACTCACACAATTTTAGCCTAGGAACCCGTTGTGCCGCTGCACCACCCGGGAGGCACTCACGCGACCGTGCTGACCCTGTGGAACGGACGCCGCGCCAAACGCGTGCACCCAGCACTCAGTGATGATTATTACACAGAAATGTGCGTATCTGACCCTCTAAAGCCACCTCTGACGCACTAGTGATCCGAGCTCTGCATCAGACTGACGTTAACAAATTTACTCTGATGCACTAAGCTTTATCTTTACGCATTGAAAAACGCACCAGTGGGTCATTGTGAACACGTTTCACAGCTGCGCGTGCTGAGCAGAACAAAGCTTTTGTGAGAGCGCTGAACGCCAACGCAGCAACAGTACCGCATGCACAGAAAACGTGTGTAAAAAAGTTTTTGTTGACTTATCCATTCTGTTTATCCATTCTGTTTGTGTGTGTGTTACAAAGTATGTGATCATCTAAGACTTCATCATTTCTGTGACCCCCTGGGAAATCCTGCTGACCCTCTGGCAACTGTAAACTTAATCTGCCACACTTACTTACTTACTTATGCCTGTCACCCCTACCCGGGTATAGGCCGTCGACGAGAGACCTCCAGCAACTCCTGTCCTGTGCTTCTCCTTCGATTCTACTCCAGGTGGTTCCCAGTCTCTTGATGTCTGCTTGGAGGTCTCGACGCCAGGAGTTTCTCGGCCTGCCTCTTTTCCTCTTTCCCTGGGGGTTCCATGACAATGCCTGCCTAGTGATACTGGAAGCTGGCTTTCTCAGACTGTGACCGATCCATCCCCATCTTCTTCGCCCAATTTCATTCTCTGCTGTTATCTGCTCTGTTCTCTCCCAGAGTCTGACGTTGCTGATCTTCTCTGGCCAGTGGATTTTCAAAATTCTTCTAAGGCAACTGTTCATGAAGGTCTGTACTCTGTTGACTGTGGTTTTTGTCAATCTCCAAGTCTCTGCTCCATATAGGAGAACTGCTTTTACATTGGAGTTGAAAATCCGGACTTTGGTGTGTTGTGACAGCTCTCTGGAACTCCACACTTTTTTCAACTGGAGAAAGGCTGCTCTGGCTTTACTGATTCGTGCTCTGACATCTGCATCAGTGCCACCTTTTTTGTCTATGATGCTCCCGAGATAGGTGAAGGACTCCACCTCCTCCAACGGGGTGCCAGCAAGCAAGACTGGTTCTTCCCTGGTTGCATTCAGCCTCATTGTCTTTGTTTTCTGTTTGTGAATGGTGAGGCCCACTTGGGACGAGATGTCAGCAAGCCTCGTGGTCTTGTCCTGCATTTGTTGATGAGTGTGGGACAGTAATGCCAAGTCGTCTGCAAAATCGAGGTCGTCAAGCTGTGTCCACTGTATTCCACTTCGTCTGTGCTCTGTGGTCATCTTCATGACCCAGTCTATGGCCAGTAGGAAGAGGAACGGAGACAGCAGACACCCCTGCCTGACACCAGTTCTGACCTGGAGCTCCCTGGTGATCTGCCCTCCGTGGATCACGCGACATGTCATGCCATCGTAGCTGCTCTTGATCAGGCGGACGAGCTTTGTGGGTACACCGTAGTGTCGTAGGAGTTTCCACAGAGTCTCTCGGTCCACACTGTCAAATGCTTTCTCATAATCCACAAAGTTGACGTACAGCGGGGAGCTCCACTCCAGAGACTGTTCCACGATGATGCGGAGAGTGGCGATCTGGTCTGTACATGATCGGTTCTTCCTGAATCCTGCTTGCTGGTCTCTAAGTTGGGGGTCAACGGAGCTCTTCATTCTCTCTAGGATGATCCTGTTGAAGACCTTTCCTGGTGCTGACAGCAAGGTGATTCCTCTGTAGTTGGAACACTTGCTGAGGTCGCCTTTCTTGGGAAGCTCGATTAGGTACCCCTCCTTCCAGTCAGCCGGCATCACCTCCTCTTCCCAGATCTTTCCAAACACTGTCTAGGTCTGCTTTCAGAGACTCCACTGGGATGCCATCTGGCCCTGCTGCTTTGCCATTCTTCAAAAATGCCACTGCTCTTCTGATCTCTTCCCGGCTGGGTCTGTCACAGCTGATGGGTAGGTCGGTCTCTGCCGGCTGGATGTCTGGGGGGGGTCGGGTGGGCTAGGTCTGTTCAGTAACTCTTCAAAATACTCGGCCCATCTGTCGATTTGGTCTGCTCTGTCTGCAATAGGCTTGCCTTCTTTGTCTTTTACTGGTCTTTCTGTATGGCCATAGTTGCCCGACAATCTTCTGGTAATGTCGTAGAGCTGTTTCATGTTGCCGCTGCCTGCTGCCTTTTCTGCCTCTGCTGCCAGGCTGTCTGTGTAGGCCCTCTTGTCTGCCCTGATACTCCTCTTCACCTCGCGGTTGGCTTCCGAGTATTCCCCCTGTGCCCTTACTTTGGCTGCTCTCGTGCGACTGTTGTTGACAACTGCTTTCTTCTGCTTCCTCACTTCTATCTTCTTCAAGGTCTGTGCCGACAGCCAGTCCTTGTGATGGTGTTTCCTGAACCCTACAGTGTCTTTGCAGGTTGAGTTCAGCACCTCTCTAACTGCCTTCCACTGCTGCTCTGTGGTGGCCGCCTCCTCTTCGTTTACTAGCTCCTGTAGCGCTTGAAACCGGTTGGACAGCACCAGTTTGAACTCTTCTCTAACTCCAGTTTCTCTCAGGAGGCCTACATTATAGCGCTGTCTTCTTGTTGTCTCTGTGCGGCTTTTCTTTAGCTTGAGCTTCATTCTTAAGATAAGCAGATGGTGGTCTGAGGCGACATCTGCTCCCCTCCTCACTCGAACATCTTGAAGGGATCTTCTAAATTTCTTGCTAATGCAGATATGGTCTATTTGGTTCTCAGTTGTATGGTCAGGTGAGACCCAAGTTGCTTTGTGTATTCTTCTGTGTGGGAAGATGCTGCCTCCAATGACAAGTTGGTTTAGAGCACAAAAGTCTACAAACCTCTCCCCGTTCTCACTCATCTCCGAGCCTAGTCCCTGTCTCCCCATCACCTCTTCGTATCCGGTGTTGTCCTCCCCTATTTTGGCATTAAAATCGCCCATGATGATGGTGATGTCTCGCTCCGCACATTTGTCCACAGCACTCTGGAGTCGGTCGTAGAACTCTTCTTTCTCTTCCTCGTCACTGTCATTAGTGGGCGCATAACACTGGATGACGTTCAGCTTGAGCTTTTTCTTGGTTCTAAAGGCTGCTGTGATAATTCTTGGCCCAAGAGGTTCTCAGCCCATCAGCGCTCTCTGTGCCACTGGTGACAGCATGAATGCTACTCCTTCTGTATGGGGGGCATTCTCCTCTTCATGACCTGAATACAGAATCATCTCCCCACTTAACAGCCTTTTCTGGCCAGACTGCGTCCATCTGGCTTCACTGATACCTAGCAGGGAAAGGTTGTACTTTTGCATTTCTGCTGCTATCTGGGCGGCCTTGCCGCTCTGGTACATGGTCTTGACGTTCCATGTGCCCATGGTTGTGTCCCTGGATAGAGAGAGGCGGCTCGGTCCTGTGGCTTCCGAAGACTTCCGGCTTTCACCACAGGACGTCATAAGTCTTCTGGTAGAAGAACCTTCCTCCTCCAGGAAAGGAATTACTGTTAGTCTTTTCGTCGGCGTTTTTGTAGCTATTTCCTTGTTTGCAGGGTGGGGAAGCTACCCCCACGCCCAACCCCCTTACTAGGAGGACCAGGTGTTTTCTGTCGGGGTCACCTTCCCTTAGACCATGTTGGTTCACGGCACCTTATTTCATTCGGTGCACCCCTCTCATGAGGGACCCCCTATCCACCACCCAGGGGACGCGCCTCAACGCCATATGGTTCCAGTGCGAGGAATCTGCCACACTAGACCCCTTATATTTATGAAAAAAATCAACACTGGCACTGCTCGGAGAACTGAAGTCAATGCATAGACACACAGCGCCCGCCTCCCGGAGCCCGGCCTACAAGGACGCGCTTCACGCCGCCCCTTGTCCGCTATCAGTTCTCTCTCGTCTCTCACGCTCGCGGACTCCTCCAGGAAGTCCATATGACGGCAGGGAGCCCGCCTCACTGAGCCCGGCTCTCAGAGACGAAGTGCCACGCGCCCGAGGACCTCAGACCCTTTGGAGCCCTCTCGAGCTTCCTCCTACTCCTGGTGATCCTGCTCTCCAGTGGATGCTCGTCGGAAGGACCGCCGTGCGCACCGGATGACCAGCAGCCCCCTCGCTCGGCCCAGTTTGGCGGCGCGACCATTTCGCGCATGCTCCGTGCCTCGCCGCCGTGCTCCTCGCGTGGCCCTTCTGCCTCCCCTTGCCGCCGCTCAGGCACGAGCCCTCATCAACGGGATCATGGACGTCGCTCCCGTCTTCGCAGGCCGCTCCCCTCGCGCCTCCTGGCGGGACTCTCCCCGGTCTTCGCCCCGGTCTCACCGCAGCCCCCGTTTGGCCTCTCAGCGTGTTTTGTCTTCCCCAGTCTTCGCCCCGGTCTCGCCGCAGCCCCGGTTTGGCCTCTCAGCGTGTTTTGTCTTCCCCGCCCCCCCCCCCCCCCTCCCTCCCAGGATGACGAGGCCCTGAGTCTTCTCGCCGAGGACTCCGTCTCCGTGCTGCTGGGCGCTCCTGGCCGTTCCACCGCTTCTCGTTCGACCGTTTCGGACGTCTCGGACCCTTCGCCGCTGGCTGCGACCTCTCGTTTGGACACTGTACTCGCCCTAGATGAGGCAGCCCATCTCATCTCGGCCGCCCTCCCATTGGATGCTTGCCCCCCGTCCCCCCCGCTCAAGTGGAAGGTCTCCGCCTTCGTCGACGCTGGCAGGTAGACCAAGAAGTTCAAGTCGCTCCCTCAACCTCCCGGATTTCGCGACATGCGGATCTGCTCGCCGCCCCTCCGGAGATCGATTTCTTCTCCGACCATAGGTGGCCCCCCCGGCCTCGACATCGCCTTTCGTCAGGCATGGTATTCCGGACACTCCCAGGCCTTCGTCTGCCCCCTTCCCACAGTGGACCTGGCGGCCATCCTTGAGGCGGGCGGCCTCACCCTCCTAAAGCGTGCGATTCCCCGGGGATCTGGATAGTATTGCTACGCTCGTTCGCAACACCCTCGCCTGCTCGGGCTTCCTTGAGCTGCTCACCCAAGCCTTCATTCGCCGGATCGAGGACGCCTGGCATCCCTCCTTGACTGCCCTCCTAGGAGATCTCCTCGCTCTCGCGGAAGTGGCCAACCGGGCAGGCCTTCATCTGCCCCCTTCCCACAGTGGACCCGGCGGCCATCCTGGAGGCGGGCGGCCTCACCCTCCTAAAGCATGTGATTCTCCGGGGTTTGGATAGTACTGCTATGCTCGTTCGCAACACCCTCGCCTGCTTGGGCTTCCTTGAGCTGCTCACCCAAGCCTTCGTTCGCCGGATCGAGGACGCCTGGCATCCTTCCTTGACTCCATTCCTAGGAGATCTCATTCTCGCGTAAGTGGCCAACCTGGCAGCCTATCACTCGTCTGTCAATGCCATGGCGGCCTCCTCCAATTGTGACCTCATGTGGCGGGATGCCATTCTGCTGGCCTGTCAGGGTATGCCTCCGGACCTGCGTAACCAGCTTCACCGTGCCCCCCTGGGTGGACCCCTCCTTTTCGGCGACACCTGGAACTTGGTGAAGACGGTGAATGCTGATCGGTGGCCTGGCAAGACTGCTCCCCCTTGCTTTAGTCCGACCCGCAAGGCTCAGCGTCGTGCCCTGCGGTTCTCCAGACCCTCTGCGTCCTCTGGCCCCGCACCTCCAGGCGCCCCCCCCCCCCCCTCCCCCCGCTGCCCCGCCTTCGGCCGACCCAGCCAAGTTAACTCCTTTGCCCCCACCTGGCCCCGTTGCCCAGGGCGCGGGCGGGCCGCCTGACTCTTGCGCCCCTCCGCCCCCGCCGACTGTCCTGGGGTCTCCAGTTGGCGGGAGGCTTGCCCAGTTCAGCGAAGTGTGGCACTTGCTGTTCCCAGACGACCCCTGGATTTGGACCACCGTCTCCGACGGCCTTCGGATATCCTTCCGCTCTCTGCCTCCGCTTCGTCGCTCCCCTGGGTGGACCTCCGTGCCCTCTGACGCGCTGAAGGCCAGCGCTCTACACGGAGAAGTCGCAGCTCTCCTCCAGAAGGCCGCCACAGAGGTGGTCGTGCGCCATGACTCTCCAGCCTTCCACAGCCGCCTCTTTCTGGTGCCCAAAACGGGTGGCAAGTGGCGCCCAGTCATCGACCTCTCTGAGCTGAATGCCTTTATCGCGGCACCTTCCTTCCGCATGGAGACTGCCAGAGCCCTCAGAGCCTCCGTCCAGCCTTTGGACTTCGCAGTGAGCCTGGATCTATCAGACGCGTACCTGCATGTCCCCATTCACCCCGCCTCGAGGAGGTACCTCCGCTTCGCCTGCGACGGGGTGGTCTACCAGTTCCGGGCCCTGCCGTTCGGTCTCAACCTCAGCCCTTGGGTGTTTACTCGCCTCATGAACGCAGTGGTGGCCAAGGCCCGGCAGTCGTCATCCAGTCCAACATCCAACTACCTCGACAACCTCCTCTTAAGCAATCAATCGGTGGTTGTCCTAACAGCGGACAGGGCACGGCTGTTTCAGTTTGGCCACTTAGTTTGTTCCAGGCGAGCCGAGAAACTGGGTCACAAGTCGCGCTCGCGCGCTGCCTCAGCCAGTCTCTCAGCTGTCAGGCTAGCTGATAAGCGAGCTTCCTGCTAGGCGCAGTACAGCAGGGAAAATGACTACCTTTTGTTTTTCATTACTTTCTTATTTACCGTTCAAGTGTGTGATGCAAAACTTTGTTTGTTTAAAAGCGGACATTCTGCCCAACACACTGACACCAAACACACTATAGTTGTGACAAACCAGTAGCCAGCAGGATAAGGTGGAAATAAAGAGAAAAAAACAGATTTTACTGTCTGTGTTTAGTTTTTTTCACAAAATAGATGAAGTTCCAACATCAATAACACAAATACGATACAAACTACATCAAAATGGACTTGCATGTGCTAGAAGTAACATGCCTAGAGTAAGTATGAACCAGACCGGAGAGCGGAGGGTGATAATGAGGTGACTGTTAGTGCCAGTACTCTCACAGGCACATAGCAGTAGCACGGATCTGTCAACGCTGGACACACAGTTCTTTGGCACTATTTCAGTTTTACTCCATCGACCATGGTATTTCAAGGGTAGGGCCAGATTAGCTTGGTGACAAGCACAAAGCTAATCTGGCACTACCCTTGAATTATCATGGTCAATCCATCTACTACAACTGTTATTCAGTCGTTCAGTAGATGACACCTCCAAAATTTGGGAAATGCAGCCGTGGTATTAAACGGGTTAATGAAAACTGTTGTGTGGTAAACAAGATGATCTCACTCTTGGATAGTTTCTCAGGACGAAAATGTTTAATCTGGAAAAGTCTGCTTTGACTGAACATGAACGGACCACCACAAAATAAAGAAATTCAATACACCTATGCACATGTCTTTGGCACACCAAAACCTCCTCCGACAACAACTTAGACCAACTTTGTGATTAAGAAATAAAAGATTAGCTTAATTGTCGGTAGAAATTCGATGGTGTGATATAAAAATAAAAAAAACACTGCCGCGCGAGTGTGTAACGACAGCATAACAATCACCTGCTTCCATTTACTCTTTTCTTTTCTTCACACGTGGCATGACTGAGTACAGCACAGGTGACACTAAGTGCCATCAGTGTGTTCTGTTATGAGTAATTTGAGCTTCTCTGTCTCCGTTTGCAAGCCGTATGTCCTGCTCTTTAGAATGTTTACTGTTGCATGCGTCTCTTCGCCTCCCTGCTCACCATGGAAAACCTGTCCAAAGCCACATTGTGCAATAAAGTCTGCACAGTGGCACTCAAGTTTGTGTTGCTTTGGGATTATCTTTACTGCTGGAAAGTTGGTTCTAAAGAAGATCATGTAGTTGTCAATGCTGTTTTTGATTTCTTGGATGCCAACACCTGTCCTGATGATTGGTGATTTATGTGAAACATTCTTGTGAACTTTGGAATACAGTTCATTAAGCGTTTTGAACTTGGAGGATATATCCTCTGCTTTTGCGTGTAGGTTGTGGTCATCTGTTATCTTTACTGTGTTGGTGAGAACACTGTCACTGGATATCACTGTACACATCAGGCCTCAGATAACGATGACAGTGGTTCCCAACAAAAGATCGCCCATGATAGGCCTGCACGTATATGGCCTGTTTTTTGTCAATTTTTTTACCTTCTTCCACATATTCGACACAGAGAATTGAGTCTATATTCATGGACACTGACAGTATGTGAGGAGTCCTCCATTTTCACAATCTACACAATTTAACTTGATGCAAACTTTCACATAAACATACGTTACGACTGATATTAGGTCCTATAGCTAGAAAAGGACTAAACAAAAAGTCACGTTCATTTAGCAAGCACTCCGACGTCACAAAAGCAGAAAACGCACAAGAGAGTATGACACATATTCCCGTGACTGACTGCCCGAATGTTTTTATCCCACTAAAAACCTTACAACAAGAATCTCTAGTTTTGGATGAAACTCAATGCTAGTAGCAAGGAATGCGGCATCTCGGATACCACTTGACTTCTGGCTATCGTCTGTCAGTCTCCTCATTAATTCCGTCTCTGCTCCCAGGGGCCTCTTAGGCTCGTACAAACCAAACCAGACCATTAATTAATGTCAGTATGTCTGCAGTCTTGTTAACTTAACTATGTACAAAAAAAAAGTAATGTCTGACTAAATGCTTTGCTATAGAAGAACATTATTCATTCATTCATTCAGTCCTCTCTGCGCCGTCTGGTGCTTGAGGCGACGGCAAGGGAGCGCCACTTTTGTCTGTCAGCTGCTATTTTGGGTGCTGTTTGCAGAGTAAGGCCTCTGTTCTTGAGCTCTTGCTCCACGGTTCGGTGCCACGTCTCCTTTGGTCGCCCACGGTTTCTCTTCCCCTGTGGTGTCCATCTCAGTGCCACCCTTGGTAATAAGTCGGGTGACATTCTGCAAACGTGGCCTAGCCATCTCCATCTCCGTGTGGCGATGGTTTCAGCGATGCTGTCTGCGCCTGCTCTCTTCCGTAGTTCCTCGTTTGTAATCATGTTTGGCCAGAAGACCTTCATGATCCGTCGCAGGCACTTGTTCTGGAAGACTTCCAGCTTGCGTTCCGTAGCAGTAGTGGATTTCCAGCACTCTGACCCATAGAGAAGGACACTCAGCACGTTACTCTTAAAAATACGAAGCTTGGTGTGGATGCTCAGGTTTGTGGTCCTCCAGATGGGTTTCAGCATTGCGAAGGCTTGGTTGGCTTTGCTGATTCTTGTGGTGATCTCCCTTGTGCAGTCTCCATCTGTGGTAACCTTGCTGCCCAGGTACGTGAACTCGTCCACCTCTTGCAGAGGTTGGTCATTGATGGTGATTGGGTCGCCCACTATGGTGTTCTTCCTCATGACTTGAGTCTTCCTAATGTTGACCCCGAGACCTATGGAGCTTGCTGACTGTGTCAACTGTTGTGTCTTCTGTTGCATGTCCTGGTTTCTGCTTGCCAGCAGCCCGATATCATCGGCGTAGTCGAGGTCATCCAGCATTGAGGTCAGCGTCCACTGAATTCCCTGCCTCCTTCCCTCTGTGGTGCGGCGCATGATCCAATCAATTGCCATTGAGAAGAGGATCGGCGAAAGAATACATCCTTGTTTCACTCCGGTTTCCACCTTAAACGGTTCGGTGAGCTGGTTGTTGTGGACGACTCTGCACTCAAAATTCTTGTACAGGGACCTGATGACGTTGACAAGTTTCTGGGGGATTCCATAGTATCGCAGGATTTTCCAAAGGGAGTCTCGATGCAGACTGTCGAAGGCCTTCTCAAAGTCCACAAAGACCACATAGAGGGATCCATTCCATTCGTTAGACTGTTCAAGGATCTGTCTCAGGACGAAAATATGGTCAATGCAGGACTTGCCTTTCCTAAAGCCTGCCTGCTCCTGGCGAAGGATGCCATCCACTGCTGTCGTAATGCGTTCAAGGAGAATGCGGCTGAAGATCTTGCTGGTGAGGGATAGTAAGGTAATGCCTCGCCAGTTGTTACAGTTCCCCAGGTCTCCTTTCTTCGGAAGTTTGACGATGGTGCCGGTCTTCCAATCGCTCGGCGCTTCTTCAGTGTCCCAGATCTTTTGAAAAATCTGACAAAGAAGCTGTGGCGTTACCGTATCTTCTACTTTCAGCATCTCGGGGCACACTCCGTCATCGCCAGGTGCCTTCCCGTTCTTCAGCTTTTGAATGGCCTGCTTGACTTCCGCAATAGTAATGTTGCCGAGGTCAATGTCCAGGTCCTCCTCCGCTTCAGGAATGTCAGTGAGGGTTGGTGGGTCTGAGCGGTTCAGGATGGACTCGAAGTGTTGCTTCCATCTCTTCAGCTTCTCTTCCTCTACTGTGACATGAGTTCCATCTTCAGCTCTCACTGGGAGTTCGTGGTACTGCCCGTAATCGCCCTTCAGCTTCTTGGTGTTCTGGTATACTGTCTTCATGTCTCTCTGTTTTGCAGCTGCCTCCGCTTCTTCTGCCAGCCTTTCTGTGTGCATTCTCTTGTCTCTTCTCGCTGATGTCTTCACCGCTTGATCTTTCTCTCTGTATTCTCTTGATATTCTTTCCTTCAGTCTTGGTGATTTGGCGTCCAAAAGTTTCTTCTTGATCTGTCTTCTCTCTTCTATGCGAGCCCACGTGTCTTCTGAGATCCACTCTGTCTTCCTGCTCTTTCTGTATCCTAAAACTTCCCCTCCTGTTTCCTTCATGGCAGAAGAACATTATAAAAAGACTTAATGAAGTACATGAAAGAAATGATAACATTGATCCGTGCTACTGCTCTGTCCTGTCTGTGACTGAGAGTACTGGCACCAACAGTGACCTCATTATCACCCTCCGCTCTCCGGCCCCTTTCACGGTATCTCTGATCTGGTAAGTCATACTTACTTTAGGCATGTTACTTCTAGCACATGCAAGTCCGTTTTGATGTAGTTTGTATCGTATTTGTGTTATTGATGTTGGAACTTCATCTATTTTGTGACAAAACTCAACATAGACAGTGAAATCTGTTTTTTTCTCTTTATTTCCACCTTATCCTGCTGGCTACTGGTTTGTCACAACTATAGAGTGTTTGGTGTCAGTGTGTTGGGCAGAATGTCCGCTTTTAAACAAACAAAGTTTTGCATCACACACTTGAAAGGTAAATAAGAAAGTCATGAAAAACAAAAGGTAGTCATTTTCTCTGCTGTAATGCGCCTAGCAGGAAGCCCGCTTATCAGCTAGCCTGACAGCTGAGAGACTCGCTGGCCTCACCGCGCGAGCACCACTTGTGACCCAGTTTCTCGGCTCGCCTGGAACAAACTAAAGGGCCACTTCTAGCGTTGGGCCAAACAGCCGTGAGGGACGCGCTGATGCGGCTTTTGGCTCAGTTGGGGTTTCTGATCAACGCGGGCAAGTCGGATCTCACACCCTCTCGCCGATTCGTCCACCTCGGCATGGAGTTCGCTACCGACCTCAACAGGCTGCGTTTGCTGGAGCAGCGGATTCAGAAGTTAGCCTCCTTGGCCAGCGACTTAAACCAGCTGGACACAGCCCCCGCCAGAGTCTGGCTTCAGCTCCTCGGAGTGATGAATGCGGCCGCGGAGCTCCTCCCCCTCGGTCGTCTCTACTCCCGGCAATACAGCTGCACCTCCTGCTTCACTGGCGCCCGTCCTCAGCCGACTTGACAGCCCTGGTACCGTCACTCCGATGCTTCGCCCCCACCTGCAGCATTGGATGGATCCGGCGTGGCTGGCTTCCGGAGTCCCCCTGGCGTCTCCTCCACCCCAGCTATCCCTGTGTGTCGACGCAAGTCTCTCCGGGTAGGGTGCCCACCAGCTACCGGACTTCAGCCCGACGTCCGGTTCCTGGGCCCCAGAGCTGACTGTCAGGCATATCAACTGGTTGGAGCTGCAGGCAGTTTGGCAAGCCCAAACCGTTTGGAAGACAAGACTTGGTCACCAGGAACTGCTGGTCCTCTCCGGCAACGCAACGGTGGTGGCGTACATCCAGAAGCAAGGCGGTACTCGCTCCCCCGACCTGTGCATGCTCCTGTACCGTCTGATGCTCTGGTGCCAGGACTGCAGCATTTCCCTAAGGGCGCGACACATTGCTGGTCACCTGAATGTCTTGGCCGACTCTCTCTTGTCGCAGCCAGCTGCTACACCTGGAGTGGACTCTTCGCCGAGACATCTTCCAGATGATCTGTGCGCACTGGGAGACCCCTTTGATCGACTTGTTCGCCACGAGGTGGAACCACCAACTTCCCCTCTTCGTCTCCCCGATCCCGGACCCCCTGGCCTGGGCAGTCGACGCACTCTCCATCCCCTGGGATGGACTTGTAGCTTACCCCCCCGACAGTCCTCGTCCCCAAAGTCCTCCTCAAGCTTCGTGGATGCAATGCGGTCATCTTGCTGGACGCCCCATTCTCCTGGAACCGGTCTTGGACCACCGACCTCCTCAGCCTCGCCACGGGACCCCCCCTGCGGCTACCCACGCCGGGGACGATGATCAAGCAGCCTCGGCAATCGCTGTTCCTCCCATGCCTGGAGCGTCTCCTTCTTCACACCTGGAGATTGTGCGGCACGCCCTCACAGCTAGAGGCTTCTTGAGTGCAGCAGTGGAAGTGATCTCTTCAGCCCGCAGACCCTCAACGCGCCGCGTCTACGAGGGAAAGTGGCGAGTGCTGTGTTCCTGGTGCGAGGACCAGCGCCTCTCCCCCACCGATTTGACAAATCCCCAGCTCGTGGACTTTTTCCTCTGGCTCTTCGGAGACCAAGGTTTGGCCCCTATCACCATCAGAGGGTACCTGTCCATGATTGTCACCGTTAATTCAGGCGGACCATCGGGGGTTCTTTCTCCGGGTACTCCGGTTCTTCCACCCCCCACCCAACACCCCCACCCGCACACTTTGGTACCGGTTTCAGGCCACTTTACAAATTTCAAATACAAGCGATCCAAAATCTCTGTAACTTCAGTAGCTGAACTGGCCCTTCGTCTGTCTTGTACTGTGTTTGTCTTAAATGGTGTAAATCCGTGTCTGTTACGTGAGTGTGCGTGTTGGGTTTCAGTTCGCGGCGCTTTGAGTCGATTTGCCAAAAAAAATTGAGAAAAAGTGCCTATATAAATAACGGTATTATTATTTATGATTGCTGACACCTACCGGCACCTTGGCCGTCCGGACCCTGGTGCCTGTAAAGACATCGCCGACCTTATGACTCACTTCGGCCTGCAGCGTCTAGTGCCCCGCTCACTCATTCCTCACTGGGACCTCCCCTGGGTACTGATGTGGCTAAACTCTGCCAGATTTGAACTGCTGCCGTTGGCCGGCTTCGCGGATGTGACTTGTAAGACTTGCTTCCTGTTGGCTCTTGCCACCGCGGCCCGAGTCAGCGAGCTACACGCGCTGTCAGCGTGCCCTGCCTGCCTACAGTTTCATGCGGATGGCTCCGTGCAGCTTCTCACGGACCCTGCTGTCCTTGCCAAGACCAGGTCTCCATTGACCGCGCCACAGGTGATCACCCTACGGCCGCTGCGTGGGAGGAACTTTCCCCGGGAGACCAGGCAACAAGATCCCGTGCGCGCCCTACGCGTTTACCTATGCCGAACCATAGCTGTCCAAAGAGGACACTCACACCTCTTCCTGCCTCTAAAGCCCGGCAGAAATGACATTACAGCCCAGAAGATATCTTCCTGGCTACGCTGGGTCATTAGGTCCGCATACCAGGACCTCTCCACACAGAGCGAAGAGGCTGAAGATACGCGCACACTAGGTACGAGCCATGGCCACGAGTCTCGCATTCGACCGGAACTGCGCTGTCAAGGACATCGTGGCAGCCATGGGTTGGCGAGCTGAATCGACCTTCGCTCACTTCTACCTCTGGGATCTGGCAGGCCAGCGAGACAACCTCGCTCTGGTGGGGGATATCACGGCGGCGCAATACTCCCTCCCAGCGCCTCAGGCGCCGTAGGTATGCACTTTGCTAAAATTGTCGGGAGTGTGCGACAGGGAGGATGGCTCTGCATTGGCCCCGTGGGGGTGGTTGGGGTGGCAACACCCTCCTCCTTCTCGCTATTCTTCCTACTAGTCGTGTCATCGGTAATGTTTTTGAAGAAATAAATTCATTTTTCTCTAAAAGGTATTTTTTCGAAAAATACTTACTGATGACATGACTCGGAGGACCCTCCCACCTGCCCCGCTTGCCGCTGGTGAGCGAAGTATCCTGACTGAGGAATCACCGTATGACTCGTAACCAGATGGGCAGTCAAGGGAGACAACTCTCAGCCCCTCTGGGGGTTCCCCCAAGTGCCTCCCGGGTGGTGCAGGGGCACAACGGGTTCCTAGGCTAAAATTGTGTGAGTAAGTAGACACTTCCTATTAGTCATGTCATCGGTAAGTATTTTTCGAAAAAATACCTTTTAGAGAAAAATGAATTTTTGATTTTCATGTTTTTAGGTCATGTTAATTATTTAGGTGCCTTTGACAACCGAAAAGTAGGTCAAGACCAAACTGGCCAGATTTTCATGCACACGGACCCTAGTGACACTGCACATTGGTTGGCTTTCAGCTGTGTCCTCCGCAGATGCTCCCCATTTCACTTTCAATATCCTGTGATGTTAGTGTCACCGATGACGTCATAACTCATCAGTGTGCAATTTTTAAGACTAAACATTCTATTTGCACATGACATAACACACTCTTCATAACATTTTCTAATAATGACATCAAAATAACCCGGATTAAAGCAAATTTATGAAGAAAAATGCTATGGTGAAAAAATTTACGTTTCTTTTGTTGATCAGTATAATAACCCCTTCACTGCCAGTGAATGCAGATTTTTTCAAAATAATCATTGTAATTTCAATATCCAAGATCCCCCGCCGTCAAAGGAACATGGATACAAAATGGTTGTAGCAAGAGGCATAGATGCTCATGAGCCCCCTCATCTGCAGGGGCTTACCAGGTTCTGCCCCTCTTGCAGTGGTGTTCAGTTTTTCTTGGCAGTGAAAAGGTTAAAGGCACAACAACCGACAGTCGACTGTAGGGTAAACAATCAACGCTGGCCGCACGATGTTTACATGCAGACAGCCAGGCGTCAAATGCTGTGTTGGGTCTCTGCAATGGTTATATAATATATGATGTTTGTCTTTTAACTCATTCTGCCCACGACACCACAGCAAGCTATGGCTTGACCATGATGGTTCAAGGGTGGTGGCAGAATAGCTTGGCTCCTCTAGGCGCCAAGCTATTCTGCCACCACCCTTGAATTATCATGGTCAATCTGTCTCCTAAATTGTAATGCATTCCTCAGTGGATAACTCCAAAATGTGGTATTTCGTACCTCGGGCGCAATGAGTTGAAGAGCTGCATCAGATTTGCTAGGTGCCTTTCAGTGTTTAGGCCTGCTTTGAGAGACATAGACCTTTGTGGGCCTTTGTAGGATGCATCATCCTCTTCCTGCCCTCTCTCACACAGGTCAGGATGGCATAATTCATTCTGTCTACCATGTTACACATCTAGATGCTCTTTACAGGTAACAAGATTGACCAGGCCGACAAACGGGAGATCCCCACACACATTGGTCAGGAGTTTGCAGAGCGATATGAGATGCGATTCCTGGAGACGTCTGCCAAAGAAGCAGACAACGTTGACAAGCTGTTCAGCTCCATAGCCTACCAGCTGACTGCTCAAGCCCGCGACCTTGAACTTCGACCTGAACAGCAAGGGACGTTCGTCACAGGAGGCTCGACTCCTATAGCAAGCACCCCAACCTGCTGTAAGCTGTGATTTATCTTGTTCACCCTGTCTCAAGCTTACTTTGGACGATAGATGGACCGTGACAGTTCAAAGTTAGCGCCTGAATCGCAAGGGTAGCGTCTGAGTAGGTTGGCACCAAGCTAATCAGGCACTATCCTTGAACTATCATCCCTGATTAATTAATGCCTTCTTGCCATGAAGGTGCTAAACTAATCAGGTGCAACCCTTGAAATGTCATGGTTGATTTTTCTCAGCAAATATGAGTGTTAAACTTCGTTAAAGGACATCTCCCAGGGCTGGGAGTGGGAATGAAAGTATTAACCCATTCAGCCCCAAAGCCCTACAGCAGGAGATGGGTCAACCATGATAAATCAAGGGTAGTGCCAGATTAGCTTGGCGCCTGTTGGCGCCAAGCTAATCTGACACTACCCTTGAATTATCATGGTCGATCCATCTCCTGAAACTAATGCCAAGTCGTTTGGGAATTACGGCCGTGGGGCTGAATGAGTTAAAGCTAGTCACACACCTTGTGATAGGTGATTATGGCGTTTCCCTGGGAAATGCTTTAATTGCTTTGCATGGTATACAGCTGGCTTTGACTCTTTGCCTACTAAGTAACTGTTTTGTATTATGTACTCTGCTACTACTAAGTAATTTTGTTAAGAGTTTATTTCTGCAGCTGGTGTGCAGGTAACAGCTTGTAACAACACATTCAGCGCAGAAAATAGCCAAGCACATATACGGCAAGCGAACTTTGACTGGCTTCACTGTCAAAGTGAGAGAAGATGAGTTTGCTTACAGTTACAGGTGATTTGGGCTTCATGGTTTTTTTAAACATGTAATTGTTTGCAGCAATACATTGTATCGTTGAAATTTAACACATTCGAGATGCGCCGCCTGCGGGCACGCGGCGGTTCGCCGCGTATCCGTAGGCAGCATGTCTCGAATGAGTTAACCCATCCAGCCCCTACGCACTACAGCAGGAGATGGATCAACCCTGATGATTCAAGGGTAGTGCACGGGATTAGCTTGGCACCCCATATGGCGCCAAGCTAATCAGGCACTACCCTTGAATTTAACATGGTCAATCCATCTCATGCAACTGGTGGCTAGTCGTTATGTGACATCTCCAAAATTTGGAAATGCGGCTGTGGGGTTAAATTGGTTAACCCCCTTTGTGCATTCAGCCGCTGGTCCTCACAGGCTGGTGGCTGTATGCGCGATAGGATGGGGGTGGGGGGGGGGGGGGGGGGGGGGAGGGGGGGGGGGCAAGATGAGTTAAAGTGAGAAACCAAATATGATTGTCTCCAATTCTTTCTTATTTTGCGTTATATTTAACTCATTCACCCTTGACGCACTACAGCAGGAGATAGGTCAACCATGATAATTCAAGGGCAGTGCCAGATTAGCTTCCATGATAATTCAAGGGCAGTGCCAGATTAGCTTGGCGCCTCTCGGCGCCAAGCTAATCTGGCACTGCCCTTGAGTTATCATGGTCGACCCATCTCCTGCAACTGGTGTATAGTCATTAGGTGACGCTTCCAAAATTTGGGAAATATGGCCATCGGGCTGAATGAGTTGAAACATACTGTGTTCTTCCAGCAACGGCATTGCACTGTCTACAGTGCATGTTTATGTATGTTCAGTACATGTACATCACTCCACGCATAATATATGTACTGGTTGTACATATGGCTTGGTTTTTGTGTGTGTGAGACTGTTAGTACTGTGTTTTGTTGATGGTTTCTGTGAAAATATTTTTCCAAGGTATCTAGTCATGATATTTGCAATGTCAGCATTTGGATCTGTAGGGGGACGTGGGAGTAGGGTGAGTACATCGCTTCAGGCGCAAATGCCGTTCCTTGTGTATAGCAGGGTATGCCACGTTGCAATCTCACTTCAGTTTATTTTTGATATTGTCAGTAAATGTTCATCGAGTTCTTGGGGGTCATCATAGTTTTGTTGTTGCCGCAGTTCTTGCTTAACCCATTCAGCCCTGACGCACTACAGCCGGAGATGGGTTGACCATGATAATTCAAGGGTAGTGCCAGATTAGCTTGGCGCCTGTTGGCACCAAGCTAATCTGGCACTACCCTTGAATTATCATGGTCGATCCATCTCCTGCAACGTGTGCATAGTCGTTAGATGACGCCTCCAAAATTTGAGAAATACTAGCGTCGGGTTGAATGAGTTAAGAAATACTCAGCTAGTCCTCGGAGGGAAATTGTGCAAGAGCAAGAGTTCAAATGAATTCAAAATTATGTTTTCACATATAAATATTTTGTTGTGTTCATCTTGCATGCTTTGATCCCACTCGGTGCCAGTGGATGCAGATTTAGTTTTTGAAATCATTGTAAAATCAAAGATCCCAAGCCATCGAAGGAAAATGGATACAAAGTGAGGTCAGCAAGCGGTGTAGATCATCATCAGGCCCCACAGCTGCAGAGGCTCATGAGGATCTATGCCTCTTGCAGCTGGGTGAGATTTCAAATTTTCTTGACATTGAAAGGGTCCATCAAGCAATGTGGATGTTCCATACTCTTTGCTTGCCTCTGTTGTTTCATCTGTGTTTCATAAAATGAATGTGTGCAGGTCTTTGATTTTGTGACCTCACAGCTCTAGGCTGTAGTGTCCAGAATCACAGACCAGTGCACACATAGAGGTGTTCAGTGAGCATTCAGCCCTCAAGAGCAACGTACACACACTTTATTACATTCAGACTGCTTCTTGTGAGGAGTGATTTTTTAACTGCACGGGCGTAGTCACTTAGATATACCCATCAATCTGTGACTTGTACAAGAGGCATAGATTCTCATGAGAGGCCCTGAAGGCTGCAGAGGTTCATGAGACTGTGCCTCTTGCTGCCAGTTAGATGAGCACCATTTGCATCTTCAGATTGACGGACGCCACGTGATTGAACATTTTTCGTTTCTGTTATTTTGTAACAGCTTTTACATGCATGAAGAATACTAAAACAAAACGTTTTTTGCCTGAACTATATGTGTGCAATAGAAGCACCACATTTGTTTCAGTCACTCAGTATTGCAACAGGCAATCTCTTTTTTTTTGATGCAGCAGTCAGCACACACTACTGTATCGCTTGTTTTTTATTTTTGAAATGGATGGATATTTTATTGTCAAAGGCTTTTTCAATTATGCAGTGAAGTATTGCAGTTTTTACCCATTTCCTTGTTTTACCCTTATCATTCAGAGTACACCAGTGTGTGAAATAAGTTTGACTAAAATAGTTCAAGGGTAGTGCCAGAATAGCTTGCCGCCTGTAGGCGCCAAGCTATTCTGGCACCATCCTTGAACTGAAGCCATTGGTCTATACCCTTATCTATAAGTACTATTATGTAGTTTGCATATGGCAGTGTACAAATTTGAAACTTTTAACCTCAATATGATATGGGTTATGTGGAATGTTGAGTGCTTCTGTACTGTTTATGTGCCATTAAGATAGGTTTAGCAACAAAGAGAGAAATGCCTTGTGGTTGAAATTGTCTGTGATTACCTATTCTGTCGCCAGAACAAAAACAACGAAAGCACAACAGTATGAAAGTTGTCAATGAGATGCCAAAACCTTTCATGATATTCTTGTAAAGGGAAAGAAAAACATCATTATTTTTATGTTGATAGAGTTTCCAGATGTGATGTTAATCACTGAAAATCAGAGCAGAGGTCTTAAAAGTGTTTATATATTTTTAGTTACCGTATTCCTAGTTTTAACTCTTTGACTGTCACCTGTGTCAATGGTGTGATTTGTCGAGGTGATTCCTTGCAGGAATTACCTGACAAGAAGCATTAATAATAATAATGGCTACTTATATAGCACTTATCCTTAAATAAGCTCTAGGCATTACTGACAGCGGTCAGTGGCGCAGTGGTTAAGGCGCCTGCCACCAATTCCAAAGGTGAGCGGTTCGATACCGGGTTCCGGCGTTGGACTTTTCTCCTCTGGTAAGTGTCACTGTTAATTCGGGCGGACCGTCGGGGGTTCTTTCTCCGGGTACTCCGGTTCTTCCACCCCCCACACTTTGGTACCGGTCTCAGGCCACTTTACAAAATTTCAAATACAAGCGATAAAAAATTCTCTGTAACTTCAGTAGCTGACTGGCCCTTCGTTTGTCTTGTACTGTGTTTGTCTTAAATGGCGTAAATCCGTGTCTGTTTCGTGAGTGTGTGTGTTGGGTTTCAGGCGCGGCGCTTTGAGTCGATTTCCCCAAAATTGAGAAAAAGCGCCTACATAATAACGGTATTATTATTATTATTATTATTATTACAGCCAGAGGGTTTAAACATATCATACGTGTAAATTGGCATGTAGTTTTATATCGGCTGGAAAAAATATGAAAATTTAACGGGCCTATCTTTCAGTATACGTGGCAACGTGTGCAGTGACTCCTTTCAGGGCTCACTTGCGAAGGGAACAAATGCAGTACACACGAACTAATGTCATTTATTTTTTCAATGAGGAGTTATTTCCCTTGCTCTGTGCGTTTCTGTTGCAGTGTGTGTGAAAAATGCAATCAGCTTTTTTTAACCCTTATCATTCGGAATACACCAGTGTATGAAATAAGTTTGACTAAAATAGTTCAAGCGTAGTGCCAGAATAGCTTGGTGCCTCTAGGCGCCAAGCTATTCTGGCACCACCCTTGAACTAAAGCCATTGGTCTAAATCCTTATCTGTAAGTACTAAATTATAATGTAGCTTGCATATGGCAGTGTACAAATTTGAAGCTTTTAGCCTCAGTATGATATGGGTTAATGATGCACACCATTGAGCTGTTCCAGCTGTAATGTCCTGGAGCTTACATGGTTGACATTTTGGCTGCAGTTTTCGCTGAAAGTAGAAGAGTTGACTCCTTTATCCCGCCTTTGTTTTTAAGCATCATTCTTTTTGTGTGCACGTTATGATATTAACCTCTTCACTGCAGAGACACAGCGAACAACATTTACCGGCAAGAGGCATGGATCCTTATAAGCTCCTGCAGATGCCGGGAATGATGAAGATCTATGCTTCTTGTTTTCCTTCTTTAGATCAGATGGTGGGCATTCTGCAGTCGTTTGTAGATATGTCAGTTTGGGCTGCTGGCAGTGCTGAGGGTTTCGTTTGACGTTTACTGTGTAATAGGCTACTGTAGCAGTTCCCTCCCTGGGAGAGGCTGCAGTCGCCTGTTTCATGGTATACGAGGGGCTTATAAAGGTCTGAGAATATGAGATCATCCCCGACTGTTCCAAGCGTATTCATGATTGTGATTCCAGTTTGCAAACCACATTGATTGATTTGATTATGAATGGAACAGACACATTCCATTGCGTGTTCCCCTGAGAGCTAATAATTATTTAGTGTGTGCACTGCGCTGTATGAGTATTATCCCCACTCAGAATGTTGTGTGCCATCGAGCCCTACCACAGTACAGCAATGTATAGAATTTCCATGATAGTTGAAAGGTGGTGCCAGAACAGCTTGGCAACTCCAGGTGCCAAGCTGTCCTGGCACCACCCTTGAACTGTCGCATTTAATGTGTCTCCTTGTTTTACGGAGTCCACAGAGGAGACATACAGATTTTGGAATGTTGACCTTAGGGCTCAGTATTAACCCTTTAGCTGTGGTGGTCACAGCCAAAGTTGCTACCAACAGCCAAAGGGTTAAATGTGTAGGAAAGGGAAATGTTTTTCACAGCTTAAAAGGGGTGTTTCTTCTGTCTCACTCTAGACGATGTGTGTGTTAGTTATATTTACTGTCTGAATGAGAACATTTTTCATTAAAGAATGTTAGCTTGTAATGTTGGATGGTACTCTCTAATTAAGATTTTTTTGTGGATGTGCTGCACTGTGATTTTGGACTTAAACGGCTCTGCTTATGGCATACAATCACATGGATGACGGTCTTCAGTCCTGGAGACTGATTCAGCTTTTTCAAAAACCCATGCGCTTTTATGCTTCTTGCTGGCATAGATTATCAACAATTACAGTCGCAAACTGAGTTACTGACTCTTTTCAGTCATTTCAATTTCTCTGACTGTTTCCCACGGTACTTGTATTATGTGTACTAGTCCATAAGGTCCAAAATCACTGACCAGCACATAATTATTCATGTCCATTTTACTGGAGGTCTAAGTCTCAGTACACGTAATGAACGTCTCTTACTTTGGTCGCTTTTGCTCACACCACTTTTACTGACGTACATCACAAGTTCTAAGGTGCGTCGATTTCATGTGTTCAGGTACGTCTGTAAGTGGCATGTTTTTTAACTGAAAGCTGCTGTAAGCTATTGCCATTGTAAGCGATAGAAGCCTAGCACTGTGTCTTGAGAACTTTGTAAAGCATTTGTATAACTATTCTCAAATGATCCTGTTGTGTGTAAATATGGGAACTGCACTGTCTCACGGGCAGGTCTTGGGGTACATCAATTTTTTTTCGGGGTAGTCACTTTTGACATTAACCCTGTCAACAAAACCAATACACTTTTAGCACCTAACCCCATCTGTCCAAGGAACATGGAAACAAAGTGGTTTCAGCAAGAGGCATAGATCCTCATGAGCCCCCACAACTGCGGGGGCTCATGAGGATCTATACCTCTTGCATTTGGTTGAAGTTCACATTTTGCGAGTAGTGAATGGGCACTGAAAGATTTAATGTACATATTTATGAGTGTAGATGTATAAAGGAATACTGTAAATTGTACAAAGAGTACTTTTTGTTAACCCGTATCATTCGGAATACACCAGTGTGTGAAATACGTTTGACTAAAATAGTTAAAGGGTAGTGCCAGAATAGCTTGGCGCCTCTAGGCGCCAAGCTGTTCTGGCACCACCCTTGAACTAAATCCATTGGTTATCTGTAAGTACTATATTGTAGCTTGCATATGGCAGTGTACAAATTTGAAGCTTTTAGCCTCGGTATGATATGAGTTGAGCGTCATTCTCCAGGCAAGATAGAGCTAATTGCTCCCTCCTTTATAAGTGTTCTTGGTCTGTCATAGGGCATAGCTGAATGAAATGACTTGCGTTGTTTCATTATGAAGTTTGAATGTTGTGAAATGAAAGTCTTTTCTGCCCTTCTCCTTTGCAACGGAGAAGAGTTCCCTGATGAGCGAAAAGACAACATGACACCTGTGTAACTGTGCCTACCCACAATGCTTGTGAAAAGATGGTAGGGAAGTCTTAGTGAAGGCAGGACAAACATTGACTGCCAGTTTGATTGACAAATTTTAGCACTAGCCTGGAGAAGACCACTGTAAGTCACCACCACTTATTTTTGGTGTACTTTCCTAGTACATGTGTATTGACTCGACATCGGTCATGTTTTCTTTACCTCTAGTTTTGCCTTGACGTGCTTTTATTCTCTGTACATTTTTGTAACCTTTATTTTAGTACTGTCCTGCATCAGTATTATACATTTGTGCTGATACATGTAGTTTTCAGCATCCACTAGTCAAAGGTGTTCATGACAATCTTTTGTTTTTGTTTGTTTACTTGTTTGGTGTTTGCTTCACCCTTTGGCTGTCGGTAGCGTTTTTTGTCGCGATGATTCCGGCCGGAATCATCGCGACAAAAAACGCTACCGACAGCCAAAGGGTGAACACCCTTGAGCATGCAGTCACCGGTACTTTTCATGCTCAAGGGGGTTAATTGTGTGCTGTGTAATTTTTGTGATTGTTTACCTTATTGCTCATGGCCATAAGGTCCAAAATCACAGATTGGCACAGTTTGGGTTTTGATACATTACTTTAAAAAAAAAATTGTAGTGTTAGTGTAGAAATTGTTGTTGTTAAAAAAAAAATGCTTCCAATTTAGAATTTTAACGTTTAGCCTTTAGTAAGAATGTTTTTAACCCCCAGGTGCATGCAGTCACCGGCACTGTACGCAGTACTGGTTGCTGCATGTACAAGGGGGCAAACAGATGGATTGTTTGCACATCCTTAGAGCCCAGTGCTATCTATAAAGGCTTTTGATAATGAAAATAATCAAAATTCAGCTGAATGTAAAGCATTTGGCATTTCATTGGCAGACTTGCAGGAGTACTTTCCAGATAGGCTCTCTCAGGGAGTGTGCCACAAGTACACTTCTGTTCAAATGAGATGCTAAGTATCTCATTTGGATAGAATTGTACTTTTGGCATACTCCCTGAGTAGTTCTATGTGGGGAAAACTCCCGCAGATCAGTATTCACGCTGGAATTGTGAAATTTGAGTATGCGTAAGCTTTCTTTCACAAATCACAAGTTTTTTCACTTTTTCTTCACAAATCTAAAAAATTGACAATTGTTACGGTCATGTCACAGTTTTACTAGTTACGTACCACTCCCTTTCCTTCTCAAATGCAGTACAAATACTGTCAAGTAGACTTATTCCAGGCTGATATTAAAGGACTGTTCTTTCATTGGTGCAAGAAAAAAACGTGGTCAGTGCTTCTTTAATTACTGTGTGCAGTATTGTTATACACGCTCATTTTTTCAGAGCCAGCTGGTTTTGCTTTTATCTGCTTACACTGCAATTGACACCGCAATTGTTTTAAATGGCATATGTGCATGGTATGTGTATAACTGCACATATGTGTGTTTCTCATGGTCACAGAAATGTTGCTCTGTTTTTCCAACTGTCATTGTGTGTTGGTCTGTGATTTTGGACCAAAATCACAGACCAGCACACTTTTGTTTCACCAATTGACTTACTCATGCTAGTCAGATTTTTTTTATCTGTCTGCTCATGCCAAATGTAAATCGTACTGCCTGGCCAAGTTTTGCAGCCATTTTGTCCTGCAATAAATTAAATTTACTTGACAGCACATCAAGTGTTTTTTGTGGGTTTTTTTTTCTTCTCTAATTATTGACATTGTTTTAGCTGCATTTTGTTCACACTGTCGTGTGCACATAATAAGATTGCTTTGTCCGATTGAAAGGAACAGTTGATTGAACTTTTCAAGCTTAGAATAATATTCTCAAGTTTGTGAAGGATCCTGCGATGAAATATGCACTGCTTGCGGGAGACCCACTCAACAACCATGAGAGTTCAAGGGTAGTACCAGATTAGACCGGTGCCTCAAAGCTGATCTGGCGCTACCTTTGAACTGTCATGATTGGTCATCAACCTCCTGTAATGCTGTGTAGGGTGTGTGTAGTTGTGTGTGTATAGGCAGTTTGTCATCTGAGCTATTTTTTTTCTTCAAATATCTCTGCAAAGAGACATTTTCTTTTGGTACCACTTTAAGAACAAATATCATTTAGTGTCAATTGACCTAATGTGGGCTATTTTTGCTTAACTCATTCTACCCCAGACACACCACATGAAGATAAGGATCGACCATGATAGTTCAAGGGCGATGCCAGAATAGCTTGGCGCCTATGGGCGCCAAGCTATTCTGGCATCACCCTTGAACTGTCATGGTCGATCTGTGTCCTGCACTGCAATGCAGTCTTCAGATGACAACGGCAACATTGAAGGATTTCGGTGATGGGGTAGAATGAGTTAACTACTATGATTTGTTGATTTTGATGTACAGTCATAAAACTTTGAAGAAACAAGAAAAAGCCATTTTCCATACCTTTAGCCCTGGCGGGAAACAGCCAGATATCAGTAGCGAGGTCAAGCATGCAGACTTCATGTAAGCCTGCGCTGGTTTAGGTTTGAAAATTTGGTCAAATTACTCAATGACGTGAAAAGGGATCTTTCTTATGCTGGGCTGAACATACCAGTATCTGGGGCACATTTAGGGATTTAAAACCATCATCAAGAAATTCCGAATTTTTATGACTGTACTGCACAATTGACACATTGTTCGAGTTTAAAAAAAAAAAAAGTGAGTCGCATTAGGTCAACTGGCACTGAATGATATTTGTTCTAAGGCTGCTACTTGTTCTACGTGTGCTCCAATGTCAAGCGAGCTATATAAAAATATGTATAAGAAACAATATTATAGCGAGATGTGTCACAAACTTTGTCCTGAAATACAACATGGCAGTGCTTCAAACTCGCATTTTACCATTTATTTTCAAAATCACAGGCATGCGCATTTCACGCTTTCAATCTGTCAATAGAATTTGTCGGGTTAACCCATAACATCCTGAGGCTGATTTTGTAAAATTTGCTTATTGTCCTATGAAGTCTACAGATTAACATTTTTCAGTTCAAGGGTGGTGCGCCTGAGATACCAAGCTATTCTTGCACCACCCTTGAACTATCCGTCAAATTTATTTAAAGCAATGGGTGTATCAGGATGGTAAGGGTTAAATCAAACTACATTGTTTTTTCATAGGACAAACACATCGAAGAATGATATATTTCAAGTGAAGTTTATTACAATCATCCTTCATCTTGGTGCGTGTAGATGAATATGATAATACACATTCAAGTTAGTATAGGGGGAAACCACAGTGAGAATCCACCAAGGTAATCTGAACCTGAATCTTGAACTATCATGGTTGATCCATTTTCTACAGCTGTTACATTTGTAAGGCCTTGACCCTTTGGCGGTTGGTAGCGCTGTTTGTGTCTAGTTGGCATAACAAAAAGTGCTACCGACGGCCACAATTGGCAACATTGCAAACAAATATCTCATAAAATAATGCATCTGACAAGATTCCAAGATATTTTACGACAATTTATATTTTTAATGATATGGACATTATGTATTTCACTCTTACAATAAGTGTGATTTATTTGAACATTCAAATCAAGATTCATACACGTGAAGAAGAGACACATCTATACTGACTATTCATCTAGTACACGTCTCACTGTCAAAATACATAATAATTATGTGTGTTTGGGTGACGGTTGGCACTGGCAGTGATGAGACAGAAATCAGTAAATGAAAAATCTAGCGCCCGGAAACTTCTCTATTGTCAAAATCAAACCCTTCCCTGCCGTTTGACAGGGTTTCTGACGTTAAATCCCCCCCCCCCCCCCCCCCCCCCAAAAAAAAAAAAAAAAAAAAAAAAAAAAAAAAAAAAACAACCACCAAGAAACATAGATATAAAGTGGGTCATTGAGCAAGAGGCATAGATCTACATGAACCCCCACAACTGCAGTGTTCCAGCAGGCAACGGAGGAAAGCAAAGGGGGGAAAGAAAAAGGTGAACTCGTTCCAGACGTATGGCATATGAATGCGCGTATCCGTATGCAGTACGTCTGAAATTACCCACGGCCTCGTTTGCCAAATTTTAGAGGTGTCACCTGGCGCCCGGACCATGTACCTGTTACAGGAGATGGATCGACCATGATAATTCAAGGGTAGTGCCAGATTAGCTTGGCGCCAGCAGGCTTGAATTACCATGGTCGACCCATCTCCCGTTGTAGTGCGTAGAGGCTAAACGTCACGTTTTCCCTTTTTGCAACCGCATTCGTTCTCGGTGATCATGGAGATATTCTACAGTGACGACATGAGTGATGGTCTGTGATTTTGGACTGTACGGCGTACAGCCACGTGTGATATGGGGCAATGTTTCACCCCTTCACCGCCAGCAGACGCAGGCGCTTGTTTCTGAAACGCGTGTAGTTAACCCTTTTAGCCCGCGCCCAAGGTCCCATTTCTCAAATTTGGGAGGTGTTGCCTAATGACTGTGTACCGGATGCAAGGAGACGGACTGACCATGCTAATTCAAGGGCAGTGCCCGATTAGCTTGGCGCCTTCAGGCGCCAAGCTAATCTGGGCACTGCCCTTGAATTATCATGGTCAATCAATCTCCCGCTGTAGGGACTCGGGGGGCTAAATGGGTGAATGAAATCAACGCCGAAAAGCCGCGGCCGTCCAAGGAACGTAGATGCAAAGTGGCGTCGGCAAGAGGCATAGATCCTCATGACCCCCCGCAACTGCGGGGGCTCATGAGGGTCTATGTCTCTTGCAGCTGGATCATGTTGTGTTCACGTTTTATCAGCACTGAAGGGGTAAACGCGTCCGTATTTACTCAAGTCACTAGGATGGCCAGATCTCTTTGCGGTCGGGTTGTGTTCACCCGTTCCCGACAGCGACGGAGTTAAACGTGCGTCCGTTTATTCAGTCACTAGGATTGACCGGGATCTCTTGCAGTTGGCTTGTGTTCCCCCGTTCTCGGCAGTGACAGGGGTTAACGGTGCGATATAGAGTTTCACATGACAACAGTTGGACCGTAGACACACTGAATAGCGAAAGGAATTACACCGAATTAATGGAAATGCAGTGAAGTGTTCAACAGGGCGAAACTGCCAGCAGCAAAAAGCCCAAAGTCCATATCATGTAGTGATGAAAACAAATCCCCTTATACAACCTTAGGGGCAACCGCTGGGCCAACAAAGCAAGAAACACGCTTAGAAAGAAAAAATAAACACAGTTTATTACGTTTTCGGGTTAAAGCACTTTATTAAAATGGACTTAACTGGTTTGCTACCCCAAGACCGAAATCGCCCAATTTTGAAGTTGCCCTCTGACGGGACTGTATCTTACAATTGTAGAGACGGATCGAGCATGATAGTTCAAGGGTGGTGCCAGAATGGCTTGGCGCCTAAGGGCGCCAAGCTATTCTGGCACCACCCTTGAACTATCACGCCCGATCCGTGTCTTGCTGTGGTGTGTCGGGGCTGAACGAGTTAAAACAAGAAAACAGTTCACTACTGATTTTCATTTGCCAGATAATGAACTCACCCCGGACAGAACTCTGTTACAGGCCGTTCGACATCGGAACGCACAGGGTTTATTTCCCGCCAAATATCTCCGCAAAGAAACACATTTCTGTACCACTACAAGAACAAATATCATTTAGTGCCAATTAACCTAATATGGGCTATTTTTTTACTCAACTCCTACGATTAAAAAAAAAAATGGTGAAAAGACTTGACAAAACATTTTTAACACCTTAATAGAGCCCTCGCGGGACTGAAACGGCCAGATTTCAATATTGAGGTCAAGCATGAAGACTTTATGTGTGCTTTCGCTGTTTCATGTTTGAAAACTTGGTCAGTTAGCTTACTCATTCACGCGAAAATAGATATATGTCTTTTATACTGGGGGATAGGCCTACACTTGGGGATGTAAGATAGGTCATTTCAAGAAGAAGAAAAAAAAAAAAATCCGAAATATTTACCCGACTGCAAAACTGACATTGTTCGAGTGTCTTGAAAGTAAACCGTATATATCAATACAATTTGAGTCTGTACGCGCGCGTCACGTACAAACATGGCCTGCTGGGCGGCCAAATAAACGTGGACGTTGTGTCAATTGCAGAGATATCAGGGTTTAACACTTTTAGCCCCAACACCCTACAGCAGGAGATTGATCGACCATGATCATTCAAGGGTAGTGCCAGATCAGCTTGGCGCCTTCAGGCGCCAAGCTAATCTGGCACTACCCTTGAATGATCATGGTCGATCCACCTCCTGCAACTGGTACATTGTCGTTAATTAACACTTCAAAGTAAACCGTATTAGGTCAACTCTGGCACTGAAGCTGTGTTGGCCGGTATACTGTGCCTAGGTTAAACGCACCAGTGACACCATTGTTGCGGCAACAATTTTCGCAGAAGACCGGTCGCTCGGACAGGTCATGTGCACCAGAACTGCGCCCCTGAATCAAGTCCATTGTACTTGTAGTGTGATCATCTCTCGTACTTCAAACTGAACGACGGTGCAACAATGGCGCCGCTGGAGCGTTTAACCTAGGCACAGGGCGAGGTATACCAAGCCAGCGGCACTGAATGATACTTATTCTAAGATTGGTATGGAAAAGTGGTTCTTTGCGAAAAACATTGTGCGCCCCGCGCCGATGTCAAACGACCTATACATAGGGGCCTGACGATGGTGACTAAATGCAAATCCGCTGCGCCACCGCGAGTGCGCACCACCGCGTCACAATCTCAATTCAGAATACTCTGAATTGAGCGTGTGACGCGGTAGTGCGCACTCGCGGTGGCGCAGCGGATCTGCATTTGGTCACCATCGTCGGGCCCCTATGGACCTATCCTGACATGGAGTGAGCAATTAATGAATTGTGTTGTAACTAAGCGTGTCTTTCTTTTTCTTGTTGAGATTTTCTACTCGGGGATTTGAAGCGCTCTCAGTGTCTCTCTTGCTGATCCTTACTGGCCCGATTTACAATTGCCCTCAGCCTCCGCGACACAGCGCGAACGCTAAACTGGTCCAGATCATCTGCAAGCGGCAGAGATCCTCATAAGCCCCCGCTGTCTGCTGAGGCTTATGGGGGATCTGCGCCTCTTGCTGGCCTCGTCCACACCAGTATTGATCCCCAGGATAAGATAACCCAATCACTGTCAGTGGATGCTGATTTTGTTCTTGAAATCTTTAAATACAGCGTCAAAGACTGATCCCGAGCTGTCAAAGGGACGTTGATACATAATGGTTTCAGCAAGCGGCATAGATCCTCATGAGCCCCCGCAATTGCGGGGGCTCATGAGGATCTATACCGCTTGCTCTTAGGTGGTGTTCATTTTTATCTGGGCAGTGAAGGGAGGATAAGAGAGTTTTACTGGCTAGCAAAACCAGCACAAACAGTCGCAGACAGAAACCGACGGACTGCAGTTCACACTCACTCACGCCTACTTCATCATTAACCCATTACATCCTGAGGCTAAATTTGTTTTTTTTTTAAATTGCTTATTGTCCTATGAAGTGTACATAGCAGATTAGGAGACAGACCTACTGCTTTAGTTCAAGGGCGGTTCCAGAATAGCTTGGCGCCTCAAGCGATAAGCTATTCTGGCACCACCCTTGAACTATCGGTCAAATTTATTTTAAGCAACGGGTGTATCAGGATGATAAGGGTTAAAGAACTCTCCTGCAGCGACCATAAACTCTGAAATCCACGTGCTCAGTCACATGTACTTCACGGTTCACTGGCTTCAGCGGTAGGTCCGATTGTTGTTTTTTTTTTTTTTTTTTTTTTTTGGAATCCGGACAAAATCCATGCCCTGTCATCCCGGTAGCCTTTTATTGAAACATACAGAATCAGCCATGTGGCTGGCATTCATACACGGCCAGCGTTATTTAGGTGAACATTACAATTATTCATACACAAGCTTAGTCTCGCAACGCAGTGAGTGAAAGGTCCTTACGGCTGATGTCGGCCCCCGGCCAAACTGCGTCAAAGCGGCTTTGGCCATGCGAGTTTAAGCACGTCGGTCGGGCCGAGGACCTTTTGCTTACTAGGGCCCCTCCCCGGTACACAAAAGGTCCTCGGCCCGAAGTCGGCCTCAGTGGGCCCGCGCACGACTGTGGATTACACTAACACGACTGTGGATTACACTAACACGACTGTGGATTACACTAACACGACTGTGGATTACACTAACACGACTGTGGATTACACTAACACGACGGGGGATTACACTAACACGACTGTGGATTACACTAACACGACCGTGGATTACACTAACACGACCGTGGATTACACTAACACGACTGTGGATTACACTAACACGACTGTGGATTACACTGACACTAACACGACTGTGGATTACACTAACACGACTGTGGATTACACTAACACGACCGTGGATTACACTAACACGACTGTGGATTACACTAACACGACTGTGGATTACACTAACACGACTGTGGATTACACTAACACGACTGTGGATTACACTAACACGACTGTGGATTACACTAACACGACTGTGGATTACACTAACACGACTGTGCGCGGGTCCACTGTGCACGACTTCGGGCCGATAGACGTTTCCGTACTGTGGTCGTATGTAACGCGCGGGATGAGAGGTCCTCAAAGACCTTTCAGATGACTCCCCTCTCATTCACCCCTTCTTCCGCCAGCCCGCCTTCCTCTCCCTCTGCGTCATCGAGGAAGACTGGGTTTATGGTGCCGTCCACGTCGTTGTGACCCCTCCCTCCGCCTCCCAGCAGTCTCTCGCTCGCCTGGTACTCCCCTTCCAAGTCGTCCCCTGAAGGTGTTCGCGACTTGTTCTTTCGCAGCGTGCCTGCGTTGGTGTACGGGTCTTCGTGAGCCACCGCTGCTGCGGCGGAGTTGTGGTGGTAGGGGTGAGATGACGTGATTCCGATGACGATGCCCTCGCTGTGCGACTTGACTCTCACGTGCATGTCTTCAGCGTTGATGCTGGGAGTGCGGGCGTGGCCGTTGGTGTTAGTTGTCGTCGGGAGGCCGTGAGTGAGACCGAGAGAGCCTCCGCCGCCGTTCTGGTGGTGTCCACCATTGCCAGCCGCCTGCTCGCTGTAGCTTTTCATGGTGACGGAGCTGCCGTCATTGTAGATCGTCTTAGGCCTTGGAATGCGCGTCAGCGTGAAGTCTTCAAGCTTGAGATTGACGTGCGGAATCTCCAGCAGATCGAAAGACTGGGCGTGCTTCCGGCGATAACACTCCTTCACGCAGATGGCCACGCCGATGGCGATGAGAACACCGCAGACGCAGCACGCGACAATGATGACGATAATGTCGACGTCATCCATGACCTTGGTGACCAGGCTGTAGGTGTCGAGTTCAGGCTTCAGCTCCACCTGCTCGGCGTGGGTCACGTCAAAGGTCATGAACTGGCCGCTGTCTATCCACACCGGCACGGACAGGCCCTGCACACGCGTACACATGTATACATAGAGCATTGAGGTCCAAATGACAATATCCGACACCCAATGCGCAAAAGGCGATCGGGCCGTGCGCGGGCCAACGGCGGGCGACGTGGGCCCGATTGCCTTTTGCCCACTGGGCACTTGTCCTTTGACAAATTCATAACTGGACGCGGTTTCATGGGGTTCAGTATCCCCATGCCCCACCCCTACCCCACAGCGTACAAAAAGATACGTGACATTGGCCTACAAGAAGAACATAGTCCCACCTCCTTCTCGCATTCAAAAAGAACAAATTAAATTATAAGTCATAACATGGACAAATCGACCAGCAAACTCACCAGCAGAATAATAGTTCGCTGGTCTGTAATTGATTATATTCGTTTGCTCGTTCGTTCGTCCGTTCGTTCAGTCGTTCAGTCGTTCGTTCAGTCGTTCGTTCGTTCAGTCGTTCGTTCAGTCAGTCTTTCGTTCAGTCGTTCGTTCGTTCAGTCGTTCGTTCAGTCAGTCAGTCAGTCAGTCAGTCAGTCAGTCAGTCAGATCTTATTATTTAGACCTTAGCATGCGTTTTTCTATCAACTCACTCTTCCTCTATTGTGGATGGTAGTTTGGATCATGACGTCAAACTCGGGCATGATGACGTTGAAGAAGGTGACGTATATGCGGACAGACCCGCAGGTGACCTCGCCCAGCCTGTAGGTGTCGTCAGGGATGCGCAGTGTCTTGGTCAGTAGGTCGTGAAAGGCCGCCAGGAACCGCCCAAAGTACTCCGAGTTGTTCAGTACAAGATGGCAGTCCCCGCTCAGCACGAACATGTAACGCACGTTTTTTTTGGGCGACACTGTAGTGGCTGTTGTTGTATTGGCCCTATGCGTGCTTTGGGTGGTGGTGTTGCTTCTTGGTGTAGCTGTGGAGGTGCTGATGACAGTAGTGGTGGAAACATTGGTGGGGAGGACGGAAGAGGAGGTTGTAGACACCACAGAAGTGATAGAGGTTGGGTGGATGATCATCAGTGTTGAGAAAGTGATGGGAATGGACATGGTGACTGTAGTGTCTTGAGACAATGTTTGTGAAGTTGATGACATGGCCACAATCCCGGATGATACAGGTGATGTCAGCTGCAACGCCGGGGTGGCAACACTTAGGCCAGTTGGCATTGGTAAAGGCTCTGTTGGCATCGAGCTTGTCATAAAGACATCTTCAGAAAACACAGACGAGAAAGTCAGCGAATCGTCCACAAGGACTACAACAGACTGAGTCTGCAAGACGGTCTCTGATGGTTCTACAGCACTTGCGCTCGTGTGCATTTCTGAGGTCACCCCATTGTATTTTGTTTCAAGCGTATCGCTGTGCACCAAAGGAACATTCAACGTGGTAGGTTCATGACTAGAAAGGACAAGACCAATCGAGCGTAGTTGGCTAGATGGCTGAATACTGGCTGAGGGTAGCCCAGGTTCGGTTTGTGACGATGATAAAGTGTAAGACTCTGTTTGAGGGGATGAAGCTGGTAGCACTAAGCGTGACGCGTTTGAGGAAGGCTGTACGTCGTTACGAGGAGATGTTCCTACTTGATCACTAGCGGCACTGGTGAGTGTTACTGAAGAAGGCATAATCACTAAACTGCTGCTTCCACGACTGCTGGTTATGGACGACGCTGATGAATCGTGTGTAGATTTCCCTGAAGGAACAGTAGACGCTGCAGGTACACTGGTTGCCCCCCTCGATCCGCTATTTGTAGCGGACCGAGGAAGGAAACCAGTGTGCGCTGAAGGTTGACCTGTTTCGACTGGTCCTTCCAGTAAAACATGAGATACACTAGTTACGTCAATAGTGGCTTGGGTAGTCGATGACGGGACAATCACAGAACTGGTGCTCAGCAATGGGTCAGCGGTACTGTCCCAATGCAGCGGTGTCTCTAGTCTGTTGAGAGCTGTCCGCGGAAACTCCATCAGCCCCTGAACCTGACGATGACGAAGAAAAAGCTGTGGCACTAGACTCAGCCTGTGTAGCCGGACTAGCAGGTGTGCTAGTAGATATGCTAGTGCTGACTGCACGACTCACCACACCTGAAGAACCCGAACCAGTTCCTTCAGGAGGAACAGCTGAGCTTTCAACGTGAGCAGAGGATTCATGAACAGACGACTCTTGACTCAAAGAATCAGCAGCAGATTGTTCAGCAGGCTGTCCATCCAGCGAGCTTGGCGCTGCGTGTTGTGTAAGTACTGTCGGTGTGTTGAGGGTGGGTGTTGGTTGGACAGGAGCCACGTCTGCTCTGGGGTGGAGAGTTGGCTCCGATGAAAGTACTGGTGGATTAGACACAGAGGACGCTGCGTCACTCTGGGCCAGGGCTGCTTGTAGAACTGCTGCAAATATAAAGTTTGAAACATGACAAGTCCTCACACATTCAACTAAAATTTACCTCTCTTCTATTCACTGTAAAAATACTTTCTTTGATGGTGTGTGAACAGGAGATGTCATCACGGTTAGTTAGTTATTTGGGTTTAAAGCCGAGCAGGCGACTAAGACCATCTCACGGCAGAATGTCCCACGGACATTGAGATATGTACTGACGAGCAAAAAAATGCGACATTTTTTTTAAATCACCGGAAACACTAAAAAATTTCCGATGATTCCAAAAATGGCGCATTTCAGTCTTTTGCTCCTCAGTATATGTCGTAAGAATATGTATCGTATGAACGCGTTTCTTGACCCAAGCTCACACACACACATACGCACTCACGCACGCACGCACACAGAGAGAGAGAGAAAGAGAGAGAGAGAGAGAGAGAGAGAGAGAGAGAGAGAGAGAGAGAGAGAGAGAGAGAGAGAGAGAGAGAGAGAGAGAGAGAGAGAGAGAGAGAGAGAGAGAGAGACTGAGCACTTACCAAAAGACAACGCCAAAAGAAGAAACCTCCCCATAGCTTCCATCGACTTGGCATCCAGTTTCAGACCTTGAATCCCTCCGGCCAGATTTCCAGAACTTCTTGGCAAATCACAGCCCGCTGTGCCCTTCCCTGAACGTTCGCCCCCGCGATCTAAGAACAGAGTCGTGTGCAGGCCATGGCATGGAGACCTGTACAGAAAACGAAACAAAATGATTGAAATGTACGTGTTCTGAGACCTGGTGTCTGTGCAAAAATTGTGTGTTGGTCCGTGATTTTGGACATTACTGTCAGTGTGCTGAACACAATTATCTGACAATTAAGCTGCGCCATGGCATAACTGTATGTTGTACATAATTGTATGTTGTACATAACAGCACGCAATTATCTCATATGTTTATGTTGTGCATAATTGTATGTCGTGACAGACATATTTACAGCGCAGGCTCAAAGACACAGCGGACCCAGTAGACTCCTCCCCTGAAACACTTTGGGAACAACTGAAAACTGCTATTGCAAAATCCTCTGCAGAAGTCTTGGGTTTCGCCAGAAAGAAGAACAAAGACTGGTTTGACGAAAACGATGTAGAGATCCAGGAACACCTAGCAAAAAAAAAGAGCCGCCCATCAGGCCCACCTAGCCCAGCCTTCCTGCCCTGTGAAGAAGTCTGCCTTCCGCCTCGTCTGCAGCAGTCTCCAGCGCAAGCTCAGAGATCTCCAGAATGAGTGGTGGACCAGACTTGCACAGAGGACCCAGCTTTGTGCTGACAATGGTGACTACAGGGGCTTCTACGAAGCACTGAAAGCAGTGTATGGCCCCAGGCACCTGGTACAAAGTCCCCTGCGAAGCGCGAATGGCCAGGCACTCCTCACAGATAATACCTCCATCTTGAACCGCTGGTCGGAATACTTTCAGAGCCTCTTCAGCGCTGAGCGCACTGTTCAAGAAGCAGTCGTCCTACAAATCCCACACCTCCCAGTAAAGGTTGAATTGGACGAACCGCCCACCGCTGAAGAGACCCTCACAGCCATCCACCAGCTCAAGAGTGGCAAAGCAGCAGGCATTGATGGAATACCGCCAGAGATCTGGAAACATGGAGGCACAGCACTGCACAACAAGCTCCATGACCTCTTTCTCTGCTGCTGGGAGGAAGGAACACTACCAAAAGATCTCCGTGATGCAGTCGTTATCACCCTGTACAAGAACAAAGGCGAGAAGTCTGACTATTCCAACTATCGGGGAATTACCCTGCTGTCCATTGCTGGGAAAATCCTTGCAAGGCTGCTCCTGAATCGGCTGGACCTCGCCATCGCTGAAGACCAACTCCCAGAGGGCCAGTGTGGCTTCAGAGCAAACAGGAGCATCACCGATATGGTCTTTGTGCTGAGACAGCTACAGGAGAAGTGCCGCGAGCAGAACAAAGGGCTGTACGTAACATTTGTCGACCTAACAAAAGCGTTCGACACTGTGAGCAGGCAAGGCATGTGGCAGATCCTGGAGCGACTTGGCTGTCCCCCAAAGTTCCTCAACATGATTGTCCAGCTACACGAGGACCAGCAAGGCCAGGTCAGACTCAACAATGATCTCTCAGAACCATTCCCTATTCTCAACGGCGTAAAGCAGGGCTGCGTGCTGGCACCGACCCTCTTCACCATCTTTTTTAGCATGATGTTGAAGCAGGCCACAGTGGACCTCGATGATGACGATGCAGTGTACATCAGGTATCGTCTCGATGGCAGCCTGTTCAACCTCAGACGACTGCAGGCCCACACGAAAACCCTAGACCAACTGATTCGTGAGCTGCTTTTTGCTGATGATACTGCCCTCGTTGCACACACAGAGAGAGCCCTGCAGCGCATCGCGTCTTGCTTCGCAGATGCTGCCCAGCTCTTTGGACTCGAGGTCAGTCTGAAAAAGACAGAGGTCCTCCATCAGCCGGCACCCAAGACAGTGTATCGCCCTCCTCACATCACCATTGGCGAGTCTGAACTAAAGTCAGTGCACCAGTTTACTTACCTTGGCTGCATTATCACGTCGGACGCCAAGCTGGACAAGGAGCTTGACAGCAGGCTGGCAAAAGCGAACAGCGCTTTCGGGCGACTTTTCAAGCAGGTGTGGCACAATCAACAGCTGAAAACAGGCACCAAGATCAGCGTGTACAGAGCTGTGGTCCTCACCACCCTGCTGTATGGTTCCGAGTCCTGGGCCCTCTACCGCAGCCAACTACGACTCCTCGAACGCTTCCACCAGCGCTGCCTGCGTACACCATCCTGGGCATTCACTGGAGTGACTATGTCACCAACGTCGAGGTCCTTGAACAGGCTGAAACTGTGAGCATCGAGGCTTTGCTGCTGCGGACACAGCTCCGCTGGGCGGGGCATGTCTCCAGGATGGAGGATCATCGCCTACCAAAGATCACCCTGTTCGGCGAGCTTGCTACTGGACACCGTGACAGAGGGGCACCAAAGAAGAGATACAAAGACTGTCTCAAGAAGTCACTTAGTGCCTGCCAAATCGACCACCACCAGTGGTCTTCGCTTGCTGCGGACCGTGACACCTGGCGCTCCACCATTTACAAGGCAGCTGTCTCTTTTGAGGACTCTCACAGAGCTAGCCTTAAGGACAAGCGGCTGAGGAGAAAAAACAGAGATGCCGCAGCTCAGAACCCTGGCCATACCTTCCCCTGCAGCCACTGCGGTCGAACCTGCCTGTCTCGGATTGGCCTCCGCAGCCACGAACAAGCCTGCAGACGTCGTGGGCAACTCCTATAAAATCTTCGTTCGCGAAGTCAAGCCAAGAGAATTGTATGTCGTGCACAGTTGAGTGCCGGTGTGTGCTTTTGGACCTTACTGACTACCACTTTGGAAAAAAAAAGGTCTTCAAGTGTTGCTTGGATAATCACTACTCTTCAGGAGTTGCTGGAGGTCTCTCGTCGACGGCCTATACCCGGGTAAGGGTGACAGGCGTAAGTAAGTAAGTAAGTTCAGCTGTCTACCGCCCGCAGAAGGCTTCTAAAATGAAGACTCTCGACTCCACGATTGACTGAATGATTGGAAAGTGTGCTGTCCATCCAAACAAAAAAAGAGAATGAAACGTCAACGTCTAGGGTTTAAACTTATTTTGTACACCACGAAGGTGATTTGAAAGACAAGGCACTGAGCGCAGAACAAAGTTTGACCCCAGCTGGATTCGAACCCGCCACCTTTCGAATCAGAGTCGAACAATCTGTCACCTGAGGGCCACGCAGGTCCCCATATGAAACAGTTTTGCTAATTCTTTTCACTAATTTTTATCGCTAGTCCACAAGCTCTCTGGAAAAGATGTAGAATCATCTAGCACATTGGACCTTGGCCTTTTAATTGGCTGCCGGTAGCGTGTTCGGTCGAGGTGATTCCTGCAGGAATCACGTCGACCAAACACGCTACCGACAGCCCGCAAAGGACTACTAACCCACTGCGGGCCTTGAGAGTTCAAGGTAGTTCCTGATTTATCAGCCTGGCGTCTGTTCACATCCAAAGAAGAACCTTCACCGTTGTGGTGTGTCCAAGTTAGTGTAGGTAGGCACCTGGGGCCAGCTGCACTAAGCTCGCTCATGCAACTGGCACCCGTGCCGTTTTCATGAGTACTGCCCGATAGAAGCCAATCGGGCAGTACGCTGCAAGTAGACTTCTAGCCAAACGAGGTGCCTGACATTTCATTTCAATACAGTATTTTGTGGCGTGCTCCCTGGGTGGATCTGTCTGCGCAGTACTCCCCGTCTTGGTAAAGATTCTGCAGGTGTTCTCTATCGTTTAACCCTTTGGCTGTCGATAGCGGTTTTTGTCGCGATGATTCCCGTAGGAATCATCGCGACAAAAACTATTACCGACAGCCAAAGGGTTAAAATTAAGAAAACATACTGGTGTCATATTGATCTGATTTTGCTTTTACATACACACATTTGTGTTCAAACATATATTAAATTTAATTATATCACTGAGCAGCTACTGACGGATTAGTCTGAAGATCGAGGTGACTTGATCGGAAATATCCGTTTATAAGACTGTAATTACCGCAGTGTCTTCTTAAATTTAATTATATCACTGAGCAGCTACAGACGGATTAGTCTGAAGATCGAAGTGACTTGATCGGGAATATCCGTTTATAACACTGCGGTAATTACAGTCTTTCGACAGACTGTAGCATATTTTGGCCCGAAAGGCATATACACATTTTTGACCAAAACGGTATGCACCACAATTTTGAATGAAACAGAAGTTTTACGACAATATACAAGTACAAACGCAGAATTTTGTGCAACAAAATCCAGTCAATAATGTGCATTTAAAAACTCGAAAATGTGCACAATGATTCATTAATTTACTCTCCACCAGCTACAGTTGATGAGCGCGAGGTGCCGGTATATAAGCAAAATGAAACCTACTTCAAGCGGGTCGGAACTGCCTAGAATCCGGCCTGCCATGGCAATAAGCAACGTTTGGCGATGGCTATGGTCATTACTCGATGTGATTAATGATGCGTTCTGGGCAATCGAAATACAAACTCCACGTCCAAAAGAATCAGACATAAACGAACAAGATGATGATGACTGGCCGTAAGACCGAGTGTGATTTATCACCGGGCTGGCCCACCATAAACGAACAAGATGATAAACGAACAAGATGATAAACGAACAAGATATGAGGCCGTAAGACCGAGTGTGATTTGTCACCGGGCTGGCCAAATTAGGAAATTAGGACCCATACTTTTTGCCTATATATTTTTCTTAGAATTTTAGTTCAGTGTATCACGTGGTTTACAATGAAATTACCCAATACGCAAAAGGCCATCGGGCCAACGTCGCCCACCCGCGTTGGCCCGCCCACGGCTCACTGGGTAGTCCCTTCCATGTCCTGAATCGCAGATTGTGGTTCTGCAAATACTTGTTAACACAATCTACACCAAAGATCGAAATCCCCAAATTTTGAAGTTGCCCTCTGAAGGAGTGCGTTACAATTCCAGAGACATACCGAACATAATAGTTCAAGGGTGGTGCCAGAACAGCTTGGCGCCTATGGGCGCACCATCCTTGAACTATCATGCTAGATACATGTCTTGCTGCGGTGTGTCGGGGCTAAACTGGTTAACTAAGCATCAAAGGACACCGTCCGTCCAAGGAACATGAACGTATGATGGAGCCCAAAAGACCCACACGAAGAAAGAAACCCAGTGCGCAAAGGCCATCGGGCCGACATCGGTCGCCGTTGGCCCGCACACGGCCGTGCGCGGGCCAACGGCGTCCGACGTCGGGCCGATGGCCTTTTGCGCATTGGGAAATACGCTCAGCAGAGACAGTTACAAGAAATTCATGATATTTCGGGGCTAAACCCTTTGTCACATAGATGTAGAGACAAGAACACAGTTTGCTACTTATCTTTCCTTTGGTGACCGGAAGTGTACTTGTTCTTATGTCTATTTTGAAGAAAAGGGTTTACAATATTATTGGAAAAAAGGTTCCACACAATATTAATGAATTTCGTTGTAATTGTCTTTTCTAAGCGTGTTTCTGTCTTCGCTGGGTCCAATGTTCTCCGCATTGTACATGATTGACAATCACCATTTCGTCCAGATTTAAAGGCCCACTACCGCCGTAACTGTTCAAAGATACACTTCTGTAACAGATGGTTACGAATCGCTACACACAGTTCTAGTTATGGTTCATTTAGACACAGGAGAATCCAGTTCAGCACACGTCGTCTTCATATCAACTAATCTGACAATGACTCCACTCCGTTCTATAAATACAACGCTATCAGTACGAGAAATAGCCAAAACAGATTGACACGCCAACTGCAGCGCAGAATAAATAAGTGCGATATTGCGTGTGCTTTTGCTGCGTGTCCCAACTGCTGTTAAAGTTCATTAGGTGTGTCGACAAAGCATAACAAACACAAATGGTGCTGAAATGTGTCTTCAAATTTACGCGTAATGGTGCTTTAACAAGAGGCATATATCCTCACCACACAAGCGCTGAGTGGACAACGATCCCCTAGCCTTTTGGCTGTCGGTAGCGCTTTTTTTTTTTGTCGCGATGATTCAACTCCGGCAGGTTCAAGTCACGACTTCACTCTACTGCGGCCGTCCTCCCATCCATATTTCTCTACGATCCGCGCGGAAATTGAGAGATAACTACTGCCCGCGCGGTGGAAACGCGTCTCGCGAACACAGACGGACGCAGGTGCTACTCGCATAGCAACGACAGTCAATCGGTCCAAGCCGGCAACCAAACAGAAGCGAACCCGGCAGACTGCCAAAAGCAGGTGGCCCAAATACAACTGAAGTCTGCTACTCGCATCCTTTCATCCGCGGGCGGAGGTTGACACAAGGATGGTATGGAATTCACTTAAAACAGATGCAAGAGACATTGATCCTCATGAGCCCCCGCAGTTGCGGGGGCTCATGAGGATCTATGCCTCTTGCAGGCAAGAGTGATTCGGAAATTCACTTCACCAACTGCAAGACATCTATGCCTCATGCTGGCGCCACAGGCGGAGGTTGACACAGGAATGCCACATGTACATTCACTTTACCCTGAGGTACTTGGAGGTAAAGGAAAAGTCAAATCATATCTGCGTCAACCTGTGCTTCTACCCAACTCGCAACACCCTGCACTATTTCTCAAACTGAGGTCCCCCGACAAAATTACTGCAGGTAGCTCAATGTAAATGGAAAGTTAACAATACACGACACGACACGAGACGAGACAAGACACGACACGACACGAGACAAGACAAGATGCGGCACGACAAGGCAAGATACGATACGACACAACACGACACAAGACAAGACACGACAAAGATACGACACGACAGACACGACAGAAACCAAAGACAAGATACGACACGACAAAACAAGATACAAGACAAGATACGACACGACAAGACAAGATACGACACGACACGACACAACATGACAAGACCAGATACGACACGACACGACACGACAAGCTTAGATTGACTTTAATAAATTCATTCTTGTCTTGTCATGTCTCGTCCCGTACAGTCCATCTTGTTCCGTCCATTCCCATCCCATCCCATGCCATGCTACACTATCCTGTCCTATTCTCATTTCCTGCCATCTCCTCTCCTTTCCTATTTCATCCTATCCTATCCTCACCTCTCCTCTCCCCTCCTCTCCCAGAATCCTTTCCTCTCCTATCCTGGCCTACACGTGGCGCACTCGATAAGTAGTTTCGGAACGTGCTTTACTGGTAAGGTTTGGCAACACGTGTGTTATGTCAGCTTGTGGGGCAACTTCTTTTGAGATGTTACACACTTTCTCACCCTGCGCTCCTCGCTACAGCTGGTGTTAACTCATTCAGCCCGACGGCCGTATTTCCCAAATTTTGGAGGCGTCATCTAATGACTATGCAACAGTTGCAGCAGATGGATCGACCATGATAATTTAAGGTAGTGCCAGATTAGCTTGGCGCCAACAGGCGCCAAGCTAATCTGGCACTACCCTTGAATTATCGTGGCCGATCCATCTCCTGCTGTAGAGCGTCAGGGCTGAATGGGTTAAATCATGTAGGGTGAAAACAGCCCCCGTGATCGCTCCACGGTGTACAGCTTTAACGGTCTGTAACTCGATGCAGCTCTGACATTTTAAACTCAAAAATTAAAAAACAGTAAGCAGGTATCAGACATGGGTAGGCCTACATCCGACTCAAACCCCAGGACGAAAAACATTCGAGACGTGCCGCATCCGGATACGCGGCTTCATGCCGCGTATCCGGATGAGGAACGTCTCGAATGAGTTAATGACTGCCAGGATATCAGAGACCAGGGACAGGAAAAGGTCGACAGCAAAATGCATAGCCAAAGAACGAACCAAGTCAACTGAGAACGAGCCCCAACTGCCCCCCCCCCCCTCCCCCCCCCCCCCCCCGCCAACCTTCTTAAACTCATTCGAGTCGTGCAGAATCCGGATACGCGGCATCAAGCCGCGTATCGGATTCGGCACGTCTCGAATGTGGCAAAGAAAGTAAGGGAGAAACAATGTTTGTCTTACAAGATGGTTGCGCAACACGAGGGGACCTACATCAGTCTCAATAATTCATACGCTCACGAGTGTTTCACACAAGTACCAGTAATCCGCTCTGCGAGACCCAGACAACCTTTGTGTTACGAGCTGGGTGAGCGGAAAATTGCCTTTTTCCTTCACTTAAGTGACTTCTTTTTACGATCCGTTTTCAGAATTAACAAAGTACGAGTACTTGAGAAAATGGAGAGTGGTGATGCGGCTCGAGAGTAAACAGGCAGAAACGGGGAACGTAGGGTACCAATTGGACGAGGTGGTGGAAGGATACAAAGATGGTGGCGTTTCGGAAAGCGATCCCTCTTAAGTGTTTAATTGCAAGCCGTGACAGTGAAAATAGAGGTGCAAGGATAAAAGGCTGTTCGCTCTTGAGCTAAATCCAGAGCAAAAGCGTTGATTGCCAAATGTGTTCAATGCAAAGAAATAACAAGAAAAGAAAAGAAAGGTAAGAAGAAAAACACACACAAAAAAAAACTCTCTGAAGACCAAAGGTGTGAGTAAAAATAAAGCAACATTCAAGAAGAAAGCTAATTAACCCATATCATACTGAGGCTAAAAGCTTCAAATCTGTACACTGCCATATGCGAGTTACATTATATACTGATCAACAAAAGAAACGCGAATTTTTCACCCTAGCTTTTCTTCGTAAATATGCTTTAATCCGGGTTATTTTGACCTCATTTATTAGAAAATGTTATGAAGAGTGTGTTATGTCGTGTGCAAATAGCATGTTTAGTCTTAAAAATCGCACAACGATGATTTATGACGTCATCAGTGACACTACCATCACAGGATATTGAAAGTGAAATGGAGAGCATCTGTAGATGACACAGCTGAAAGCCAACCAATGTGTAGTGTCAATAGGGTCCGTGTGCATGAAAATCCGGCCGGTTTAGTCTTGACCTACTTTTCGTTTGTCAAAGGTACATAAATAATCCACATGACCTACAAACATGAAAATCAAAAGTTCTTTATTTTTATGTTAGCGGCCATATTTACCTGATAAATGGATATGGGTGTGTTCTTTATCTCTGTATCAGTCAGTGGAGCATAAAAAATGGTTTGAAAGTAATTCACATTAAATCAAATAATATTTATTAACAAACTGATGTGCACCGGATGTTCTGGTTCTCTAATAAATGTTTCGAGTCAAATTTCATTTGAGGCAGTTAATAATATCATAAGAGCACAGACGAAGTGGAATACAGTGGACACTGTGGACACAGCTTGACGACCTCGATTTTGCAGACGACTTGGCTTTACTGTCCCACACTCATCAACAAATGCAGGACCAGACCACGAGGCTTGCTGACATCTCGTCCCAAGTGGGCCTCACCATCCACAAACAGAAAACAAAGACAATGAGGCTGAACGCAACCAGGGAAGAACCAGTCTTGCTTGCTGGCACCCCGTTGGAGGAGGTGGAGTCCTTCAGCTATCTCGGGAGCATCATAGACAAAAAAGGCGGCACTGATGCAGATGTCAGAGCACGAATCGGTAAAGCCAGAGCAGCCTTTCTCCAGTTGAAAAAAGTGTGGAGTTCCAGAGAGCTGCCACAACACACCAAAGTCCGGATTTTCAACTCCAACGTAAAAGCAGTTCTCCTATATGGAGCAGAGATTTGGAGATTGACAAAAACCACAGTCACCAGAGTACAGATCTTCATAAACAGTTGCCTTAGAAGAATTTTGAAAATCCACTGGCCAGAGAAGATCAGCAACGTCAGACTCTGGGAAAGAACAGAGCAGATAACAATGAGAATGAAATTGGGCGAAGAAGATGGGGATGGATTGGTCACAGTCTGAGAAAGCCAGCTTCCAGTATCACTAGGCAGGCATTGTCATGGAACCCCCAGGGAAAAAGGAAAAGAGGCAGGCCGAGAAACACCTGGCGTCGAGACCTCCAAGCAGACATCAAGAGACTGGGAACCACCTGGAGTAAAATCGAAGGAGAAGTACAGGACAGGAGTCGCTGGAGGTCTCTCGTCGACGACCTATACCCGGGGAGGGGCGACAGGCGTAAGTAAGTAAGTAAGTAATAATATCATAAGCAATCAACACAACTTGTGTGTTAAAACATATCACAGGAAACTTGCTTCACAGAGTGTGTCCAGTTTTGCTTATTTTCACCACTAATAAAACCCTGTGTCCTCCAAGGTAGCCATGGGCGATAACTCATCCAATTTTTTTGGTGAAGGTAGCTCAGACAGTAGGCTGAACATCTGAAGTAAGCAACAAATAAAATGTTCTTGTTTTGCTGTCAGGGTGGCTCTTTGTTTGCGGGTACACTTACAGACACTTTTCGCGTTTTAAATGGAAGTCAGTATAGTATACTCACACTACAGAAAAAGGATATAGACCAATGGCTTTAGTTTAAGGGTGGTGCCAGAATAGCTTGGCGCCTAGAGGCGCCAAGCTATTCTGGCACTACCCTTAAACTATCTTAGTCAAACTTATTTCACACACTGGTGTATTCCGAATGATAAGGGTTAAACCCACACCAAAGCACTGACCGCCAAATGTGTCAACCCGTTGACTGTCACTGGACTCGCGTTGAGTTTTTGCCGGAAATCATTCAGTGTCAAATGCAACGTTCAAAGATCCCCAACGGGCAAACGAGCATGGATACAAAGTGGTTTCAGCAAGAGGCTAAGATCCTCATGAGCCCCCCGCAGTGGTGGGGCTCATGAGGATCTATACCTCTTGCAGTTGGGTGGTGTGAAAAATTTCTCAGCGACGAAAGGGTTACATGTAAAGAAAATACTGTAACCTACAAAGAAAGGCATGCGCTTTAGAATTACATGCACAACACTATTTTTATAAAAAATATAATGATCAACAGAAGAAACGCGAAATTTTCAAACGTTGTTTCCCCTACTAAAACATCTTAACTGTAAAGAGGTAACTTGTGTGACAGATATCTGAGTACTACCAACCGGTTAAAATCGGTCTGCTTGGTGTGCATGTTAAATCATCGCAGTTAAGATGTTTTAGTAGGGGAAACAACGTTTGAAATTTTCGCGTTTGTTTTGTTGATCAGTATATATTGTTCTTCGAAAGCGTATTTCTTTTTTTGTTGGAGATTTCACTGCGCAGAGAAAGTGACGACGAAAATGCAATTGCAAGATTTAGTTATCGTCATTAACCCATTTAGCCCCGAGTCCCTACAGCAGGCGATTGATTGACCATGATAATTCAAGGGTAGTGCCAGATTAGCTTGGCGCCTGCCTGAAGGCAACACCTCCAAAATTTGAGAAAAGGGACCTTGGGGCTACAAGGGTTGAACAGCTTACTAATGTCCTTTGAAGGCAAAAGACGTAAGTCCATTTTTGTTAAAGCGAGATTTTCTTTGTATTACAACGCAAATCTCGCTTTTCATAAACAAGGAATCATTGTCTTTTGCCTCGATGAGACAGGCTCCCTAAACGTACGCCGAGGCTACCCTGTCGTTATTTCGCAATAGAGCCGGCATGTCTGTTTTTAGAAAAGCGAGATTTATTGTTATATAATGAAAACGGCGATTTTCTTAAAATTGGGACATAGTGACGTTATCCGTGTAACGGCAGCACTGTTAGTCGCGGCTGCTTAGCATCTTAGTCACTTAATACAGTTTTGGCAGAAACGAAAAGTTCCTTCAGTACGCACAGGTTTTTGTCCTGGAGAGTCAGAATGTGGCAGGATTAATCAGAACGCTGCGGATTTTTCACAAAGGTGTCCAAGTTGGCGCCCTCCCACACACACTACACACACACGCGCAGAACACGGGTGGTCCTGTCCAGGACTGGATGAGCTCCCTTGGTGAGACATGCTTTGAATTTACGTAGTCTTGACATCCTGGTAAAACAGAGCCCCCACCAATCGTGACGGAGGAGTGACGCGGGCTCCTGTTTTAACCCATACACTGCGACGACACGATCCAACGCGATCCAACTGCAAGAGGCATAGATCCTCGTGAGCCCCCGCAGTCGCGGGGGCTCATGAAGATCTATGCCTCTGGCTGGCCCTACTTCGTACCCGTGATCCTTGGACCGCTCGGGCCTTTTTAGCGCTGAGTTGAAACAAATTTTCATAAAGACGGTCTGCCTCCACTAACAGTGAAGGGGTTAACAGGATGACGCTTAGAGTGAACATTCGTCTTCTGCAAGGGGCACAGGCCAGCATGGACCCTCGCAGATGTTCTCCGTATTAGCGGCTTAGTTAAGACAGGTCTGACAGTCTACATCAGTGCTATTCGATGAAACTGCAATTGCCAGGGGACCAGAACTTATCTATTGCGTGAGGCCTCGACACAGACTGGCCACAGTAAGTCATTGGGGACTGCAAATGGTTACCGAGTGCCAACGGTCTCCATCAGTACAGGGGTCAAAGGTTGTTCAAACAGAGGCGAGCTGGGCCGTGTGACTGGCCAAACAAATGCCAGTTTGACCATCCAGAAGGAAAACTGAAACATCCCAATGCGCAAAAATCCATCGGGCCGACGTCAGCCGCCGTTGGTCCGTGCACGGACGTGCGCGGGCCAACGGCGGCCGACGTCGGCCCGAAGGCCTTTAGCTCACTGGAATGATATCGGTCGGTTGGTTAGATCGGGGTTTAACGTTTATAGCACCGGAGTTCTATTGGACGGACATAGAGGCAGGTTACAGGCGACTGGGACAGTTGTTGCCTATGGAATACGACCTGAACACTGATCTCTGCCACTGTGCCAGTTTGATTTACCAAGACCTAATAAACAGACATGCTCTTCAGTGAACAAGCCCGTCCTTTTTTCCCCCCTGAATTGCAAACCCAGCTACCGGGGCCGGCGAGGTAGAGACAAAGAGACAACCCACATACCACACAGCACTTGCCAAGCACACAAAAATCCATGGGTGTCCCAAAGGCAACAGCTCCTTTGCCAGCCCTGGACCACTGGAGGCTTGCATGGAAGAACAGCCACTGCCGGTGGTGTGTGGCAACGGTGTTACCCGAAACACAAGGAAATAACCAACGAACAAAGAAACACAAATGAAAAAAAACACAAAACAAACAGGGACAGAAAGTCAGTAAACCATTTGGATGCCGGCAGCCGGTCTGGTCGAGGTGATTTCTGCGTTTGGCCACGACTGGAACTTGGCCTCACTGGGTCACTGGGGGATGGTTTGACTACGGACTACAGGCCGGCGATTAGGTCTGAATGGAGGAGGGAGGAGAAAGGTGTGCAAATAGCACGGATGCTATCGAGACTCGGTCTGTTGACACGGGCCAGCAGATCCCACCGTCTTCACGCCCTGCGTGTGGACACAAAAACCAAACGTGTAAGGGTTATTCCCAATGCGCAACAAAGCCATCGGGCCGACGTCGGCCCGATGGCCTTTTGCGCCGCATTGAGTTCCTTAAATGAGAATCAGGTCAGAATTAGTAGGTCGAGCGGCCCCGGCTTGACCGCACCCAAAGAGGAGTGACAGTCAGTTGCACCCCTTTATAGTCATGATAGATAGTAGGTTGAGTCATTTCATCTTAAAGTAGCGACATTAGGATGCGCACATTTATAGTAAGGACTAAAAGGTCGGTTTCGCTGGAACGACTCCAAACATCTCCAACAGGCACAGATCCTCATGCGCACCCCGGGCTCATAAGGATCTATGCCTCTTGGAGATGTTCGGAGGGTTGTCTATGTCATTTTTTGTGTGCTAGTTATCCGCCGTGATTTCGCGGCTTTCGTTAGCCGTTGCGTGTCTTTCGTCGCAAACTAAACCTCAGTGTTAAGCGGGATGTCTACATGTGATATGGGGATGACCTTTTAATTCCTTTTCGGTTCTGCTCCTGCTTGTCCTTCAGTCTCCGTAGTGGAATTGAGGACTTTTGGTATAGATCTAAATTACCAGTGTGTCCACGAAGGGAAGGGCATAGATGTAAATTGATGCCGTCTGCAAGAAACATAGATCCTCGTGAGCCCCCGAAACTTGCAGAGGCTCATGAGGATCTACTACTCTTGCAGTTGGTTTGCTTTCGGCTGGACGTAACTGATGCGGGCAAAGCTTTGTATGGCTAGTCAGTCCCAGTCTTTCTGCATCTGCTTCACAAATGTGTCTACGCCGGAGGAAAAAGAGTGTAAACGAGGCCGTTTGCAAGAGGCATAGATCCTCATGAGCCCCCGCTGTTGCGGGGACTCATGAGGATCTATGCCTCTTGCCGTTGGTTTCCACTTCAGGTGCTGCTGAGACTTTGTCGCTACGCTATGTAAAGATTTATTTACTGGACCAGTTGTGTCCGGAGAAAATGTAAATGGTCACTGTCCCTCACTTCTGTACCTTTTTCTTTACAATGTTATTGTCCCACGAGAGAACACTTGAGCTGCCTTCCCCGGGGAAGGCTGGTCGCCACAAAGCAGCGCCATCTGACCTGCATGATCTTTTATATTTCAACCAATGACGAAACGCCAGAAAGGAGGTGAGGGTGGGGGTTAGGGTCGTGAAACGTTAAATCGTTGAACTTCTGTTCGTAATTCGTGACAAAAGGCTAAAATGATCAGTGATCAGACCAGTGATCAGAAAGTTGCTGTCAAAATCTTTACTTTTCATAATCAGACCATACCAGGACTGCGCGGTGCAGTACGTGCCCACAAACTGTCGAACACCTAAAATCACATAAGTGCTAAGAACCACACAGCACAACGTACTTGGGTGTAGCCAATATTGTGCGATTTCAGTGCAAGTTTTGCAGGGGGGGGGGGGGGGAATCATTTTTAAAGTAGATATAATTTTCTTACAATGAAATCACATATTACCATAAAAACATATCGCATAATTATTACCACAAGATCTTAAAAAACTGAAAGTGCGCCGGAGGGAAAGGTAATGGCTACATGGACATGGTTATCTCCCTCGATTTACTACCGCGACAGCGGTAGCGAATCGAGGGAGACAACCAGTAGGGGCCACGCGCCGCGCTAATGATGGCTCTGCATCACCGGTGGTAAAGTGTTAAATTTTCTCTTCGTAGAAAGTGTCTGAAAGGAAATGCATCCTATTTAGTTCTGTTTGCAGCACACAGTCGCTGGACCTATAGGCCAAGTTCAAGCGGTCTCTTTCGGCTTCGGCTGCGTCTTCACGGACAGGACAAGACACTCATTTCGCGGTCGACAAACTGAACGGGAAGCGGGTGGGAAATGCCGCCGACTTCGTGATGTAGGGCAGCGATGAAAGTGTTACAGAAGGACCTGTTTTTGAACAACGACCTTTTTTTCTTTTTTTTTTTTTTTTTTTGCAAGGAAAACAATGGGTTTAAGAGACAGGTGGTCTTTTAAGAGAAGTCTTGAAGAGGACCAAAGCGGCACCTGTCGTAAAATATCGGAACTAGGGTCTTTAACCCATTTAGCCCCGAGTCCATACAGCAGGAGATGTATTGACCATGATAATTTAAGGGTAGTGCTAGATTAGCTTGGCGCCTGTAGGCGCCAAGCTAATCTGGCACTACCCTTGAATTATCATGGTCAATCCATCTTCTGCAACTGGTACACAGTCATTTGAGAAACGTGACCTTGGGGCTAAAAGGGTTAGTAACAGACGATCTCTCTCATAAGGGTGTTTGCAGATAAGGGTGGTCGCTCAAACTGAGGTTCTGCTGTGTCAACATCGTGTTCTCTGCCACTTGTCATAACCGATATCTTTCAAACTATTGGATGCTGCAAGTCCGATAAACGATCTTCACACGAAACACATGTAGTACATTCCGGATTTAACAAATCGCCAGGGGACCCGATTTGCCCTCTTGTTATATATCCCAAGTTTGTTATAAGCGAAGTAATTGACATACAAAGCGAAGTAATTGACATACAAAGCGAAGTAATTGACATACAAAGCGAAGTAATTGACATACAAAAGAGTGCTGTCGAGCCCTCTGAAGAAGCATTGTTATATATATCCGACTTGTGTTGTACCCGACTGACCTTGCTAAGGGCGAAGTAAACTGTACATGCATGGACGCGGCAAGCGCAAACGTAGAAATACGCTGAAAGGATACTAAAATACGCTGAAAGGATACTAAGATACGCTGAAAGGATACTAAAATATACCGCAAGGATAAAAAGTATGCTGAAAGGATACTAAAATATGCTGAAAGGATACTAAACTATGCTTAAAGGACACTAAAATATGCTGAAAGGATACTAAAATATGCTGAAAGGATACTAAAATATGCTTAAAGGACACTAAAATATGCTGAAAGGATACTAAAATATGCTGAAAGGATACTAAACTATGCTTAAAGGACACTAAAATATGCTCAAAGGATACTAAAATATGCTGAAAGGATATTAAAACATGCTGAAAGGATACTAAAATATGCTGAAAGGATGCTAAAATATGATGCTGGAAGGATACTAAAATATCGGCTGAAAGGATACTAACATACGCTGCTGAAAGGATACTAAAATATGTTGAAAGGATGCTAAAATATGCTGAAAGGACACTAAAACATGCTGAAAGGATACTAAAATACGCTGAAAAAATACTAAAATATACTGAAAGGATATCTAAAATACACTGAAAAGCTACTAAAGTACTCTGAAAGGCTACTAAAATATGCTGGAAGAATACTAAAATATGCTGAAAGGAGACAAAATACGCTAAAAGAGCACTAAAATGTGCTGAAAGGACACTAAAATACGCTGAAAGGATACTACAATACGCTGAAAGGATATTAAAATACGCTGAAAGGTACTAAATACGTTGAAAGAATACTAAAATACACTGAAAGGATACTAAAAGCCACAAAATAAAACTAGAAAAAAAATCCACCGTGGACAGATTAGAAACAAAAGAGGGAAAGACAAAGACATATCGATATGCAGCCCGGTAAGCAAACATCTTGGGGCCCACTGCGGCCGTCGTAGGTCCGAAGACGTTTTGCTGCTCGGGAGACACCGTGAAAGCACCAATCACAGATGTTTCCGTGTCTCCATCCCTCCATTCCGCCTTGCCTTCCTCAACCCCTAATGCGCAAAAGATCATTGGGCCGACATTGGCCCGAGCACGGCCGTGCGCGCGCCACCAGGCGGCCAATATCGGCCCAGTGACCTTTTGCGCACTTGGTCCCCCGTGTGTAACAGAAACGCATCTAGAGCTCTATGGCAATTCTCTCCCCTTCCGGCTACATCTTCAATTTGTTCACCAACTCATGTTTAAACCTAGACGCTCTATCAAAGCCATTAAAATTCTTGAATGTCATCACAACAGGAAGAACCAGAGGCAATAACACTTCTTGACAATTCCAGACTAAAAAAATATATATTTTTAAAAAATCGGTTGACGTCACCCGCATGCAAGAGTCACAGATTCTCACTTGCTCCGGCAGGCCTAAGCGCACTCACGAATGTATAGCTCTCGTGGGCATCATCGACATCTGTCCTTCAGGAGGAGAAAGCTGAGCGTTGTTCTTACAACCACTGCCTAAGTTAATCCAGTCAGATCGAAATGTGTTGACGGGAACTTTCCTTTCAGACTTTGTCAAGAGGCATATAATCTCATGAGCCCCTGCAGATGCAGGGGCTCATGAGATTTTATGCCTCTTGTCCTATTGATTTCCATCTCTGATCCTCACGTGGAGTAACCAGGGCTTGAGCTTAGCCGTGACAGGGAAAGGGAGCCAGGGTTTGTCCCGACTAAATGTAATCGCTTGGAATCAGAAAACACGACTCTTGACAGGGGCAGATTTAGTTCCCAACACTTTTTGTCTGTCCTGCAAAGGCGGATTCAGCACGGGAAACACTGCACGTTGGGCTCCTTGGCCTCGTTTGACCAGCGGACATGAAGGTTTCGTATCTCACTTCCTGCATTTTGCTAGAACGCAGAACTTACTTCCAGGTTTCATGCTTTAATTTATTTATTTATTATTTTTATTTATTTATTTGTCGACAGAAGGTAGCGAAAGACAAAACAAATTGACACAAAAATAATATGCTCAGATGTGAATCCATAGCGTTACCAACATATAAACGTTTACAATAACCCGTTGACTTCTAGTGGCGATACAGTTAGGCGGAAAAGACGCGGTAGCCATTTTGTTTAACCCTTATCATTCGGAACACACCAGTGTGTGAAATAAGATTGACTAAAATAGTTCAAGGGTAGTGCCAGAATAGCTTGGCGCCTCTAGGCGCCAAGCTATTTTGGCACCACCCTTGAACTAAAGCCATTGGTCTATATCCTTATCTGTAAGTACTATAATGCAGCTTGCATATGGCAGTGTACAAATTTGAAGCTTTCACCCTCAGTATGATATGGGTTAATGACGACAACGTTCAACTGCCCAAAAGTTCGAAGTGTGCAGCAGTCGACAACGAAACATGACCAGAAGGTGCCGTTGTGGATATAAAGGTGCCGTTGGGGATATAAAGGTGCCGTTGTGGATATAAAGGTGCCGCTGTGGATATAAAGGTGCCGTTGTGGATATAAAGGTGCCGCTGTGGATATAAAGGTGCCGTTGTGGATATAAAGGTGCCGTTGTGGATATAAAGGTGCCGTTGTGGATATAAAGGTGCCGTTGTGGATATAAAGGTGCCGTTGTGGATATAAAGGTGCCGCTGTGGATATAAAGGTGCCGTTGTGGATATAAAGGTGCCGTTGTGGATATGTCGATGCGAACATTTAGTTCGACTTATCCGAGTTTGGAAATACATTCGACTTATCGGAAGTTCGATTTAAAGGAATCCAGACCAAAAAGGTGACTGCCAATTTAAAGGAGCCGTTTTCAGCTGTAACATTAGTCCCAGGAAGACCAGCTTCGGCCACGGCGGGGAAAAAATGGTTCGATTTCAAGCTATCCCCGTGCAGGAATCATCGCAACTGAAAGCGCTTCCGACAGCCGAAGGGTTAACTACGCGTGAGTTTTCGCGTCTTTTCCAACGAAAGGTGTCGTCAAGCAGCAGTCAAGGTGGAAAAAAAAAAAAAAATAAAAAAAAAAAATATATATATATATATATATATATATATATATATATATATATATATATATATATATATATATATATATATATATATATATATATATATATATATATATATATATATATATATATATATATATATATATATAAACTTGAAGCACAAGCACATGACAGATCCGGCTGGCGTGCCGACACCAGGAAAGCCTGCACGCTCTTTGAACACAATCGGCGCGAACGGATCACCAGTGCCAGAGCTCGCAGAAAGACAGCGTCGACTCTCACCACAGCTACGTTCCAGTGCCTCCATTGCCCTCGCAGGTGTGGCTCCAGGATTGGCTTGGCCAGCCACACCCGCACCCACAAATAGAAGTCACGCACAATGACGACATCATCGGTTTTCGATGGTCTACCCATTTGACAAAGCCTCAAACTTCACAATATATATTTATATATACCAAAAAACCACAAAAAACCCAGTAGCAACACAACAACACAACGACAACAAAAACACATTTTATTAGTGTAGTGACGTTGACAAAACCCAAACCTTGCCTGTCGGATGATCACAGACCATCGCGACGAAACCGCTAAAGACACCAGAGGCTAACAGCAAATGACCACCTCAACGGAAAGTAATACAGAAACCCAGAAAACGCTTCGGACACGACGGCCCAGTGGCCGAGACCTTTGCTTATAGGTAATTCTGACAAGATGTGTTAACCTTTAGCTCACGGCGCTTTCCAATTTGGGAGTGCACGCTGAACGACTATGTACCAGTTGCAGAGGTTGATTGGTCATGATAATTCAAGGGTAGTGCCAGATTAGCTTGGCGCCTTCAGGCGCCAAGCTAATCTGGCACTACCCTTGAATTATCATGGTCAAGGCGCCAAGCTAATCTGGCACTACCCTTGAATTATCATGACCAATCAATCTCCTGCTGTAGGGACTCCAGGCTAAATGGGTTATCTCACTCTACCCCAGACACACCACAGCAAGATAAGGATCGACCATGATAGTTCAAGGGTGATGCCAGAATAGCTTGGCGCCTATGGGCGCCAAGCTATTCTGGCATCACCCTTGAACTATCATGGTCGACCTGTGTCCTGCACTGCAATGCAGTCTTCAGAGGACAACGTCAAACTTTTGGGATTTCGGTCTTGGGGTACAATGAGTTAAGCAAGTCAAAGACATGGCTTGGCGGAATAGGCGTTGTCTGGAAATCAGAATTAGGTGAAAACTGCAGGTGCCGCGTCGAAAACAATGGATAAAAAAAAAAAAAAAAAAAAAAAAAAAAAAAAGCCCGGACAAGCATGCATATTCGAAAACACTAGACTAAAAAGCCCAGACAAGCATGCGATATCGCACGTTTGTCCGGGCTTTCATCCAGTAAGCAGATGTCTTCGGGCCCACATTTTACCGCAGTGTGCGGATGTGCGCGGGCCCACTGCGGCCGTCTTGGCCCCAAAGACGTTTTGCTACTGGGGTAATTAACCCATTACATCCTGAGGCTGATTTTGTAAAATTTGCTCATTGTCATATGAAGGCGACATTACAGATTAGGAGCTAGATCGACTATGATGGTTCAAGGGGGGTGCCAGAATAGCTTGGCGCCTCAGGCGCCAAGCTATTCTGGCACCTCCCTTGAACCGTCATAGTCGGTCTATCATAGTCAAATTTATGTATGTGTGTTTCAGGATGAAAAGGGTTAACTGTTTTCGTGGAAACACAGGCAGTTTTGACCTACTTCTGATTCAGGAAATCGTCTTTCATGTACAGTGCCGCCTCTGATCCGCCGCAATACATTTTCCTTTTCTACTTGTTAATCAAGTTTCGTCCTCAACTTGTGCCAACAGCAGGCCGATCGCACGCTTCGCCAAGTGCGACAAACTCAATCACAGCACTAACTTCTGTCGCATTGTATATATCTTATTTTACGGGGTTCATGGGGCCGGTCTAGTTCACTCGCTGTGGCCTTTTTTATTACAATGTGCGGAGGAAGCAAAATTTCCCTAGACAGACATAACTGAGGACCTTTTGTTCAATGGGCAGATGAAAAATGACTGACCGACGTGACTGAACGACCTTTGAGACAAAACTTAAAATGTGCAGTCTGTAATTTTTCCACCAGGAAAATTAATGTCATGTTTCATCAGGAAGTGCAAATCCCCAAAAGCGGAAACGGCATTCGCTTTTTGCAGGTGGTTTTAACATCAATGTTTTCCAAGCCGAAGTGGTTTTAACCTCTTCAATGCCGAGAAAAAAAAGTGAACAGGATCCAACTACAAGAAACGTAGATCCTCATGTGCCGCCGTGTTCTTCGAGCTGACACCACTTTGTATCTGTGTTCTTTGGGCGGTTGGGGAGTCTTTGTGTTGAATTAACTCATTCGCGGCCAGCCGCATCCGGATGCGCGGCTTATGCCGCGCATCCGGATGCGGCTGCCCGCGAATGAGATAATGCAGATTTGTCAAAGCCTCACACTTCACAATTTAAGTTAGGCTGTTTGTTAGGCATTATTGTAAGATATACTTAGAACATATAGAATTTAGTTAGTTTGTTTAGATAGCAGGGTTCAACGCCGAGCAGTCGACTAAGGCCATCCCAAGGCAGATGAATAAAGTAGGTATGGCGAACTATTAACCCTTCGCATCCTGGAGTAGGTGGCTGAAAAAAATCGTGAAATGGTACAACAGTGACCTGTCAGCGCCGTGGGAGAGTCAGTGCGGATGCTGCCGAGCCGTGACAGAAGCGAACCTGGATGAGAAAAGTCCAACTGGCGCCATTACTTTAACAAAGCGTTGAGGTCTTCGGGCCGAAGGTGGCCGCAGATGGCCCGCGCACAGCCGTGCGCGGGCCATCTGCGGCCACCTTCGGCCCGAAGACCTCTTGTTCCTCGCCGTAGCGAGAGAGCGAACAGGTTCCAGACGGATCCTAAAATTGATCTGACCTTTCGCGTGAAGTCGGCTACGTAGGCAATTTCGAAAGCGTTGGCTCGAGATCTATATTCTGTGACTGTGACAGTTTTAGATTGTCGTGCTCAGATCGAATTTTACTTTTGTTCTTTCTTCTTTCTTGTCTTTTTTTTTTTTTTTTTTTTTTTTTTTTTTTTTTTTTTTTTTGAATTCCTGTCCGCGTGGTTCGAATTTATCAAGCCTTTTATTTGACACTTCGCGGAACAACATATACTGGGGGAGCAAAAGAAATGTGACATTTTTTTTAAAGCATCTGAAACACTAACGTTTTTTTCCCATGAGTCCTAAAATGTTGCATTTCTTTTGCTCCTCAGTATAGTTTCGAAGCATCAGCTACTGTCTAAAGTAGCATTGCGCATAAATCTTAAGACACATTTCAGCACCATTGCCTTGTCCACAAACCTAATGAACTTTAACAGCAGTTATGACACGCAGCAAAATTCACACGAGTAATCGCACTTATTTAGTCTGCGCAGCCGTTAACGTGTCAATCTATTTTTTTGCTATTTCTTGTACTAATAGCGTTGTATTTCTAGAACGGAGTGGAGTCATTGTCAGGTTACTTGATATAAAGACAGCGTGTGTTGAACTGAATTATCCTGTGTCTAAATGAATCATAACTAGACCTGTGTGCAGCGTTTCATAACCATCTGTTAAGGCCCCGCCACACATGCCCGATTTTGAGGCCGATTCTTGAGCAGTTTCGAATCGGAGTGTGATCGGACCGGACTGCAAAAACTTGTGCACTGCCACACATTCCCCGACTTTATTTAGCCGACCGGTTTGAATCGAAGATCAAGGTCGTACCTGTTCAGCGAAATGGCTGCTAGTTTAGTCAGTGATGATGATGTGCTTGCATTATCAGCAGTTTTGCATCATATTCGGGAAGACTGAGGCGGGCGAAACATCGGCAACGAAGGTGGTTGACTGATCTTCCGCCATTTTTGCAAACTGAAACGACGTGCTTTGCGAGACGCGCTCTGATTGGTTGAAGCTTACCATCGGGGCCGAAAAATAGAGCAGTTTCTAAACACCCGATTCCCAGCCGATTGCGATCGGATCGGATATATGACGTCATCCGATCGCAATCGGATCGGAATCGGCTTCAAAATCGGGGCACAACCGGCAAGCGTGGCGGGGCCTTTACAGAGGTGTATTTTTGAACAGTTGCGGCGGTAGTGGGCGGTAGCTGGTAGGTTTCACATCCACCACTCCGGGTATTTTCATAAATTTTACTTAACTTTGTATAACTCTACACGACACAAAAACCATTGGTGTAGGTCAGTCCTCTTGATATCAGCTACCCACTATTTTGTCTTCATAATTTTATCAACGTATTCGAGACGTGCAGCCTCCGGATACGCGGCTTAAAGCCGCGTATCCGGAGGCGGCACGTCTCGAATGAGTTAATGTATATACAGTTTAACGCGATATTAAGACGCGCGCTCTTAGAAGAGATGTAATCAAAGTGCCAAGGATGGGTCTGATAGATTTATAAGTAGGCTTTCCCTTACGTCAATGACCAAAGGCCGACCCTTGACATTTCATAAACGACAGTGATGTAGCATAATCTCCTGAGAAGAGCTTTAAATCAGTTGAGGGCGTCTGACAGGTTTGTAAGTGAGAGTTTCTGTTTGCCACTGGCAACTCCTAATTTTACTTATTTAAAATGTTAATAAAAAAATAAAAATAAAAAAGAAGAACAAAGAAATATATATTAACTGGGTGGCTCGGTGTTAGAGCGTTAGACTCTCGTCCGAAATGTCGTGAGTTCGAACCCAGCTGGGGTCAAAATTTGTACAGACCTCTTTTCGGTGCCCACGTCTCTGAAATCACCTTCGTGGTGGACAAAAGACGTTAAGCCCTAAGCGTTTAACGTTTTTCTTAATATATATAGTGTTCTTAGAAGAGGGCGCACAGAGACAAAGCTTTGATGCTGCGGTCAGGGAAAAAAAACGTCAGCCGCTGACTTTCAGCAGCACAAACCACTCAGCAATGGATAAACACCGCATTGTTTTAACCCTATCCCTCTTCTCTGGGAAAGTCAACACCATTTTCTACAACGAACCCCACAAAGCTGCAAGGGACATAAATCCTCCTGAGCCCGCGCAGCGTGCTGGGGCTCACGAGTATCTGTGTCTCTTGTTAACCCTTTGTCTGTCGGTTGCGTCCTGAAGGAATCACCTCGGCTAAACACACAACCGACAGACAAAGGGTTACTCCACTTGCGGAATACATCCATTTCTTGTTTGGTCCTTGTTTGTGTGGGGTTGATTTTTTTATACGACGGTGGCCGGCAGACTTTTTGTATTCATTCTACAATGGCAGGTCGTAAATTGAACTGTGTGCTCTTGGCATGAGGATTTGTGCCGCTACTCAATCACGTTTATTGCAATCCGTTTATTGCTCTCTCCCCCCCCCCCCCCCACACACACACGCCCCCCCCCCCCCACGCCCCCCCCCCCCCTACCCTACGAATGACGTCATTTTATATTCGGTCTATCGATATTTGCAAATGAAGTTTGTAATGTGACCTGTTGGTGTCTGATTTTGGACAGTACAGCTCTCTAAGCTGGTCTGTGATTTTGGACATTACTGCATTAGAGCCTAAGGTCCCAAATCACAGACCAGCTCACAAGTCCCGACCGCAGTAAGGCAACAAATCACAGACCAGCACGCACTGCGATCGATGGGGCATTACAACTCTTTTGAAAAGGGAGACAACAATGGTTTGCAGATCCTTAGCCAAGGCAAACGGGTCTGCCCATTGACACGGGCAATAACCTACCAGAATGATGTGCCCTGCTTTGATGGAACTCAATAGACAGAAAAATCCAACTGAGGATTTTTGACATACAAGCGTGAATGTCGTGCCCCCCGTGCAAAAAAACTGTAGTGCTGTTCGCAGGCAGGCTTCAGATGATGGAATACATGAGACAGAAATATTAACCCTTTTAACCTGCAGCAGGAGATGGATTGATCATGATAATTCAAGGGTAGTGCCAGATGAGCTTGGCGCCCGCAGGCGCCAAGCTCATCTGGCGCTACCCTTGAATTTTCATGATCAATCCATCTCCTACAACTGGTACATAGTCGTTAGGCAACGCCTCCAAAATTTGAGAGAAATGGGACCTTGGGTCTAAAATGGTTAAACTGATGATTTTTGGACGCTTCGTACCGCATGCTAAATTTGTGTACCGGTGGCACGCTTCTGATGCAAGTTTAACCCGTTCAATGCCAGTTGACACATGCTATGTTCTGCAACTGATCTTCGTTCTGTCAAAGCAAATTTTAAAAGCAATCCAGACCAAAAAGGTGACTGCCAAGCGTGTAATATGCAAAGAAGTACCCAACGGAGAAAGAAACACGCTTAGAAAAGACGGGTACAACACAATTTATTAATATTTCAGGTAAATTCATTCATTCATTCAGTCCTCTCTGCGCCGTCTGGTGCTTGAGGCGACGGCAAGGGAGCGCCACTTTTGTCTGTCAGCTGCTATTTTGGGTGCTGTTTGCAGAGTAAGGCCTCTGTTCTTGAGCTCTCGCTCCACGGTTCGGCGCCACGTCTCCTTTGGTCGCCCACGGTTTCTCTTCCCCTGTGGTGTCCATCTCAGTGCCACCCTTGGTAATAAGTCGGGTGACATTCTGCAAACGTGGCCTAGCCATCTCCATCTCCGTGTGGCGATGGTTTCAGCGATGCTGTCTGCGCCTGCTCTCTTCCGTAGTTCCTCGTTTGTAATCATGTTTGGCCAGAAGACCTTCATGATCCGTCGCAGGCACTTGTTCTGGAAGACTTCCAGCTTGCGTTCCGTAGCAGTAGTGGATTTCCAGCACTCTGACCCATAGAGAAGGACACTCAGCACGTTACTCTTAAAAATACGAAGCTTGGTGTGGATGCTCAGGTTTGTGGTCCTCCAGATGGGTTTCAGCATTGCGAAGGCTTGGTTGGCTTTGCTGATTCTTGTGGTGATCTCCCTTGTGCAGTCTCCATCTGTGGTAACCTTGCTGCCCAGGTACGTGAACTCGTCCACCTCTTGCAGAGGTTGGTCATTGATGGTGATTGGGTCGCCCACTATGGTGTTCTTCCTCATGACTTGAGTCTTCCTAATGTTGACCCCGAGACCTATGGAGCTTGCTGACTGTGTCAACTGTTGTGTCTTCTGTTGCATGTCCTGGTTTCTGCTTGCCAGCAGCCCGATATCATCGGCGTAGTCGAGGTCATCCAGCATTGAGGTCAGCGTCCACTGAATTCCCTGCCTCCTTCCCTCTGTGGTGCGGCGCATGATCCAATCAATTGCCATTGAGAAGAGGATCGGCGAAAGAATACATCCTTGTTTCACTCCGGTTTCCACCTTAAACGGTTCGGTGAGCTGGTTGTTGTGGACGACTCTGCACTCAAAATTCTTGTACAGGGACCTGATGACGTTGACAAGTTTCTGGGGGATTCCATAGTATCGCAGGATTTTCCAAAGGGAGTCTCGATGCAGACTGTCGAAGGCCTTCTCAAAGTCCACAAAGACCACATAGAGGGGTCCATTCCATTCGTTAGACATTTCGGGTAAATACCCTTTGTCAAAATAGACAAACAAACAAACAGAGAGATTAAGCAATCCAGACCAAAAAGGTGACTGCCAAGCGTGTAATTTTAAAAGTACCGTGACCGTCCCGTGAACATGGATTCAAAGTTGTGCCAGCAAGAGACATAGATCCTCATGCACCCCCCGCAAACTGCGGGGGCTCATGAGGATCTATACCTTTTACGGTTGCTTTGTGTTCACTTGAACGGCTCAAAACTAGCCTAAATGTGCCCCCAAAACACTTATACATGCACACAGGAACTAGGCATCTGGGTTTTCAGTAGTTGTGTGCAAGCCACAAAGCTAAGAAAAATCGAATCAATACACGTATAAACATACGGCTCAGAACGTGCTTCCAGTAACCGTCCCACAGGTCTTGGGAGAAGGGTGCATATTATGAGCTCTTTTTACACGGTCGCTGCGACGGTCGCTTTGAGCCCGAAATGCGACGGTCGCTTTGAGCCCGAAATGCGACGGTCGCTTTGAGCCCGAAATGCGACGGTCGCTTTGAGCCCGAAATGCGACGGTCGCTTTGAGCCCGAAATGCGACGGTCGCTTTGAGCCCGAAATGCGACGGTCGCTTTGAGCCCGAAATGCGACGGTCGCTTTGAGCCCGAAATGCGACGGTCGCGAATGTCCCTTCAACGCTGGTTATGTAAAATTAATTTAACTTCTCAAACAGACTGTGACCATTACGCGACGGTCCCGCTAACCAGAAATTGTTAGCTGAGCGTTGTATACAACAGCACATATCGCGCGTTTGTGGAGATAAAAGAGAGTAAATTAATTTTTGTGAAAAGCGAGAATTGCATTGTGATACAGTGAAAATCTCGCTTTCCACAAAAATCACATACTGTCTTCACACGGCGAAGGTCTCCAGACACAAATACGTGAGATGGTCTGTGATATTAACCCATTTAGCCCCGAGTCCCTACAGCAGGTGTCTATCTTTTCTCTCAGTTTTAAGAGTTGTCTTCAAATCATTTGTGTTCTAACGTTAATTGCAAAGAAAAACCATGAGGCAAATGGACTATAAAAGAGATAATTTTCATGTACGCCAAACAGACCCCTGCGCCATGTTAGTCCTTTTAGCCCCAACGGCATACAACAGGAGATTGATTGTACAACAAACCAAGGGGAATTACTCAGCGCTGGACAGACGAACAGTTAGATCCCCTGCCCCCGCCTATCAGGCACCCATTCGCCAGCCCACAGAGAAATACGCAGGTATAGAACAAGACGATCATCTACATCCCTTAGGTGTAGATGATCGTCTTGTTCTATACCTGCGTATTTCTCTGTGGGCTGGTATAGACCCTGAAGGCGCCAAGCTAATCTGGCACTACCCTTGAATTATCATGGTCAATCCATCTCCTGAAACTGGTACATAGTCATTAGGCAACCATCACCAAAATTTGAGAAATGGGACCTTGGGGCTAAAGGCCCCGCTACACGTGCCCGGTTTTGAGGCCGATTCCCGATCAGTTTCGAATCGGTAGGTGATCGGACCGGACTAAAAAAAACGTGTGCACTGCAACACATTTCCCGACTTGTTTAGCCGACCGGTTTGAATCGAAGATCAAAGTCGTACCTGTTCTGCAAAATGGCTGCTAGTTTTGACAGTGATGATGATGTGCTTGCATTATCAGCAGTTTTGCATCATATTCGGGAAGAGGCGTGCGAAACATCAGCCGCACGAAGGTGGTACTGATCACAACAGGCGTGTTCCGCCATTTGCAAACTACGACATGCTTTGCGAGACGCGCTCTGATTGGTTGAAGCTTACAACCGGGGCCGATTCGGACCGGGAAAATAGAGCAGGTTCTAGACACCCGATTCCCAGCCGATTGGGACCGGATCGGATAATTGACGTCATCCGATCGCAATCGGATCGGAATCGGCTTCAAAATCGGGGCACAACCGGCTCGTGTGGCGGGGCCTTCAAAGGCTTAAACTTTACAGCCTACAACCAGAAGGTCCAGACAATTTGTATCTGTTGCCGGTCAATAATTTTAGACCTTACGGAATAAAGGTTAACCCGTTGGCTGTCGGTAGCTGTTTTTGTCGCGATGATTCCTGATGGAATCATCGCGGCAAAGACCGCTACCGACGACCAAAAGGATTAAATGAAATGAAATGTGTATTTGTCTGTAATCCCGTCTTTGCCGCCTACAGCCCTGAGCTCCAGACGTAATAATAGATCTCCGGAAATCAGAATAGAATCAAAATTGCACGAGTTTCGACCCAAAAAAAAATCAGTGGATTAAAATCCCGGACAAACGTATGATATCGACCGGGATTTGAATCGTCTGTTTTGCCCTACTTTTGATTTTCAGACTACTTCTTTTTCGTAATCTTCTGTTGGTCTGTGATTTTCGACTCTACTGTACGAAGCCAAAGGTCCAGGCAAATGGACATTACCGCGCAGAGCGGCAAGATTTCATTTTTGTTTTTTAAAGTGTGTGTTTTGATATATGAGTTTGAACCTTCACGCCTAAAGAAAAATTCCACACATGATTATCTCAATATGATGAAAAATAAACCCACCCAACAAAAATATTAGTAGAACGTTGGCTGGTTAGTTCGGGTTTAACGTCCACGGCACCGAAGTGATAATGGACGGCCGTGACGGGCGGGTTATGGGGGATTGGGAAACCTATTGCCTATGGAGTACGACCTGAACACAGATCAACTCAGGCGCACTCTAACTGTGCCACTTTGATTTGCCATGCCGACCTTTCAACGGACCTGCTATTGAACAAGCCCGTCTGTTCTCCCTGGATTGCGAATCCAGCTACCGGGGCCGAGACCCCACGACCCGGCGATTCCCTTCGCTCTCCTGCGCCGCCTGAGCTATTTCGGACACTGAAAGAACGTCTCCCTTACTAGCCTTTTTTTTTTTTTTAAAGCCAAGGTTGCCAAGATGGCTAAATAGGAGTAGTCAGTAACCCAATAAGCAAAGATCCTTGGGCTGACATCGGCCCGATGGTCTTTTGCTTACTGGAAAAGCCGACGTTTTACCAATTTGGTGTTAGATGCATTTTTTTCCTATCATATATTTATATATTATCTATTTAGACCCTATACACATATAATTTTAAACAAAGAAAGTACTATCTCCTTCTGCCTGCGACACACCACAGCAAGATATGGCTCGACCATGATAGTTCAAGGGTGGTGGCAGAATAGCTTGGCGCCTATAGGCGCCAAGCTATTCTGTCACCACCCTTGAACTATCATGGTCGATCTGTTTCCTGAATTGTAATGCAGTCCTCAGAGGATAACTCAAAAATGTGGGAATTTCGTACCTCGGGCACAACGTGTTAAACACTTGTAAACACTTTATCATATTGTATCATGGGAAATCTGTCGTTTTACCTAATGGTCTTGGGTGCATAAAAAAAAACAAATTCCTATTGACATAATATATTTTTAATGTGTTTGTGTGCGATTTTTTAACCGTCCCACCTAAAGCGGAATTCCAGACATAATTTTTTTGTTATGTGTGTCGGCGGTCTGTGATTATTTGGCCTTCATTGCCTAAAGTCATAACGTCTAGACAGTCAGTTTCATATGTTGGTCAGTGAATTTGGACCTTACCGCCTGGGGCCGCAATTTAGGTCCAGACATGACGTTTTTTTATGCCTCGTTGGTCCATAATTTCGGACCTAACGGCCGAAAGGCATGGGGTCCAGACAATTTTGTACTAATGTGTCGTGTTGGTCTGTCATTCCGTACTTCATCATCCAGAAAAGGAAGCACAAACACAATAATTATGTATTTACAGGTCAGCGTCTGTATATCGCGGTGTGCAGGGGAGCCATGAAGTCTGAACGCATCAATTATTCGTGATCGCGCGATTAATAGTGCTAAATATTGACACAGACTTGAAAGGGAGACTACTTTGCTAGGCAAGAGGTCTTCTGCGCCCAACGTCACCTTAGCTGGCCCGCGCACAGTCTTGCGCGGGGCAGCTAAGGCTGACGTAGCCAATGACCTTACGCTCACCGGGCATCCACTGCAGCCCAGCCAGAGATCCGTGCGCGCTATATCAGACACTGCGGAATATTGAGGCTGACCTGTTATATGTGCTTTGGCATTATTTGACACCCAAGGCCGTAAACTAAAGTCCACACGCAGTTTTGAAATCAGTGTTGGTGATCTGTCATCTTTTTGGCCTGTTATGTGTTTTTCTTCTGTATTGTCGTGCGCTTTAAGAGCCTGTGTAGCAGGGATTCTGACCCAAATAAAAATGTTATTATTATTATTATTATTATTATTATTATTATTATTATTATTATTATTATTATTATTATTATTATTAAGGCGCAATTTCCAGGCAATTTGAATGCAGTTTGATTCTGGACCATATAGCTCACAGCCAAACGGTGCAGAAAATGTGTATGCGTGTCAGTCTGATTTTGAATCTCATGGCACAGAGGCAAAACCCCAGTAGCAAAATGTCTTCAGGCCTATGGCGGGAGGGAGCCCGCGCACAGCCGTGCACGGGCCCACTGCGGTCGTCGTGGGCCCGACGACCCTTGCTTACTGGGAAGGTTCAGACAATTTTTGTGAGTGTTTGATTTTGAA